>JAVHNN010000582.1:693129-709977 GCA_031439585.1 Pterocarpus macrocarpus
TCAATCAATGGCCAAAAGAACTTAAAGGACAAACAGACACCAATTCCTTAACGACAGTGACTTGATTCCAATCTTTTGGCTAAAAGAACTTAAAGGACAAAGAGGAAACCAATTTATTATGGATTAAGACTTGACTTCAATCACGGCCAAAAGAAGTTAAAGGACAAAGAGACACCAATTCCTTAATGATTAAGACTTGTTTCCAATCAATGGCCAAAAGAACTTAAAGGACAAAGAGAAACCAATTCATTACGGATTAAAGCACGTTTCCAATCAATGGGCAAAAGAACTTAAAGGACAAAGAGAAACCAATTCATTAACGATTAAGACTTGTTTCCAATCAATGGCCAAAAGAACTTAAAGGACAAAGAGACACCAATTCATTAATGATTGTGGACTTAATTCCAACCTTTGGACAAAAGAACTTAGTGGACAAAGAGAAACCAATTGATGATGGAAGATTTGAGTTCAATCAATGGCCAAAAGAACTTAAAGGACAAAGAGAAACCAATTCATTATGGATTAAGACTTGATTTCAATCAATGCAATAAAAGAACTTAAAGGACAAAGAGACACCAATTCCTTTAATGATTGCTTGATTCCACCTTGGCTGGTAAGAACTTAAAGGACAAAGTGAAACCAATTCATTATGGATTAAGACTTGATTTCAATCAATGGGCACAAGAAGAAGGACAAAGAGAGAACCAATTCATTATGGATTAAGACTTGATTTCAATCAATGGCCAAAAGAACTTAAAAGGACAAAGAGACACCAATTCCTTAATGATTAGGGACTTGATTCCAATCTTTGGTTTAAAGAAGAAAGGACAAAGAGAAACCAATTTATTGTTGAATAAGACTTGATTTCAATCTAATGGCCAAAAGAACTTAAAGGACAAAGAGACTAAGTCCTTAATGATTAAGGCTTGATTCCAATCTTTGGCCAAAAGAACTTAACTGACAAAGTGAAACCAATTCATTATGGATTAAGACTTGATTTCAATCAATGGCCAAAAGCAGTTAAAGGACAAAGAGACACCAATTCACTTATTGATTAAGACTTCTTCCAATCAATGGGCCAAAAAGAACTTAAGGACAAAGAGTAATCCAATTCATTACTGATTAAAGCTTGATTTCAATCAATGGCCAAAAGAACTTAAAGACAAAGAGAAACCACCATTACATGATTAAGACTTGATTTCAATCAATGGCCAAAAGAACTTAAAGGACAAAGAGACACCAATTCCTTTAACGACAGACTTGATTCCACCTTTTGCCAAAAGAACTTAATGGACAAAGAGAAACCTATTCATGATGGATTAAGGCTTGATTTCAATCAATGGCCAAAAGAAGTTGAAAGGACAAAGCAGTTATAAAAACCAATTCATTACTGGGACTAAGACTTGATTTCAATCAATGGCCAAAAGAACTTAAAGGACAAAGAGACACCAATTCTTTAATCATTAGGACTTGATTCCAATCTTGGCCAAAAGAACTTAAAAGACAAAGAGAAACCAATTCATTAATGATTAAGACTTGATTTCAATTTCAATGGCCAAAAGAACTTAGAGGACAAAGAGACACCAATTCATTAATGATTAAGACTTGATTTCAATCAATGGCCAAAAGAACTTAAAGTGGACAAAGAGAAACCAATTCATTATGGACAAGACTCTGATTTCAATCAATGGCCAAAAAGAACTTAAAGGACAAAAGAGACACCAATTCATTACGGATTAAGACTTGATTTCAATCAATGGCCAAAAGAACTTAAAGGACAAAGAGACACCAATTCATTACGGATTAAGACTTGTTTCCAATCAATGGCTAAAAGAACTTTAATCCGACAAAGAGCCACCAATTCCTTAATCTTTAGGACTTGATTCCAATCTCTGGCCAAAAGAACTTAGTGGACAAAGAGAAACCAATTCATGATGGAATAAGACTTGAGTTCAATCAATGGCCAAAAGAACTTAAATGACAAAGAGACACCAATTCCTTAATGATTAAGGTTTGATTCCAATCTTTGGCCAGAAGAACTTAAAGGACAAAGAGAAACCAATTCATTACGGATTAAGACTTGATTTCAATCAATGGCCAAAAGAACTTAAAGGACAAAGAGACACCAATTCCTTAATGAAGAAACCAATTAAGACTTGATTCCAATCTTGGCCAAAAGAACTTAAAGGACAAAGAGAAACCAATTAATTACTTGAAGTTAAGACTTGATTTCAATCAATGGCCAAAAGAACTTAAAGGACAAAGAGACACCAATTCCTTAATGATTAGGACTTGATTCCAATCTTTGGCCAAAAGAACTTAAAGGACAAAGAGAAACCAATTCATCATGGATTAAGACTTGATTTCAATCAACGGCCAAAAGAAGTTAAAGGACAAAGAGACACCAATTCCTTAATGATTAAGGCTTGATTCCAATCTTTGGCCAGAAGAACTTACAGGACAAAGTGAAGCCAATTCATTATGGATTAAGACTTGATTTCAATCAATGGCCAAAAGAAGTTAAAGGACAAAGAGAAACCAATTCATTAGGGATTAAGACTTGATTTCAATCAATGGCCAAAAGAACTTAAAGGACAAAGAGACACCAATTCCTTAATGATTAGGACTTGATTCCAATCTTTGGCCAAAAGAACTTAAAGGACAAAGAGAAACCAATTCATTATGGATTAAGACTTGATTTCAATCAATGGCCAAAAGAACTTAAAGGACAAGGAGACACCAATTCCTTAATGATTCAGGCTTGATTCCAATATTTGGCCAAAAGAACTTAAAGGACAAAGAGAAACCAATTCATTATGGATTAAGACTTGATTTCAATCAATGGCCAAAAGAACTTAAAGGACAAAGAGACACCAATTCCTTAATGATTAGGACTTGATTTCAATTTTTGACCAAAAGAACTTAGTGGACAAACAGAAACCAATTCATTACGGATTAAGACTTGATTTCAATCAATGGCCAAAAGAACTTAAAGGACAAAGAGACACCAATTCCTTAATGATTAAGGCTTGATTCTAATCTTTGGCCAAAAGAACTTAGTGGACAAAGAGAAACCAATCGATTGATTAAGACTTGAGTTCAATAAATGGCCAAAAGAACTGAGTGGACAAAGAGAAACCAATCCGTTATGATTAAGACTTGATTTCAATCTTTGGCTAGAAGAACTTACAGGACAAAGTGAAGCCAATTCATTATGGATTAAGACTTGATTTCAATCAATGGCCAAAAGAACTTAAAGGACAAAGAGACACCAATTCCATAATGATTACGACTTGATTCCAATCTTTGGCCAAAAGAACTTAAAGGACAAAGAGAAACCAATTCATTATGGATTAAGACTTGATTTCAATCAATGGCCAAAAGAAGTTAAAGGACAAAGAGAAACCAATTCATTAATGATTAAGACTTGTTTCCAATCAATGGCCAAAAGAACTTAAAGGACAAAGAGACACCAATTCCTTAATGATTAGGACTTGATTCCAATCTTTGGCCAAAAGAACTTAAAAGACAAAGAGAAACCAATTCATTATGGATTAAGACTTGATTTCAATCAATGGCCAAAAGAACTTAAAGGACAAAGAGACACCAATTCCTTAATGATTAGGACTTGATTCCAATCTTTGGCCAAAAGAACTTAAAGGACAAAGAGAAACCAATTCATTATGGATTAAGACTTGATTTCAATCAATGGCCAAAAGAACTTAAAGGACAAAGAGACACCAATTCCTTAATGATTAAGACTTGATTCCAATCTTTGGCCAAAAGAAATCAAAGGACAAAGAGAAACCAATTCATTATGGATTAAGACTTGATTTCAATCAATGGCCAAAAGAACTTAAAGGACAAAGAGACACCAATTCCTTAATGATTAAGACTTGATTCCAATCTTTGGCCAAAAGAACTTAAAGGGACAAAGAGAAACCAATTCATTATGGATTAAGACTTGATTTCAATCAATGGACAAAAGAACTTAAATGACAAAGAGAAACCAATTCATTAATGATTAAGGCACTTGATTCCAATCTTGGCCAAAAGAACATAGAGGACAAAGGGACACCAATTCCTTAATGATTAGGACTTTATTCCAATCTTTAGCCAAAAGAACTTAAAAGACAAAGAGAAACCAATTCATTATGGATTAAGATTTGATTTCAATCAATGGCCAAAAGAACTTAAAGGACAAAGAGACACCAATTCCTTAATGATTAAGGCTTGATTCCAATCTTTGGCCGAAAGAACGTAAAGGACAAAGTGAAACCAATTCATTATGGATTAAGACTTGATTCCAATCATTGGCCAGAAGAACTTAAAGGACAAAGAGACACCAATTCCTTAATGATTAGGACTTTATTCCAATCAATGGCCAAAAGAACTTAAAGGACAAAGAGACGCCAATTCTTTAATGATTAAGGCTTGATTCCAATCTTTGGCCAAAAGAACTTAAAGGACAAAGAGAAACCAATTCATTATGGATTAAGACTTGATTTCAATCAATGGCCAAAAGAACTTAAAGGACAAAGAGACACCAATTCTTTAATGATTAAGGCTTGATTCCAATCTTTGGCCAGAAGAACTTAAAGGACAAAGAGAAACCAATTCATTATGGATTAAGACTTGATTTCAATCAATGGCCAAAAGAACTTAAAGGACAAAGAGACACCAATTCCTTAATGATTAGGACTTGATTCCAATCTTTGGCCAAAAGAAATTAAAGGACAAAGAGAAACCAATTCATGATGGAAAAAGACTTGAGTTCAATCAATGGCCAAAACAACTTAAAGGACAAAGAGACACCAATTCCTTAATGTTTAGGACTTGATTCCAATCTTTGGCCAAAAGAACTTAGAGGACAAAGAGAAACCAATTCATGATGGAATAAGACTTGAGTTCAATCAATGGCCAAAAGAACTTAAAGGACAAAGAGACACCAATTCCTTAATGATTAAGGCTTGATTCCAATCTTTGGCCAGAAGAACTTAAAGGACAAAGAGAAACCAATTCATTACGGATTAAGACTTGATTTCAATCAATGGCCAAAAGAACTTAAAGGACAAAGAGACACCAATTCCTTAATGATTAGGACTTGATTCCAATCTTTGGCCAAAAGAACTTAAAGGACAAAGAGAAACCAATTCATTATGGATTAAGACTTGATTTCAATCAATGGCCAAAAGATCTTAAAGGACAAAGAGAAACCAATTCATTACGGATTAAGACTTGATTTCAATCAATGGCCAAAAGAACTTAAAGGACAAAGAGAAACCAATTCATTAATGATTAAGACTTGATTTCAATCAATGGCCAAAAGAACTTAAAGGACAAAGAGAAACCAATTCCTTAATGATTAAGACTTGATTCCAATCTTTGGCCAAAAGAACTTAAAGGACAAAGAGAAACCAATTCATTACTGATTAAGACTTGATTTCAATCAATGGCCAAAAGAACTTAAAGGACAAAGAGAAACCAATTCATTATGGATTAAGACTTGATTTCAATCAATGGCCAAAAGAACTTAAAGGATAAAGAGACACCAATTCCTTAATGATTAGGGCTTGATTCCAATCTATGGCCAAAAGAAATTAAAGGACAAAGAGAATCCAATTCATTATGGATTAAGACTTGATTTCAATCAATGGCCAAAAGAACTTAAAGGACAAAGAGACACCAATTCCTTAATCTTTAGGACTTGATTCCAATCTTTGGCCAAAAGAACTTAGTGGACAAAGAGAAACCAATTAATGATGGAATAAGACTTGAGTTCAATCAATGGCCAAAAGAACTTAAATGACAAAGAGACACCAATTCCTTAATGATTAGGACTTTATTCCAATCTTTCGCCAAAAGAACATAAAAGACAAAGAGAAACCAATTCATTACGGATTAAGACTTGATTCCAATCTTTGGCCAGAAGAACTTAAAGGACAAAGAGAAACCAATTCATTACGGATTAAGACTTGATTTCAATCAATGGCCAAAAGAACTTAAAGGACAAAGAGACACCAATTCCTTAATGATTAAGGCTTGATTCCAACCTTTGGCCAGAAGAACTTACAGGACAAAGTGAAGCCAATTCATTATGGATTAAGACTTGATTTCAATCAATGGCCAAAAGAAGTTAAAGGACAAAGAGAAACCAATTCATTACGGATTAAGACTTGATTTCAATCAATGGCCAAAAGAACTTAAAGGACAAAGAGACACCAATTCCTTAATGATTAGGACTTGATTCCAATCTTTGGCCAAAAGAACTTAGTGGACAAAGAGAAACCAATTCATTATGGATTAAGACTTGATTTCAATCAATGGCCAAAAGAACTTAAAGGACAAAGAGACACCAATTCTTTAATGATTAGGACTTGATTCCAATCTCTGGCCAAAAGAACTGAAAGTATAAAGAGAAACCAATTCATTATGGATTAAGACTTGATTTCAATCAATGGCCAAAAGAACTTAAAGGATAAAGAGACACCAATTCCTTAATGATTAGGACTTGATTCCAATCTTTGGCCAAAAGAAATTAAAGGACAAAGAGAATCCAATCCATTACGGATTAAGACTTGATTTCAATCAATGGCCAAAAGAAGTTAAAGGACAAAGAGAAACCAATTCATTACGGATTAAGACTTGATTCCAATCAATGGCCAAAAGAACTTAAAGGACAAAGAGACACCAATTCCTTAATGATTAGGGCTTGATTCCAATCTTTGGCCAAAAGAACTTAAAGGACAAAGAGAATCCAATTCATTACGGATTAAGACTTGATTTCAATCAATGGCCAAAAGAACTTAAAGGACAAAGAGACACCAATTCCTTAATGATTAAGGCTTGATTCCAATCTTTGGCCAGAAGAACTTAAAGGACAAAGTGAAACCAATTCATTATGGATTAAGACTTGATTTCAATCAATGGCCAAAAGAACTTAAAGGACAAAGAGAAACCAATTCATTATGGATTAAGACTTGATTTCAATCAATGGCCAAAAGAACTTAAAGGACAAAGAGGCACCAATTCCTTAATGATTAGGACTTGATTCCAATCTTTGGCCAAAAGAACTTAGTGGACAAAGAGAAACCAATTCATGACGGATTAAGACTTGATTTCAATCAATGGGCAAAAGAACTTAAAGGACAAAGAGACACCAATTCCTTAATGATTAAGGCTTGATTCCAATCTTTGGCCAGAAGAACTTAAAGGACAAAGAGAATCCAATCCATTACGGATTAAGACTTGATTTCAATCAATGGCCAAAAGAATTTAAAGGACAAAGAGACACCAATTCCTTAATGATTAGGGCTTGATTCCAATCTTTGGCCAAAAGAACTTAAAGGACAAAGAGAATCCAATTCATTACGGATTAAGACTTGATTTCAATCAATGGCCAAAAGAACTTAAAGGACAAAGAGACACCAATTCCTTAATCTTTAGGACTTGATTCCAATCTTTGGCCAAAAGAACTTAGCGGACAAAGAGAAACCAATTAATGATGGAATAAGACTTGAGTTCAATCAATGGCCAAAAGAACTTAAATGACAAAGAGACACCAATTCCTTAATGATTAAGGCTTGATTCCAATCTTTGGCCGAAAGAAGTTAAAGGACAAAGAGAAACCAATTCATTACTGATTAAGACTTGATTTCAATCAATGGCCAAAAGAACTTAAAGGACAAAGAGACACCAATTCCTTAATGATTAGGACTTGATTCCAATCTTTGGCCAAAAGAAATTAAAGGACAAAGAGAATCCAATCCATTACGGATTAAGACTTGATTTCAATCAATGGCCAAAAGAAGTTAAAGGACAAAGAGAAACCAATTCATTACGGATTAAGACTTGATTTCAATCAATGGCCAAAAGAATTTAAAGGACAAAGAGACACTAATTCCTTAATGATTAGGGCTTGATTCCAATCTTTGGCCAAAAGAACTTAAAGGACAAAGAGAATCCAATTCATTACGGATTAAGACTTGATTTCAATCAATGGCCAAAAGAACTTAAAGGACAAAGAGACACCAATTCCTTAATCTTTAGGACTTGATTCCAATCTTTGGCCAAAAGAACTTAAAGGACAAAGAGAAACCAATTAATGATGGAATAAGACTTGAGTTCAATCAATGGCCAAAAGAACTTAAATGACAAAGAGACACCAATTCCTTAATGATTAAGGCTTGATTCCAATCTTTGGCCAGAAGAACTTAAAGGACAAAGAGAAACCAATTCATTATGGATTAAGACTTGATTTCAATCAATGGCCAAAAGAACTTAAAGGACAAAGAGACACCAATTCCTTAATGATTAGGACTTGATTCCAATCTTTGGCCAAAAGAACTTAAAGGACAAACAGAAACCAATTCATTATGGATTAAGACATGATTTCAATCAATGGCCAAAAGAAGTTAAAGGACAAAGAGAAACCAATTCATTAATAGTTAAGACTTGATTTCAATCAATGGCCAAAAGAACTTAAAGGACAAAGAGAAACCTATTCCTTAATGATTAAGACTTGATTTCAATCTTTGGCCAAAAGAACTTAAAGGACAAAGATAAACCAATTAATGATTAAGACTTGATTTCAATCAACGGCCAAAAGAACTTAAAGGACAAAGAGAATCCAATCCATTACGGATTAAGACTTGATTTCAATCAATGGCCAAAAGAATTTAAAGGACAAAGAGAATCCAATCCATTACGGATTAAGACTTGATTTCAATCAATGGCCAAAAGAATTTAAAGGACAAAGAGACACCAATTCCTTAATGATTAGGGCTTGATTCCAATCTTTGGCCAAAAGAACTTAAAGGACAAAGAGAATCCAATTCATTACGGATTAAGACTTGATTTCAATCAATGGCCAAAAGAACTTAAAGGACAAAGAGACACCAATTCCTTAATCTTTAGGACTTGATTCCAATCTTTGGCCAAAAGAACTTAGCGGACAAAGAGAAACCAATTAATGATGGAATAAGACTTGAGTTCAATCAATGGCCAAAAGAACTTAAATGACTGATATGTCGTTAAACTACCAAATTAAAAGCCTTTGCGTGGTTTAGGAAAAACTAGTTTAGTAATGAGCAAAGGGTCGATCCACTAGGAATTGAATTAATTTAATTATTTAGCTTCGTTTAGATTCTGATTCTAATAAACTCAAAAACAAACAAAGTAACACAAAATGGGGGGGGGGGTTGGTTGTTTCTATAAATCAAACAAAAATTACACGAAAATAAAAAAAATAAACAAGAGCAAATGATGTTGTTCTGTTGAAATGAATTAAAACTGGTTATGGGATCCCTTTTCCCCACTAAATTATATCATGCAATTAGTTCTCAATTTCAGCCTCCAATTCTCCTTTTATAGTTACCAATCTTAGGCAATGAAACATTCTATTACCTACCTTCTTTTAAATAGATTAAGGAACATCCATTAACCTATTCTAATCACTAATTGACATAGGGAACATCCACTAAGTTCAATTAACAATTGCAACAAGAAGAATGATTGATCTAAGTTTTGGTCTCTAACATAGGACTAAGTGACTTAGGTTATATTCTCCCTTGCATACAATCAAAACTTGACCATTAAGTTTGCACACAAGTTACTACATATGGATAAAGGATAATGAACATCATAATCCTAAATCTAGCAATTAGCCATAACATGAAATATAAGGGTGGCCAATCCAAACATGTCACATTACTACCATAATCATGAAGTGAGTAGGAGAATATAATCAACTCTTAAGAAAATAGAGGTCTGAAAATCAATTAATTACATGATAATTTAGGGTTCAAAGTTCTCCCATAACCATGAAAATAACTTAGCCTAACATTCTAAAGAAAACCATAGCACAAATTGAAGAATACATGACATGAGTTAAGAAAGAAAAAAAACATGTGCAAACTAAAGGGTGAAAGCAAAGTTGCCCAAACTCTAATCTTCAAAGACTCATCTCTTCTTCTTGTCCTCAATTAAATCCACACAAAGAAGCTGACAAAAGTGATCTCCACAACTACAAGCTTGATGAAAATGTCACTTCTCCAACTCCAATATTGTAACTATGGTTTCTAAGGATGAGTGGCTGAAACCTCCTTCTCTCTCCACGAAAATTTCTCTCTAGCCGAGCCAAAAAGCTCATCTCTCTCTCTCCTCTTCTTTGGTCTCTTGTCAAAATGTAATCTCAGGCCATCCAAATTGTAACCGCCCAATTGTAACTCCACATTAAACTAGCTTCATAGGTTACATTCTCACAAAGCATTGGTGATTATTAGAAATAATTCTGATAATTAAGTTTCTAACAGCTTATAATCAGACAATGAAAACCCACAAATGAATTGAACTCAATTGGCCCACCATTCATTAATCAAAATTGACAGTTTCGGTTTTCTCTGGCAACTCTACTTCACACGTAAATTTCATTGACCAAATGGACTTGGATGAGAGTAATTCGACCACCATTGGAAAGTTAACATCTTGGGCTTCATTTTTGGCTCTGGAATCATCCCATTTGGGCTTATATCAAGGGAGAACTGAATTGAGCAAAACTGCATTGAATGCAGTGACGGGTCAGCGCCAAGCCCAACTTTGGCAGCTTCAATCTCTCTGGTCCGTTGGACTTTTTGAGTGATCTTGGTGTCAAATTAAAGCTCTGGATGTCTACTTTCATTTCCAAGTGGAATCATGTCATTTTGACTTCGGACCAAAAAGTTATGCCCTTGGAAAGACATACTGCTCATGCTGTCCAGCACTCAATTCTTAGCATTTTCTTGAATTAGCTCCAAATTGAGTCATTTTACTCTTGTTCAGCTCAAAAATCATCCTTAAGCTTTATTTTCCTACAAAACACAAATAGTAAATAAAAGCATTATATTTACAAGATTAAAGCTATGAACAAGCATAGAAAAGAATATAAAATAAGTGAATAAAATGCACTTATCAATGACAAAGAGACACCAATTCCTTAATGATTAAGGCTTGATTCCAATCTTTGGCCAGAAGAACTTAAAGGACAAAGAGAAACCAATTCATTACGGATTAAGACTTGATTTCAATCAATGGCCAAAAGAACTTAAAGGATAAAGAGACACCAATTCCTTAATGATTAGGACTTGATTCCAATCTTTGGCCAAAAGAAATTAAACGACAAAGAGAATCCAATCCATTACGGATTAAGACTTGATTTCAATCAATGGCCAAAAGAAGTTAAAGGACAAAGAGAAACCAATTCATTATGGATTAAGACTTGATTTCAATCAATGGCCAAAAGAATTTAAAGGACAAAGAGACACCAATTCCTTAATGATTAGGGCTTGATTCCAATCTTTGGCCAAAAGAACATAAAGGACAAAGAGAATCCAATTCATTACGGATTAAGACTTGATTTCAATCAATGGCCAAAAGAACTTAAAGGACAAAGAGACACCAATTCCTTAATCTTTAGGACTTGATTCCAATCTTTGGCCAAAACAACTTAGTGGACAAAGCGAAACCAATTAATGATGGAATAAGACTTGAGTTCAATCAATGGCCAAAAGAACTTAAATGACAAAGAGACACCAATTCCTTAATGATTAAGGCTTGATTCCAATCTTTGGCCAGAAGAACTTAAAGGACAAAGAGAAACCAATTCATTACGGATTAAGACTTGATTTCAATCAATGGCCAAAAGAACTTAAAGGACAAAGAGACACCAATTCCTTAATGATTAGGACTTTATTCCAATCAATGGCCAAAAGAACTTAAAGGACAAAGAGACGCCAATTCTTTAATGATTAAGGCTTGATTCCAATCTTTGGCCAGAAGAACTTAAAGGACAAAGAGAAACCGCTTCATTATGGATTAAGACTTGATTTCAATCAATGGCCAAAAGAACTTAAAGGATAAAGAGACACCAATTCCTTAATGATTAGGGCTTGATTCCAATCTTTGGCCAAAAGAAATTAAAGGACAAAGAGAATCCAATTCATTACGGATTAAGACTTGATTTCAATCAATGGCCAAAAGAACTTAAAGGACAAAGAGACACCAATTCCTTAATGATTAGGACTTTATTCCAATCAATGGCCAAAAGAACTTAAAGGACAAAGACACACCAATTCCTTAATTATTAAGGCATGATTCCAATCTTTGGCCAGAAGAACTTACAGGACAAAGTGAAGCCAATTCATTATGGATTAAGACTTGATTTCAATCAATGGCCAAAAGAACTTAAAGGATAAAGAGACACCAATTCCTTAATGATTAGGGCTTGATTCCAATCTTTGGCCAAAAGAAATTAAAGGACAAAGAGAATCCAATTCATTACGGATTAAGACTTGATTTCAATCAATGGCCAAAAGAACTTAAAGGACAAAGAGACACCAATTCCTTAATCTTTAGGACTTGATTCCAATATTTGGCCAAAAGAACTTAGTGGACAAAGAGAACCCAATTCATGATGGAATAAGACTTGAGTTCAATCAATGGCCAAAACAACTTAAAGGACAAAGAGAAACCAATTCATTATGGATTAAGACTTGATTTCAATCAATGGCCAAAAGAACTTAAAGGACAAAGAGACACCAATTCCTTAATGATTAAGGCTTGATTCCAATCTTTGGCCAGAAGAACTTACAGGACAAAGTGAAGCCAATTCATTATGGATTAAGACTTGATTTCAATCAATGGCCAAAAGAAGTTAAAGGACAAAGAGAAACCAATTCATTACGGATTAAGACTTGATTTCAATCAATGGCCAAAAGAACTTAAAGGACAAAGAGACACCAATTCCTTAATGATTAGGACTTGATTCCAATCTTTGGCCAAAAGAACTTAAAAGACAAAGAGAAACCAATTCATGATGGAATAAGACTTGAGTTCAATCAATGGCCAAAAGAACTTAAAGGACAAAGAGACACCAATTCCTTAATGATTAAGGCTTGATTCCAATCTTTGGCCAGAAGAACTTACAGGACAAAGTGAAGCCAATTCATTATGGATTAAGACTTGATTTCAATCAATGGCCAAAAGAACTTAAAGGATAAAGAGACACCAATTCCTTAATGATTTGGGCTTGATTCCAATCTTTGGCCAAAAGAAATTAAAGGACAAAGAGAATCCAATTCATTACGGATTAAGACTTGATTTCAATCAATGGCCAAAAGAACTTAAAGGACAAAGAGACACCAATTCCTTAATCTTTAGGACTTGATTCCAATCTTTGGCCAAAAGAACTTAGTGGACAAAGAGAAACCAATTAATGATGGAATAAGACTTGAGTTCAATCAATGGCCAAAAGAACTTAAATGACAAAGAGACACCAATTCCTTAATGATTAAGGCTTGATTCCAATCCTTGGCCAGAAGAACTTACAGGACAAAGAGAAACCAATTCATTACGGATTAAGACTTGATTTCAATCAATGGCCAAAAGAACTTAAAGGACAAAGAGACACCAATTCCTTAATGATTAAGGCTTGATTCCAATCTTTGGCCAGAAGAACTTACAGGACAAAGTGAAGCCAATTCATTATGGATTAAGACTTGATTTCAATCAATGGCCAAAAGAAGTTAAAGGACAAAGAGAAACCAATTCATTACGGATTAAGACTTGATTTCAATCAATGGCCAAAAGAACTTAAAGGACAAAGAGACACCAATTCCTTAATGATTAGGACTTGATTCCAATCTTTGGCCAAAAGAACTTAGTGGACAAAGAGAAACCAATTAATGATGGAATAAGACTTGAGTTCAATCAACGGCCAAAAGAACTTAAATGACAAAGAGACACCAATTCCTTAATGATTAAGGCTTGATTCCAATCTTTGGCCAGAAGAACTTAAAGGACAAAGAGAATCCAATCCATTACGGATTAAGACTTGATTTCAATCAATGGCCAAAAGAATTTAAAGGACAAAGAGACACCAATTCCTTAATGATTAGGGCTTGATTCCAATCTTTGGCCAAAAGAACTTAAAGGACAAAGAGAATCCAATTCATTACGGATTAAGACTTGATTTCAATCAATGGCCAAAAGAACTTAAAGGACAAAGAGACACCAATTCCTTAATCTTTAGGACTTGATTCCAATCTTTGGCCAAAAGAACTTAGCGGACAAAGAGAAACCAATTAATGATGGAATAAGACTTGAGTTCAATCAATGGCCAAAAGAACTTAAATGACAAAGAGACACCAATTCCTTAATGATTAAGGCTTGATTCCAATCTTTGGCCAGAAGAACTTAAAGGACAAAGAGAAACCAATTCATTACGGATTAAGACTTGATTTCAATCAATGGCCAAAAGAACTTAAAGGACAAAGAGACACCAATTCTTTAATGATTAAGGCTTGATTCCAATCTTTGGCCAGAAGAACATAAAGGACAAAGAGAAACCAATTCATTATGGATTAAGACTTGATTTCAATCAATGGCCAAAAGAACTTAAAGGATAAAGAGACACCAATTCCTTAATGATTAGGGCTTGATTCCAATCTATGGCCAAAAGAAATTAAAGGACAAAGAGAATCCAATTCATTACGGATTAAGACTTGATTTCAATCAATGGCCAAAAGAACTTAAAGGACAAAGAGACACCAATTCCTTAATCTTTAGGACTTGATTCCAATATTTGGCCAAAAGAACTTAGTGGACAAAGAGAACCCAATTCATGATGGAATAAGACTTGAGTTCAATCAATGGCCAAAACAACTTAAAGGACAAAGTGAAGCCAATTCATTATGGATTAAGACTTGATTTCAATCAATGGCCAAAAGAACTTAAAGGACAAAGAGACACCAATTCCTTAATGATTAAGGCTTGATTCCAATCTTTGGCCAGAAGAACTTACAGGACAAAGTGAAGCCAATTCATTATGGATTAAGACTTAATTTCAATCAATAGCCAAAAGAAATTAAAGGACAAAGAGAAACCAATTCATTACGGATTAGGACTTGATTTCAATCTTTGGCCAGAAGAACTTACAGGACAAAGTGAAGCCAATTCATTATGGATTAAGACTTAATTTCAATCAATAGCCAAAAGAAATTAAAGGACAAAGAGAAACCAATTCATTACGGATTAAGACTTGATTTCAATCAATGGCCAAAAGAACTTAAAGGACAAAGAGACACCAATTCCTTAATGATTAGGACTTGATTGCATTCTTTGGCCAAAAGAACTTAGTGGACAAAGAGAAACCAATTCATGATGGAATAAGACTTGAGCTCAATCAATGGCCAAAAGAACTTAAAGGACAAAGAGACACCATTTCCTTAATGATTAAGGCTTGATTCCAATCCTTGGCCAGAAGAACTTACAGGACAAAGTGAAGCCAATTCATTATGGATTAAGACTTGATTTCAATCAATGGCCAAAAGAACTTAAAGGATAAAGAGACACCAATTCCTTAATGATTAGGGCTTGATTCCAATCTTTGGCCAAAAGAAATTAAAGGACAAAGAGAATCCAATTCATTACGGATTAAGACTTGATTTCAATCAATGGCCAAAAGAACTTAAAGGACAAAGAGACACCAATTCCTTAATCTTTAGGACTTGATTTCAATCTTTGGCCAAAAGAACTTAGTGGACAAAGAGAAACCAATTAATGATGGAATAAGACTTTAGTTCAATCAATGGCCAAAAGAACTTAAATGACAAAGAGACACCAATTCCTTAATGATTAAGGCTTGATTCCAATCCTTGGCCAGAAGAACTTACAGGACAAAGAGAAACCAATTCATTACGGATTAAGACTTGATTTCAATCAATGGCCAAAACAACTTAAAGGACAAAGAGACACCAATTCCTTAATCTTTAGGACTTGATTTCAATCTTTGGCCAAAATAACTTAGTGGACAAAGAGAAACCAATTAATGATGGAATGAGACTTGAGTTCAATCAATGGCCAAAAGATCTTAAATGACAAAGAGACACCAATTCCTTAATGATTAGGGCTTGATTCCAATCTATGGCCAAAAGAAATTAAAGGACAAAGAGAATCCAATTCATTACGGATTAAGACTTGATTTCATTCAATGGCCAAAAGAACTTAAAGGAGAAAGAGACACCAATTCCTTAATCTTTAGGACTTGATTCCAATATTTGGCCAAAAGAACTTAGTGGACAAAGAGAACCCAATTCATGATGGAATAAGACTTGAGTTCAATCAATGGCCAAAAGAACTTAAATGACAAAGAGACACCAATTCCTTAATGATTAAGGCTTGATTCCAATCTTTGGCCAGAAGAACTTAAAGGACAAAGAGAAACCAATTCATTACGGATTTAGACTTGATTACAATCAATGGCCAAAAGAACTTAAAGGACAAAGAGACACCAATTCTTTAATGATTAAGGCTTGATTCCAATCTTTAGCCAGAAGAACATAAAGGACAAAGAGAAACCGCTTCATTATGGATTAAGACTTGATTTCAATCAATGGCCAAAAGAACTTAAAGGATAAAGAGACACCAATTCCTTAATGATTAGGGCTTGATTCCAATCTATGGCCAAAAGAAATTAAAGGACAAAGAGAATCCAATTCATTACGGATTAAGACTTGATTTCAATCAATGGCCAAAAGAACTTAAAGGACAAAGAGACACCAATTCCTTAATCTTTAGGACTTGATTCCAATATTTGGCCAAAAGAACTTAGTGGACAAAGAGAACCCAATTCATGATGGAATAAGACTTGAGTTCAATCAATGGCCAAAACAACTTAAAGGACAAAGAGAGACCAATTCATTATGGATTAAGACTTGATTTCAATCAATGGCCAAAAGAACTTAAAGGACAAAGAGACACCAATTCCTTAATGATTAAGGCTTGATTCCAATCAACGTCAAAATAATCAAAAGA
>JAVHNN010000582.1:710477-739477 GCA_031439585.1 Pterocarpus macrocarpus
AAAAACGAGAAGAAAGATGACGTTCTGATACTCAATTTAGACTCAAGAATCACCGAAAAACAACACGTATAAGTCGAGATATGAGCAAGAGATAATTGAGACGAATTCTGGGAGAATTGACGCGAAATTGATGAAAAGAGAAACAAGATAAGATGGCGCCACAAACCTAGTTTGATAAGCCAAGAAGGATCGCCACAAGAATTGGAGGATTCTTGATAAGATCAAATGATGCAAGGAAGAACCCTAGCAGAGAAAAACTCACAATTTCTGAAACATACGTATCTGCTGTCTATTGATCTCCAAATGTTTTAATACAAATCAGTTTAAGAGTTTGCCCCTAAGACTTAACAAAACTAAAAGAAAAACCCCTTAGCATAAGTATTACTGATATGTTCCAGTGGTTGAGGAGACATATTCAGCCTCAAGTGCTTGGGTTCTATTCCTACTACAGATAATTTGTATTTCCTTTTTTTTTTTTGTCACAGCATAACAATAGGAAAATAAAATAAACAACTAAAGTCTTGCTAATTCAGATTGACTCTTTGGGCCCTTTTCTTCTCATCCCAAGTGGGCTACGCATGTGTAAATCCTCATATTCATGTGTTGGACTTCATTTGGATATTGGGCTTGAAATTGTGTTTGGGCTTCCAACAAGGAGATAATCACATGTTTGACAGCTTCTTGGGCCTTCTTTGCTCTAGCTCTTGTCATGGGTCCTCCTAGGCCTTGTATTGGATCTTGGGCTTCTTTTTGGGCTTGAGTCTGGACTTGGGCTTGGGCCTTTGTGTCCTCATCATTCCCTCCTTCTTGAGAAGCATTTGTCCTCAAATCTTGTAAGTCATCGCCTGCATCATAGAGGGACAAGTCAGCCACATTAAAAGTAGCACTCACACCATACTCACCTGGTAAATCAATCTTATAGGCATTATCATTGATCTTGGCCAATACTTGGAAAGGTCCATCTCCCCTTGGCATCAGCTTAGACTTCCGTTGAGATGGAAATCTTTCCTTCCTGAAGTGTACCCATACCCAGTCACCTGGTTCAAAAGTTACCTTCCTCCTTCCTTTGTTTGCATGTTTAGCATACCCTTCCATTTTCTTCTCAATTTGGGCCTTGATCTTCTCATGCAACTTCTTGACATAATCAGCTTTTTCCTGGCCAGACTTATCTTTCAATTGAGAAATGTTAGGTAAAGGCAATAAATCCAAAGGAGTCAAAGGATTAAAACCATAAACAATTTCAAATGGTGAAAGCTGAGTAGTACTATGTATTGCCCTATTATAAGCAAACTCAACATGTGGCAAACATTCTTCCCAAGTTCTAAGATTTTTCTTAATAATAGCTCTAAGAAGAGTAGAAAGAGTTCTATTTACCACCTCTGTTTGCCCATCAGTTTGGGGATGGCATGTAGTTGAAAACAAAAAGTTTAGTGCCAATCTTTCCCCACAAGGTCCTCCAAAAATGACTAAGGAATTTAGAGTCTCGATCACTCACAATACTCCTAGGCAAACCATGTAATCTTACCACCTCTTTGAAGAATAAGTCAGCTACATGACATGCATCATCCACCTTCTTGCAAGGTATAAAGTGAGCCATTTTAGAAAACCTGTCAACCACCACAAAAATTGAGTCCTTTCCTCCCTTGGACCGAGGTAAACCTAAAACAAAATCCATAGAAATATCAATCCAAGGGTGTTCAGGAATAGGCAATGGAGTGTACAAACCGTGTGGCATGACCTTAGACTTAGCCTTTTTACAAACAAGACACTTATCACACAACTTATGTACATCATGCTTCATGTGAGGCCAGTAGAAATGGTCATGCAAGATGTCATATGTCTTTTGCACCCCAAAGTGCCCCATTAAACCCCCTTCATGTGCCTCCTGAACAAGCATTTCCCTAATTGAACTCTTAGGCACACAAAGTCTTTTATCCTTTATTAAATAACCATCATGCTTAAAATACCCATCAAATGCAGTATGAGAACATGTTTGATAAATATGAGAAAAATCAGCATCATGCTCATATAATTCCTTAATGCACTCAAAACCAAGAAACTTAGTTTCAAGAGTAGACAATAAAGCATACCTGCGTGACAAAGCATCGGCTACCACATTGGACTTACCTTTCTTGTGCTTGATCATATATGGGAATTGTTCAAGGAATTCCACCCACTTAGCATGCCTTTTATTCAACTTTCCCTGCCCTTTCAAATACTTCAAGGATTCATGATCACTATGAATGATAAATTCTTTAGGCAGAAGATAATGTTGCCAAGTTTGCAAAGCCCTAACTAAAGCATACAATTCCTTATCATATGTAGGGTAGTTAAGGGCAGCCCCATTCAATTTTTCACTAAAATATGCAATGGGATGTCCTTCTTGCATTAAAACAGCTCCTATGCCTACCCCAGATGCATCACACTCCAATTCAAAGGATTTTGCAAAGTTAGGCAAAGCAAGTATGGGTGCATGTGTTAATTTCTCTTTTAGGGCAGCAAATGCTTTCTCTTGTTTCTCTCCCCATTTAAATTGCACATGCTTCTTGACTAGCTCATTTAGAGGTGCAGCAATGGTACTAAAATCCTTAACAAACCTCCTATAGAAACTAGCAAGCCCATGGAAACTTCTTATCTCACTCACACTTTTAGGAGTTGGCCATTCTTGGATTGCTTTTATTTTCTCTTTATCTACATGCACTCCACTAGAATTAACCACAAATCCTAAGAACACAACATGGTCCTTAGAAAGCGAGCACTTTTCCAAATTAGCATACAATCTTTCTTTTCTAAGCACATGCAAAGCAGATTTCAAATGATGCAAATGCTCATCCAAATTTTTACTATATACAAGAATATCATCAAACTAAACAACCACAAATTTCCCTAAAAACTCGCTCAAAACATGGTTCATCAATCTCATGAAGGTACTAGGGGCATTTGTCAGACCAAATGGCATTACTTTCCACTCATACAAGCCACACTTGGTTTTAAAAGCCATTTTCCACTCATCACCTTCTCTAATCCTAATCTGATTATATCCACTTTTCAAATCAATCTTAGAGAAATAACAAGAACCATACAGCTCATCAAGAAGATCATCTAACCTGGGAATGGGATGCAGTACTTGATGGTGATGTTGTCGATGGCTCTGCAATCAGAACACATCCTCCAGCTCCCATCCTTTTTGGGCACCAATATAACAGGTACAACACAAGGGCTCAAGCTCTCCTCAACCCAACCTTTGCTAATCAAGTCAGCAACTTGCCTTTGAATTTCCTGGGTCTCCTGTGGATTACTCTGTATCTTTGGCCTATTAGGCAACACTCTCTCCTGGAACCAAATCAATCGATGTTCAATACCTCTCAATGGTGGAAGTCTGGTGGTATCTCTTGGAAATACATCTTGAAAGTCCTGCAAAATAGATTCAACACCACTTGGCAGATCAAGGTTAGAAACAGAATTATGAGTAGGTGAAGTGACTTCCTTACTATATAGAATATACATGGATTTTCTTGCCAAAAGCACTCTCCTCACCTCTCCACTTTTCACAAACAGAGCATTTTTCCTCTCTTTCTTTTCTCTACTTTCTTTTCTCTCTTTCTTTTCTTTCTTTTTCTCTTTTAGCTCTCGGCCACTCTTTTCACCCTCTTTTTCATTTTCTTTTCTTTCTTTTCTCTCTTGCTCTCTTTTCTTTCTCATTGTATTTTGATCCTCACAAACCTCTCTAGGAGACAATGAAACAAGAGTGACCTTGCGGTCATTATGCACAAAGGTGTACTTGTTGGTGTGTCCATCATGGTGAGCTTTCTTATCAAATTGCCATGGTTTCCCAAGCAACAAATGACTAGCCTCCATAGGAACTACATCACAAATGATCTTATCCACATACCTTCCAATGGAAAACTCAATTTCTACTTGCTTATCCACCTTCATCTCACCTTGTTCACTTAACCATTGTAACTTATAAGGTCTAGGGTGGGGTTTGGTCTCCAAATTCATCTTTGTCACCATCCTAGCACTAGCCACATTTGTGCAACTCCCTCCATCTATGATCAAAGAACACAACTTCCCTTGGATAAGGCATCTAGTATGGAAAATGTTCTCTCTTTGGCTTCCCTCATCTTCTTTAGCTATCCCTCCTAGCATCCTCCTCACAATGAACAAATCTCCCTCAAGAACCTCCTCCTCTTCCTCACTCTCTTCCTCACTAGATGGTTCAGAATGAGAACTCTCACTTGTGATTTCCCCATCATCTTTTAACACCATAACTTTCTTAGTAGGACACTCAGAAGCTATGTGTCCTCTACCCAAACACTTAAAACACTTTATATCTCTAGACCGAGACTTGCTGGCCACTTCTTTGCCCTTGTTTTGGGTTGGTTGTGATGCTGCCCTTGGGGTCCTACTAGATGAAGTTCCCTCCTTCTTAAACCTCTCCTTCCATCTAGAGTTATCATAGTTTGAAGCACTCTTCCTCACACTTTTTCTTTTTAATTGTTGCTCCACTTTCATGGCTTGATGAACTAGGTCCTCAATCTCAACATAATTTTGAAGCTCCACCACATCCCTTATTTCTTCATTCAACCCATTAAGAAACCTTGCCATAGTAGACTCCCTTTCCTCCTCAACATTGGCTCGGATCATGGCTATCTCTAGCTCCTTATAATACTCATCCACACTCCTATTACCTTGGGTAAGTCTTTGTAGCCTATTATGTAACTCCCTGTGGTAATGAGATGGCACATATCTCCTTCTCAAGACTCTTTTCAACTCCTCCCAAGTTTGCAACATAGGCTCTCCATACCTCCTTCTTTCCTTTTGAAATTGATCCCACCACACCAAGGCATAATCTGTGAACTCTAAGGTAGCCAATTTAATTTTTCTCTCTTCAGTCAGGGTATGACAAGAAAAAATTTGTTCTACCTTCATCTCCCACTCTACATAAGCTTCAGGATCACTTTTACCCCTAAATGGTGGAATGGTAACTCTTACTCCCTCATCTCGGTTTCCTCTTGGTTCTTCCTCATTTTCTCTCCTCCTTCCAGTAAGCCTCCTTCTACCTCCCTCATCATCATGATGTCCTTGATTTTCTAGCCGGTCAATTCTCTCATATAACTCCTCTGTATGCTCCCTCATCATCCTTTCCATTTGAGCTGTAATAGCCTCCACTAACAATCTGTTGTTTCCCTCAGGATGAGGGTTGCCATCACCACCTGTTCCTGCCATAATTCAAGTAAAAAGAAAACAATAGTGAAAGCAATAGGACCTCACCACACGTCTCACGTGTTTACACTCTTAAAGATGTATCACTCGTGTTTGTTGCACTCAAAATTGGCTTTTATGTAATGTAACTCTCTTGCCTTTTTCCACTCTTCCTCTAGCTCAAGGTTCTTACTAGATCAAACAATCAATTATCAAGAATCACTTAATGGCAGCAAACACATAACAAGAAAGATCAACATGGACTCTATGGAAAACAAATATGAGACAAGACACAAGGCACAACTTAAGAAAATGAAAAGAAAACAAACACAAGTTTAGGATAGCAAAGGTACAAACTTCAACTAAGAAGAACAAAGGAACACAAATTACTACAAACAAAAGATTAACAACCAAAGGAACAAGGATAGCAACTTAGAAACAAGAAATAGACCAAAGAAACTTAGTTAAAAGAAATTTCAAGCCCTCTAAATCCAGAATTTCAAGATAGCTCTAGAACTCATTTGTTTTTCAAGTTTCCCATGTCAACTTCAGTCACTTCCAGTTTACTCCCCTTTTTTTTTTTAACTTCAATTCTGTTTTCCTTCTTTTCCCCTTATTTTTTTAAATATGAATGCAGAATTTTATCCTTCAAATCACTAACAATTGTTCAACAAATCCCAGCCACATGTGATATAAATTTCAGCACCAAATTAACCTCCAAACAACTCCAATTCAGAATTTGAATTCCTTCAAATTAGGCTTCAAACAAGCAATTAAAATTAGGGTTTTATGAGTACCTACTTGCCAGCCAATGTAATGCCTCCTTGCAGCCTTCAAGCAATGAAATTTCTGTGATCACCCAAACAGCCCCTTTTTCCTTCTGAATTCACTTCCACAACTAGCCCTAGTGACTAGCTCTGATTACCAAATGATGAGTTTTTACCTTAAGCCCCTTGAATTAGGATCTATCTAGGACTTGGACACAAGAAATATGATCAAATCAAAAACAAGTTTGCGCAGAAAATAGGGTTCCAGACGTCTTGTTAAAACGGTTTCATATCTCACTCTACAGACCTCGGAATTGAACGATTCAAAAACGAGAAGAAAGATGACGTTCTGAAACTCAATTTAGACTCAAGAATCACCGAAAAACAATATGTATAAGTCGAGATATGAGCAAGAGATAATTGAGACGAATTCTAGGAAAATTGACGCGAAATTGATGAAAAAGAAACAAGATAAGATGGCGCCACAAACCTAGTTTGATAAGCCAAGAAGGATCGCCACAAGAATTGGAGGATTCTTGATAAGATCAAATGATGCAAGGCAGAACCCTAGCAGAGAAAAACTCACAAATTCTGAAACATACGTATTCTCCTATCTATTGATCTCCAAATGTTTTAATACAAATCAGTTTAAGAGTTTGCCCCTAAGACTTAACAAAACTAAAAGAAAAACCCCTTAGCATAAGCATTACTGATATGTTCCAGTGGTTGAGGAGACATATTCAGCCTCAAGTGCTTGGGTTCTATTCCTACTACAGATAATTTGTATTTCCTTTTTTTTTTTTGTCACAGCATAACAATAGGAAAATAAAATAAACAACTAAAGTCTTGCTAATTCAGATTGACTCTTTGGGCCCTTTTCTTCTCATCCCAAGTGGGCTACGCATGTGTAAATCCTCATATTCATGTGTTGGACTTCATTTGGATATTGGGCTTGAAATTGTGTTCGGGCTTCCAACAAGGAGATAATCACATGTTTGACAGCTTCTTGGGCCTTCTTTGCTCTAGCTCTTGTCATGGGTCCTCCTAGGCCTTGTATTGGATCTTGGGCTTCTTTTTGGGCTTGAGTCTGGACTTGGGCTTGGGCCTTTGTGTCCTCATCAGCCATTGATTGAAATCAAGTCTTAATCCGTAATGAATTGGTTTCTCTTTGTCCTTTAAGTTGTTTTGGCCATTGATTGAACTCAAGTCTTATTCCATCATGAATTGGTTTGTCTTTGTCCACTAAGTTCTTTTGGCCAAAGATTGGAATCAAGTCCTAATCATTAAGGAATTGGTGTCTCTTTGTCCTTTAAGTTCTTTTGGCCATTGATTGAAATCAAGTCTTAATCCGTAATGAATTGGTTTCTCTTTGTCCTTTAAGTTCTTCTGGCCAAAGATTGGAATCAAGCCTTAATCATTAAGGAATTGGTGTCTCTTTGTCATTTAAGTTCTTTTGGCCATTGATTGAACTCAAGTCTTATTCCATCATTAATTGGTTTCTCTTTGTCCGCTAAGTTCTTTTGGCCAAAGATTGGAATCAAGTCCTAAAGATTAAGGAATTGGTGTCTCTTTGTCCTTTAAGTTCTTTTGGCCATTGATTGAAATCAAGTCTTAATCCGTAATGAATTGGATTCTCTTTGTCCTTTAATTTCTTTTGGCCAAAGATTGGAATCAAGTCCTAATCATTAAGGAATTGGTGTCTCTTTATCCTTTAAGTTCTTTTGGCCATTGATTGAAATCAAGTCTTAATCCATAATGAATTGGCTTCACTTTGTCCTGTAAGTTCTTCTGGCCAAGGATTGGAATCAAGCCTTAATCATTAAGGAAATGGTGTCTCTTTGTCCTTTAAGTTCTTTTGGCCATTGATTGAGCTCAAGTCTTATTCCATCATGAATTGGTTTCTCTTTGTCCACTAAGTTCTTTTGGCCAAAGATTGGAATCAAGTCCTAATCATTAAGGAATTGGTGTCTCTTTGTCCTTTAAGTTCTTTTGGCCATTGATTGAAATCAAGTCTTAATCCGTAATGAATTGGTTTCTCTTTGTCCTTTAAGTTCTTCTGGCCAAAGATTGGAATCAAGCCTTAATCATTAAGGAATTGGTGTCTCTTTGTCCTTTAAGTTCTTTTGGCCATTGATTGAAATCAAGTCTTAATCCATAATGAATTGGTTTCTCTTTGTCCTTTAAGTTCTTCTGGCCAAAGATTGGAATCAAGCCTTAATCATTAAGGAATTGGTGTCTCTTTGTCATTTAAGTTCTTTTGGCCATTGATTGAACTCAAGTCTTATTCCATCATTAATTGGTTTCTCTTTGTCCACTAAGTTCTTTTGGCCATTGATTGAAATCAAGTCTTAATCCGTAATGAATTGGTTTCTCTTTGTCCTTTAAGTTCTTTTGGCCATTGATTGGAATCAAGTCTTAATCATTAAGGAATTGGTTTCTCTTTGTCCTTTAAGTTCTTTTGGCCATTGATTGGAATCAAGTCCTAATCATTAAGGAATTGGTGTCTCTTTGTCCTTTAAGTTCTTTTGGCCATTGATTGAAATCAAGTCTTAATCCGTAATGAATTGGTGTCTCTTTGTCCTTTAAGTTCTTTTGGCCATTGATTGGAATCAAGTCTTAATACTTAAGGAATTGGTTTCTCTTTGTCCTTTAAGTTCTTTTGGCCATTGATTGAAATCAAGTCTTAATCATTAAGGAATTGGTTTCTCTTTGTCCTTTAAGTTCTTTTGGCCATTGATTGGAATCAAGTCTTAATCATTAAGGAATTGGTTTCTCTTTGTCCTTTAAGTTCTTTTGGCCATTGATTGAAATCAAGTCTTAATCCGTAATGAATTGGTTTCTCTTTGTCCTTTAAGTTCTTTTGGCCAAAGATTGGAATCAAGCCTTAATCATTAAGGAATTGGTGTCTCTTTGTCCTTTAAGTTCTTTTGGCCATTGATTGAAATCAAGTCTTAATCCATAATGAATTGGTTTCTCTTTGTCCTTTAAGTTCTTTTGGCCATTGATTGAAATCAAGCCTTAATCATTAAGGAATTGGTGTCTCTTTATCGTTTAAGTTCTTTTGGCCATTGATTGAAATCAAGTCTTAATCCGTAAGGAATTGGTGTCTCTTTGTCCTTTAAGTTCTTTTGGCCATTGATTGAAATCAAGTCTTAATCCATAATGAATTGGTTTCTCTTTGTCCTTTAAGTTCTTTTGGCCAAAGATTGGAATCAAGCCTTAATCATTAAGGAATTGGTGTCTCTTTGTCCTTTAAGTTCTTTTGGCCATTGATTGAAATCAAGTCTTAATCCGTAATGAATTGGTTTCTCTTTGTCCTTTAAGTTCTTCTGGCCAAAGATTGGAATCAAGCCTTAATCATTAAGGAATTGGTGTCTCTTTGTCGTTTAAGTTCTTTTGGCCATTGATTGAACTCAAGTCTTATTCCATCATTAATTGGTTTCTCTTTGTCCACTAAGTTCTTTTGGCCAAAGATTGAAATCAAGTCCTAAAGATTAAGGAATTGGTGTCTCTTTGTCCTTTAAGTTCTTTTGGCCATTGATTGAAATCAAGTCTTAATCCGTAATGAATTGGTTTCTCTTTGTCCTTTAACTTCTTTTGGCCATTGATTGAAATCAAGTCTTAATCCATAATGAATTGGTTTCTCTTTGTCCTTTAAGTTCTTCTGGCCAAAGATTGGAATCAAGCCTTAATCATTAAAGAATTGGTGTCTCTTTGTCCTTTAAGTTCTTTTGGCCATTGATTGAAATCAAGTCTTAATCCATAATGAATTGGTTTCTCTTTGTCCTTTAAGTTCTTCTGGCCAAAGATTGGAATCAAGCCTTAATCATTAAGGAATTGGTGTCTCTTTGTCATTTAAGTTCTTTTGGCCATTGATTGAACTCAAGTCTTATTCCATCATTAATTGGTTTCTCTTTGTCCACTAAGTTCTTTTGGCCAAAGATTGGAATCAAGTCCTAATCATTAAGGAATTGGTGTCTCTTTGTCCTTTAAGTTCTTTTGGCCATTGATTGAAATCAAGTCTTAATCCGTAATGAATTGGTTTCTCTTTGTCCTTTAAGTTCTTTTGGCCAAAGATTGGAATCAAGCCCTAATCATTAAGGAATTGATGTCTCTTTATCCTTTAAGTTCTTTTGGCCATTGATTGAACTCAAGTCTTATTCCATCATTAATTGGTTCCTCTTTGTCCCCTAAGTTCTTTCGGCCAAAGATTGGAATCAATTCTTAAACATTAAGGAATTGGTGTCTCTTTGTCCTTTAAGTTCTTTTGGCCATTGATTGAAATCAAGTCTTAATCCGTAATGAATTGGTTTCTCTTTGTCCTTTAAGTTCTTTTGGCCATTGATTGGAATCAAGTCCTAATCATTAAGGAATTGGTGTCTCTTTGTCCTTTAAGTTCTTTTGGCCATTGATTGAAATCAAGTCTTAATCCGTAATGAATTGGTTTCTCTTTGTCCTTTAACTTCTTTTGGCCATTGATTGAAATCAAGTCTTAATCCATAATGAATTGGTTTCTCTTTGTCCTTTAAGTTCTTTTGGCCATTGATTGAAATCAAGTCTTAATCCGTAATGAATTGGTTTCTCTTTGTCCTTTAAGTTCTTTTGGCCAAAGATTGAATCAAGTCTTATTCCATCATTAATTGGTGTCTCTTTGTCCTTTAAGTTCTTTTGGCCATTGATTGAAATCAATTCTTAATCTGTAATGAATTGGTGTCTCTTTGTCCTTTAAGCTCTTTTGGCCATTGATTGAAATCAAGTCTTAATCATTAAGGAATTGCTGTCTGTCTGTCCTTTAAGTTCTTTTGGCCATTGATTGAAATCAAGTCTTAATCCATAATGAATTGGTGTCACTTTGTCCTTTAACTTCTTTTGGCCATTGATTGGAATCAAGCCTTAATCATTAAGGAATTGGCGTCTCTTTGTCCTTTAACTTCTTTTGGCCATTGATTGAAATCAAGTCTTAATCCATCATGAATTGGTTTCTCTTTGTCCTTTGATTTCTTTTGGCCAAAGATTGGAATCAAGTCTTAATCATTAAGGAATTGGTGTCTCTTTGTCCTTTAAGTTCTTTTGGCCATTGATTGAAATCAAGTCTTAATCCGTAATGAATTGGTTTCTCTTTGTCCTTTAAGTTCTTTCGGCCAAAGATTGGAATCAAGTCCTAAACATTAAGGAATTGGTGTCTCTTTGTCCTTTAAGTTCTTTTGGCCATTGATTGAAATCAAGTCTTAATCCATAATGAATTGGTTTCTCTTTGTCCTTTAAGTTGTTTTGGCCATTGATTGGGATCAAGTCCTATTCATTAAGGAATTGGTGTCTCTTTGTCCTTTAAGTTCTTTTGGCCATTGATTGAAATCAAGCCTTAATCATTAATGAATTGGTGTCTCTTTGTCCTTTAAGTTCTTTTGGCCATTGATTGAAATCAAGTCTTAATCCGTAATGAATTGGTTTCTCTTTGTCCTTTAATTTCTTTTGGCCATTGATTGAAATCAAGTCTTAATCAATAATGTATTGGTTTCTCTTTGTCCTTTAAGTTCTTTTGGCCAAAGATTCAAATCAAGTCTTAATCATTAATGAATTGGTTTCTCTTTGTCCTTTAAGTTGTTTTGGCCATTGATTGAACTCAAGTCTTTTTCCATCATGAATTGGTTTCTCTTTGTCCTTTGATTTCTTTTGGCCAAAGATTGGAATCAAGTCTTAATCATTAAGGAATTGGTGTCTCTTTGTCCTTTAAGTTCTTTTGGCCATTGATTGAAATCAAGTCTTAATCCGTAATGAATTGGTTTCTCTTTGTCCTTTAAGTTCTTCTGGCCAAAGATTGGAATCAAGCCTTAATCATTAAGGAATTGGTGTCTCTTTGTCCTTTAAGTTCTTTTGGCCATTGATTGAAATCAAGTCTTAATCCATAATGAATTGGTTTCTCTTTGTCCTTTAAGTTCTTTTGGCCATTGATTGAAATCAAGTCTTAATCATTAATGAATTGGTTTCTCTTTGTCCTTTAAGTTCTTTCGGCCATTGATTGGAAACAAGTCTTAATCATTAATGAATTGGTTTCTCTTTGTCCTTTAAGTTCTTTTGGCCATTGATTGAACTCAAGTCTTATTCCATCATTAATTGGTTTCTCTTTGTCCACTAAGTTCTTTTGGCCAAAGATTGGAATCAAGTCCTAATCATTAAGGAATTGGTGTCTCTTTGTCCTTTAAGTTCTTTTGGCCATTGATTGAAATCAAGTCTTAATCCATAATGAATTGGATTCTCTTTGTCCTTTAAGTTCTTTTGGCCAAAGATTGGAATCAAGTCCTAATCATTAAGGAATTGGTGTCTCTTTGTCCTTTAAGTTCTTTTGGCCATTGATTGAAATCAAGTCTTAATCCGTAATGAATTGGTTTCTCTTTGTCCTTTAACTTCTTTTGGCCATTGATTGAAATCAAGTCTTAATCCATAATGAATTGGTTTCTCTTTGTCCTTTAAGTTCTTCTGGCCAAAGATTGGAATCAAGCCTTAATCATTAAGGAATTGGTGTCTCTTTGTCCTTTAAGTTCTTTTGGCCATTGATTGAACTCAAGTCTTATTCCATCATTAATTGGTTTCTCTTTGTCCACTAAGTTCTTTTGGCCAAAGATTGGAATCAAGTCCTAATCATTAAGGAATTGGTGTATCTTTGTCCTTTAAGTTCTTTTGGCCATTGATTGAAATCAAGTCTTAATCCGTAATGAATTGGTTTCTCTTTGTCCTTTAACTTCTTTTGGCCATTGATTGAAATCAAGTCTTAATCCATAATGAATTGGCTTCACTTTGTCCTGTAAGTTCTTCTGGCCAAAGATTGGAATCAAGCCTTAATCATTAACGAATTGGTGTCTCTTTGTCCTTTAAGTTCTTTTGGCCATTGATTGAAATCAAGTCTTAATCCATAATGAATTGGTTTCTCTTTGTCCTTTAAGTTCTTCTGGCCAAAGATTGGAATCAAGCCTTAATCATTAAGGAATTGGTGTCTCTTTGTCCTTTAAGTTCTTTTGGCCATTGATTGAACTCAAGTCTTATTCCATCATTAATTGGTTCCTCTTTGTCCACTAAGTTCTTTTGGCCAAAGATTGAAATCAAGTCCTAAAGATTAAGGAATTGGTGTCTCTTTGTCCTTTAAGTTCTTTTGGCCATTGATTGAAATCAAGTCTTAATCCGTAATGAATTGGTTTCTCTTTGTCCTTTAACTTCTTTTGGCCATTGATTGAAATCAAGTCTTAATCCATAATGAATTGGCTTCACTTTGTCCTGTAAGTTCTTCTGGCCAAAGATTGGAATCAAGCCTTAATCATTAACGAATTGGTGTCTCTTTGTCCTTTAAGTTCTTTTGGCCATTGATTGAAATCAAGTCTTAATCCGTAATGAATTGGTTTCTCTTTGTCCTTTAAGTTCTTCTGGCCAAAGATTGGAATCAAGCCTTAATCATTAAGGAATTGGTGTCTCTTTGTCATTTAAGTTCTTTTGGCCATTGATTGAACTCAAGTCTTATTCCATCATTAATTGGTTCCTCTTTGTCCACTAAGTTCTTTTGGCCAAAGATTGGAATCAAGTCCTAATCATTAAGGAATTGGTGTCTCTTTGTCCTTTAAGTTCTTTTGGCCATTGATTGAAATCAAGTCTTAATCCGTAATGAATTGGATTCTCTTTGTCCTTTAAGTTCTTTTGGCCAAAGATTGGAATCAAGTCCTAATCATTAAGGAATTGGTGTCTCTTTGTCCTTTAAGTTCTTTTGGCCATTGATTGAAATCAAGTCTTAATCCATAATGAATTGGTTTCTCTTTGTCCTTTAAGTTCTTTTGGCCATTGATTGAAATCAAGTCTTAATCCGTAATGAATTGGTGTCTCTTTGTCCTTTAAGTTCTTTTGGCCATTGATTGAAATCAAGTCTTAATCCTTAATGAATTGGTTTCTCTTTGTCCTTTAACTTCTTTTGGCCATTGATTGAAATCAAGTCTTAATCCATAATGAATTGGTTTCTCTTTGTCCTTTAAGTTCTTTTGGCCATTGATTGAAATCAAGTCTTAATCATTAAGGAATTGGTGTCTCTTTGTCCTTTAAGTTCTTTTGGCCATTGATTGAAATCAAGTCTTAATCCATAATGAATTGGTTTCTCTTTGTCCTTTAAGTTCTTTTGGCCAAAGATTGGAATCAAGTCCTAATCATTAAGGAATTGGTGTCTCTTTGTCCTTTAAGTTCTTTTGGCCATTGATTGAAATCAAGTCTTAATCCATAATGAATTGGTTTCTCTTTGTCCTTTAAGTTCTTCTGGCCAAAGATTGGAATCAAGCCTTAATCATTAAGGAATTGGTGTCTCTTTGTCCTTTAAGTTCTTTTGGCCATTGATTGAAATCAAGTCTTAATCCATAATGAATTGGTTTCTCTTTGTCCTTTAACTTCTTTTGGCCATTGATTGAAATCAAGTCTTCAATCAAGCCTTAATCATTAAGGAATTGGTGTCTCTTTGTCCTTTAAGTTCTTTTGGCCATTGATTGAAATCAAGTCTTAATCCATAATGAATTGGTTTCTCTTTGTCCTTTAAGTTGTTTTGGCCAAAGATTGGAATCAAGTCCTAATCATTAAGGAATTGGTGTCACTTTATCCTTTAAGTTCTTTTGGCCATTGATTGAAATCAAGTCTTAATCCATAATGAATTGGTTTCTCTTTGTAATTTAAGTTCTTTTGGATATTGATTGAAAGCAAGTCTTAATCCATTAATGAATTGGTTTCTCTTTGTCCTTTAAGTTGTTCTGGCCAAAGATTAGAATCAAGTCTTAATCATTAAGGAATTGATTTCTCTTTGTCCTTTAAGTCCTTTCAGTTCTTTTGGCCTTTGATTGCAATCAAGTCTTAATCCATAATGAATTGGTTTCTGTTTGTCGTTTAAGTTCTTGTGGGCAAAGATTGGAATCAAGTCTTAATCTGTAATGAATTCGTTTTTCTTTGTCCTTTAAGTTCTTTTGGCCATTGATTGAAATCAAGTCTTAATCCATAATGAATTGGTTTCTCTTTGTCCTTTAAGTTCTTTTGGCCAAACATTGGAATCAAGTCTTAATCATTAAGGAATTGGTTTCTCTTTGTCCTTTAAGTTCTTTTGGCCATTCATTCAAATCAAGTCTTAATCCATCATGAATTGGTTTCTCTTTGTCCTTTAAGTTCTTTTGGCCAAAGATTGGAATCAAGTCCTAATCATTAAGGAATTGGTGTCTCTTTGTCCTTTAAGTTCTTTTGGCCATTGATTGAAATCAAGTCTTAATCCGTAATGAATTGGTTTCTCTTTGTCCTTTAAGTTCTTTTGGCCAAAGATTGGAATCAAGTCCTAATCATTAAGGAATTGGTGTCTCTTTGTCCTTTAAGTTCTTTTGGCCATTGATTGAAATCAAGTCTTAATCCATAATGAATTGGTTTCTCTTTGTCCTTTAAGTTCTTCTGGCCAAAGATTGGAATCAAGCCTTAATCATTAAGGAATTGGTGTCTCTTTGTCCTTTAAGTTCTTTTGGCCATTGATTGAAATCAAGTCTTAATCCATCATGAATTGGTTTCTCTTTGTCCTTTAAGTTCTTTTGGCCAAAGATTGGAATCAAGTCCTAATCATTAAGGAATTGGTGTCTCTTTGTCCTTTAAGTTCTTTTGGCCATTGATTGAAATCAAGTCTTAATCCGTAATGAATTGGTTTCTCTTTGTCCTTTAAGTTCTTTTGGCCATTGATTGAAATCAAGTCTTAATCCATAATGAATTGGTTTCTCTTTGTCCTTTAAGTTCTTTTGGCCATTGATTGAACTCAAGTCTTATTCCATCATGAATTGGTTTCTCTTTGTCCTTTAACTTCTTTTGGCCATTGATTGAAATCAAGTCTTAATCATTAAGGAATTGGTGTCTCTTTGTCCTTTAAGTTCTTTTGGCCATTGATTGAAATCAAGTCTTAATCCATAATGAATTGGTTTCTCTTTGTCCTTTAAGTTCTTTTGGCCATTGATTGAAATCAAGTCTTAATCATTAATGAATTGGTTTCTCTTTGTCCTTTAAGTTCTTTTGGCCATTGATTGAAATCAAGTCTTAATCATTAATGAATTGGTTTCTCTTTGTCCTTTAAGTTCTTTTGGCCATTGATTGAAACTCAAGTCTTAATCATTAATGAATTGGTTTCTCTTTGTCCTTTAAGTTCTTTTGGCCATTGATTGAAATCAAGTCTTAATCCATAATGAATTGGTTTCTCTTTGTCCTTTAAGTTCTTTTGGCCATTGATTGGAAGCAAGTCTTAATCATTAAGGAATTGGTGTCTGTTTGTCCTTTAAGTTATTTTGGCCATTGATTGAAATCAAGTCTTAATCCATAATGAATTGGTTTCTCTTTGTCCGTTAACTTCTTTTGGCCATTGATTGAAATCAAGTCTTAATCCACAATGAATTGGTTTCTCTTTGTCCTTTAAGTTCTTTTGGCCAAAGATTGGAATCAAGTCCTAATCATTAATGAATTGGTGTCTCTTTGTCCTTTAAGTTCTTTTGGCCATTGATTGAAATCAAGTCTTAATCCATAATGAATTGGTTTCTCTTTGTCCTTTAAGTTCTTTTGGCCAAAGATTGGAATCAAGTCCTAATCATTAAGGAATTGGTGTCTGTTTGTCCTTTAAGTTCTTTTGGCCATTGATTGAAATCAAGTCTTAATCCATAATGAATTGGTTTCTCTTTGTCCTTTAAGTTCTTCTGGCCAAAGATTGGAATCAAGCCTTAATCATTAACGAATTGGTGTCTCTTTGTCCTTTAAGTTCTTTTGGCCATTGATTGAAATCAAGTCTTAATCCATAACGAATTGGTTTCTCTCTGTCCTTTAAGTTCTTTTGGCCATTGATTGAAATCAAGTCTTAATCATTAATGAATTGGTTTCTCTTTGTCCTTTAAGTTCTTTTGGCCATTGATTGAAATCAAGTCTTAATCTTTGATGAATTGGTTTCTCTTTGTCCTTTAAGTTATTTTGGCCATTGATTGAAATCAAGTCTTAATCCGTAATGAATTGGTTTCCCTTTGTCTTTTAAGTTGTTTTGGCCATTGATTGAAATCAAGTCTTAATCATTAAGGAATTGGTGTCTCTTTATCCTTTAAGTTCTTTTGGTCATTGATTGAAATCAAGTCTTAATCGATAATGAATTGGTTTCTCTTTATCCTTTAAGTTCTTTTGGCCATTAATTGAAATGAAGTCTTAATCCGTAATGAATTGGTTTCTCTTTGTCCTTTAAGTTCTTCTGGCCATTGATTGAAATCAAGCCTTAATCATTAAAGAATTGGTTTCTCTTTGTCCTTTATGTTCTTTTGGCCATTGATTGGAAACAAGTCTTAATCATTGATGAATTGGTTTCTCTTTGTCCTTTAAGTTCTTCTGGCCAAAGATTGGAATCAAGCCTTAATCATTAAGGAATTGGTGTCTCTTTGTCCTTTAAGTTCTTTTGGCCATTGATTAAGTTCAAGTCCTAATCATTAAGGAATTGGTGTCTCTTTGTCCTTTAAGTTCTTTTGGCCAAAGATTGGAATCAAGTCCTAATTATTAATGAATTGGTGTCTCTTTGTCCTTTAAGTTCTTTTGGCCATTGATTGAAATCAAGTCTTAATCCGTAACGAATTGGTTTCTCTTTGTCCTTTAACTTCTTTTGGCCTTTCATTAAAATCAAGTCTTAATTCATAATGAATTGGCTTCACTTTGTCCTCTAAGTTCTTATGGGCAAAGATTGGAATCAAGTCCTAATCATTAAGGAATTGGTGTCTCTTTGTCCTTCAAGTTCTTTTGGCCGTTGATTGAAATCAAGTCGTAATCCATAATGAATTGGTTGCTCTTTGTCGTTTAAGTTCTTCTGGCCAAAGAGTGGAATCAAGCCTTAATCATTAAGGAATTGGTGTCTCTTTGTCCTTTAAGTTCTTTTGGCCATGGATTGAACTCAAGTCTTAATCCATCATTAATTGGTTTCTCTTTGTCCAGTAAGTTCTTTTGGCCAAAGATTTGAATCAAGTCCTAACGATTAAGGACTTGGTGTCTCTTTGTCCTTTAAGTTCTTTTGGCCATTGATTGAAATCAAGTCTTAATCCATAATGAACTGGTTTCTCTTTGTCATTTAAGTTCTTCGGGCCAAAGATTGGAATCACGCCTTAATCATTAAGGAATTGGTGTCTCTTTATCCTTTAAGTTCTTTTGGCCATTGATTGAAATCAAGTCTTAATCCGTAATGAATTGGTTTCTCTTTGTCCTTTAAGTTCTTTTGGCCATTGATTGGAATCAAGTCTTAATCATTAAGGAATTGGTGTCTCTTTGTCCTTTAAGTTCTTTTGGCCATTGATTGAAATCAAGTCTTAATCCATAATGAATTGGTTTCTCTTTGTTCTTTAAGTTCTTTTGGCCAAAGATTGGAATCAAGTCCTAATCATTAAGGAATTGGTGTCTCTTTGTCCTTTAAGTTCTTTTGGCCATTGATTGAAATCAAGTCTTAATCCGTAATGAATTGGTTTCTCTTTGTTCTTTAAGTTCTTTTGGCAAAAGATTGGAATCAAGTCCCAATCATTAAGGAATTGGTGTCTCTACATGTCGCTTTAAGTTCTTTTGGCCATTGATTGAAATCAAGTCTTAATCAGTAATGAATTGGTTTCTCTTTGTCCTTACTAGAGGATTCTTTTGGCCATTGATTGAAATCAAGTCTTAATCATTAATGAATTGGTTTACTGCTTTGTCTTTTAAGTTCTTTGGCCAATGATTGAAATCAAGTCTTAATCATTAATAAGATTGGTGTCTCTTTGTCGCTTTAAGTTCTTTTGGCCATTGATTGAAATCAAGTCTTAATCCATAATGAATTGGTTCTCTGTCCTTTAAGTTTTATTTTATTACATTGATTGAAATCGTCTTAATCCATAATGGTGGTTTCTCTTTGTCCTTTAAGTTCTTCTGGCCAATGCAGATTGGAGATCAAGTCGCAATCATTAAGGGGTGGTGTCTCTTTTTGTCCTTTAAGTTCTTTTGGCCATCGAGTTGAGAAATCAAGTCTTAATCCGTAATGAATTGGTTTCTCTTTGTCCTTTAGAAGTTCTTTTGGCCAAAGATTGGAATCAAGAGTCTTAATCATTAAGGAATTGGTGTCTCTTTGTCCTTTAAGTTCTTTGGCCATTGATTGAAATCAAGTCTTAATCCAGTAATGAATTGGTTTCTCTTTGTCCTTTAAGTTCTTTTGGCCAAAGATTGGAATCAAGTCTTAATCATTAATGAATTGATGTCTCTTTGTCCCTTTAAGTTCTTTTGGCCCATTGATTTGGAATCAAGTCTTAGTCCTTAATGAATTGGTTTCTTTTTGTAATTTAAGTTCTTTTGGATATTGATTGAATGCAAGTCCTAATCATTAAGGAATTGGTGTCTCTTTGTCCTTTAAGTTCTTTTGGCCATTGATTGAAATCAAGTCTTAATCCGTAATGAATTGGTTTCTCTTTTTTTGTCCTTTACACAAGTTCTTTGGCCAAGGATTGGAGATCAAGTCTTAATCATTAATGGAATTGGTGTCTCTTTGTCCTTTACGTTCTTTTGGCCATTGATTGAAATCAAGTCTTAATCCGTTATGAATTGGTTTCTCTTTGTCTTTTAAGTTCTTTTGGCCAAAGATTGGAATCAAGTCCTAATCATTAAGGAATTGGTGTCTCTTTGTCCTTTAAGTTCTTTTGGCCATTGATTGAATTCAAGTCTTAATCCGTAATGAATTGGTTTCACTTTGTCCTTTAAGTTCATCTGGCCAAAGATTGGAATCAAGCCTTAATCATTAAGGACTTAGTGTCTCTTTGTCCTTTAAGTTCTTTTGGCCATTGATTGAAATCAAGTCTTAATCCGTAATGAATTGGTTTCTCTTTGTCCTTGAAGTTCTTTTGGCCAAAGATTGGAATCAAACCAAAATCATTAAGGAATTGGTGTCTCTTTGTCCTTTAAGTTCTTTTGGCCAAAGATTGGAATCAAGTCCTAATCATTAAGGAATTGGTGTCTCTTTGTCCTTTAAGTTCTTTTGCCCATTGATTGAAATCAAGTATTAATCCGTAATGAATTGGTTTCTCTTTGTGCTTTAAGTTCTTTTGGCCATTGATTAAACTCAAGTCTGATTCCATCATCAATTGGTTTCTCTTTATCCTTGAAGCTCTTTTGGCCAATGATTGGAAACAAGTCTTAATCATTAATGAATTGGTTGCCCTTTGTCCTTTAAGTTCTTTTGGCCATTGATTGGAAATCAGAATACTTAATCCGTGAATTGGTGTCCCTTTATTTAAGTTCTGTTGGACATTGATTAAAATCGTGACTTTGTCCAGTAATGTATTTGTTTCTCTTTGTTCTTTTATTTCTTTTGGCCTAAGATTGGAAAGACGTCTTAATCATTAAGGAATTGGTATCTCTTTGCCCTTTAACTTCTTTTAGTGTTGATTGAAATCAAGTCTTGTCCCAGTAATGGGTGGTTTCTCTTTGTCCTTTAGGATTCTTTTGGCCAAGATTGGAATCAAGTCTTAATCATTAATGAATTGGTGTACATTTGTCCTTTAAGTTCTTTTGGAATTGATTGAAATCAAGTCTTAATCCGTAATGAATTGGTTTCTCTTTGTCCTTTTAGTTCTTTGGGCCATTGATTGAAATCAAGTCAGCAATCCATAATGAGTTGGTTTCAATTTGTCAGTGAAAGTTCTTCTGGCCAAAGATTGGAATCGAACCTTAATCATTAATGAGGTGGTGTCTCTTTGTCCTTTAAGTTCTTTTTGTATTGATTGGAATCAAGTCTTAATCCGTAATGAATTGGTTTCTCTTTGTCCTTTAAGTTCTTTTGTGCATTGATTGAACTGAGTCTTATTCCCTCATCAATTGGTTTCTCTTTGTCCACTAATTTCTTTTGGCCAAGGTTGGAGATCAAGTCACTAATCATTAAGTGTCGTGCTCTCTTTGTCTTTAAGTTCTGTATTGATTAAAATCAATAATCATAATAATTGGTTTCCCTTTGTCCTTTAAGTTCTATTATTGCATTTGATTGAAATCACGCTTTAATCCGTAATGAATTGGTTTCTCTTTGTCCTTTAATTTCTTTTGGCCAAAGATTGGAAAGAAGTCCTAATCATTAAGGAATTGGTATCTCTTTGTCCTTTAACTTCTTTTGGCCATTGATTGAAATCATGTCTTAATCCATAATGAATTGGTTTCCTCTTGTGTGGTTCTTTTGGCCCAAGATTGGAAAGAAGTCTTAATCGATGAGGTGGTGTCTCCTTTACCCCCAACTGCTATTGGCCATTGATTGAAATCAAATCTTATTCCATAATGGTGGTTTCTCTTTGTCCTTTAAGTTATCAAATACAAAGATTGGATCAAGTCCTAATCATTAAGGAATTGGTGTCTGTTGTCCTTTATGTTCTTTTGGCCATTAGGTGAAAATCAAGTCTTAATCATTAAGGAATTGGTGTCTCTTTGTCCTTTAAGTTCTTTTTGCCATTGATTGGAAACAAGTCTTAATCATTAATGAAATGGTTTCTCTTTGTCCTTTAAGTTCTTTTGGCCATTGATTGAAATCAAGTCTTAATCCGTAATGAATTGGTTTCTCTTCGTCCTTTAAGTTCTTTTGGCCATTGATTGGACTCAAGTCTTAATCATTAATGAATTGGTGTCTCTTTGTCCTTTAAGTTCTTTTGGCCATTGATTGAAATCAAGTCTTAATCCATAATGAATTGGTTTCTCTTTGTCCTTTAAGTTCTTTTGGCCAAAGATTGAAATCAAGTCTTAATCATTAATGAATTGGTGTCTCTTTGTCCTTTAAGTTCTTTTGGCCATTGATTGAAATCAAGTCTTAATCCATTAATGAATTGGTTTCTCTTTGTCCTTTAAGTTCTTTTGGCCATTGATTGAAATCAAGTCTTAATCCATTAATGAATTGGTGTCTCTTTGTCCTTTAAGTTCTTTTGGCCATTGATTGAAATCAAGTCTTAATCCGTAATGAATTGGTTTCTCTTTGTCCTTTAAGTTCTTTTGGCCATTGATTGAAATCAAGTCTTCATCCGTAATGAATTGGTTTACCTTTGTCCTTTAAGTTCTTTTGGCCATTGATTGAAATCAAGTCTTAATCATTAATGAATTGGTTTCTCTTTGTCCTTGAAGTTCTTTTGGCCATTGATTGGAAACAAGTCTTAATCATTAAGGAATTGGTGTCTCCTTGTCCTTTAAGTTCTTTTGGCCATTGATTGGAATCAAGCCTTAATCATTAAGGAATTGGTGTCTCTTTGTCCTTTAACTTCTTCTGGCCATTGATTGAAATCAAGTCTTAATCCATAATGAATTGGTTTCTCTTTGTCCTTTAAGTTCTTTTGGCCAAAGATTGGAAACAAGTCTTAATCATTAATGAATTGGTGTCTCTTTGTCCTTTAAGTTCTTTTGGCCATTGATTGAAATCAAGTCTTAATCATTAATGAATTGGTTTCTCTTTGTCCTTTAAGTTCTTTTGGCCATTGATTGAAATCAAGTCTTAATCCATAATGAATTGGTTCTTTTTGTCCTTTAAGTTCTTTTGGCCATTGCTTGAAATCAAGTCTTAATCCGTAATGAATTGGTTTCTCTTTGTCCTTTAAGTTCTTTTGGCCATTGTTTGAACTCAAGTCCTAATCATTAAGGAATTGGTGTCTCTTTGTCCTTAAAGTTCTTTTGGCCATTGATTGAAATCAAGTCTTAACCATTAATGAATTGGTTTGTCTTTGTCCTTTAAGTTCTTTTGGCCATTGATTGAAATCAAGTCTTAATCATTAATGAATTGGTTTCTCTTTGTCCTTTAAGTTCTTTTGGCCATTGATTGAAATCAAGTCTTAATCCATTAATGAATTGGTGTCTCTTTGTCCTTTAAGTTCTTTTGGCCATTGATTGAAATCAAGTCTTAATCCATTAATGAATTGGTGTCTCTTTGTCCTTTAAGTTCTTTTGGCCATTGATTGAAATCAAGTCTTAATCCATTAATGAATTGGTTTCTTTTTGTCCTTTAAGTTCTTTTGGCCATTGATTGGAAACATGTCTTAATCATTAATGACTTGGCTTCTCTTTGTCCTTTAAGTTCTTTTGGCCCGTGATTGAATACAAGTCTTAATCATTAATGAATTAGTTTCTCTTTGTCCTTTAAGTTCTTTTGGCCGTTGATTGAAATCAAGTCTTAATCATAATGAACTGGGTTCTCTTTGTCCTTTAAGTTCTTTTGGCCATTGATTGAAATCATGTCTTGATCCATAATGAATTGGTTTCTCTTTGTCCTTTAAGTTCTTCTGGCCAAAGATTGGAATCAAGTCCTAATCATTAAGGAATTGGTGTCTCTTTGTCCTTTAAGTTCTTTTGGCCATTGATTGAAAGCAAGTCTTAGTCCTTAATGAATTGGTGTCTCTTTGTCCTTTAAGTTCTTTTGGCCATTGATTGAAATCAAGTTTTAATCATTAAGGAATTGGTTTCTCTTTGTCCTTTAAGTTCTTTTGGCCATTGATTGTAAACATGTCTTAATCCTAATGAATTGGTTTCTCTTTGTCCTATAAGGTCTTTCGGCTATTGATTGGAAACAAGTCTTAATCATTAATGAATTGGTTTCTCTTTGTCCTTTAAGTTCGTTTGGCCATTGATTGGAAACAAGTCTTAATCATTAATGAATTGGTTTCTCTTTGTCCTTTAAGTTGTTTTGGCCATTGATTGGAATCAAGTCTTAATCCATAATGAATTGGTTTCTCTTTGTCCTTTAAGTTCTTTTGGCCATTGATTGAAAGCAAGTATTAATCATTAAGGAATTGGTGTCTCTTTGTCCTTTAAGTTCTTTTGGCCATTGATTGAAATCAAGTCTTAATCCATATTGAATTGGTTTCTCTTTGTCCTTTAAGTTGTTTTGGCCATTGATTGAAAGCAAGTCATAATCATTAATGAATTGGTGTCTCTTTGTCCTTTAAGTTCTTTTGGCCATTGATTGAAATCAAGTCTTAATCCATAATGAATTGGTTCTCTTTGTCCTTTAAATTCTTTTGGCCATTGATTGAAATCAAGTCTTAATCATTAAGGAATTGGTGTCTCTTTGTCCTTTAAGTTCTTTTGGCCATTGATTGAAATCAAGCCTTAATCCTTGATGAATTGGTTTCTCTTTGTTCTTTAAGTTCATTTGGCCATTGATTGAAATCAAGTCTTAATCCATTAATGAATTGGTTTCTCTTTGTCCTTTAAGTTCTTTTGGCCATTGATTGAAATCAAGTCCTAATCATTAAGGAATTGGTGTCTCTTTGTCCTTTAAGTTCCTTTGGCCATTGATTGAAATCAAGTCTTAATCCGTAATGAATTGGTTTCTCGTTGTCCTTTAAGTTCTTCTGGCCATTGATTGAAATCAAGTCTTAATCATTAATGAATTGGTTTCTCTTTGTCCTTTAAGTTCTTTTGGCCATTGATTGAAATCAAGTCTTAATCATTAATGAATTGGTTTCTCTTTGTCCTTTAAGTTCTTTTGGCCATTGATTGAAATCAAGTCTTAATCCATTAATGAATTGGTTTCTCTTTGTCCTTTAAGTTCTTTAGGCCATTGATTGAAATCAAGTCTTAATCCGTAATGAATTGCATTCTCTTTGTCCTATAAGTTCTTTTGGCCATTGATTGAAATCAAGTCTTAATCATTAAGGAATTGATTTCTCTTTGTCCGTTAAGTTCTTTTGGCCATTGATTGAAATCAAGTCTTAATCCATAATAAATTGGTTTCTCTTTGTCCTTTAAGTTCTTTTGGTCAACGATTGAAATCAAGTCTTAATCATTAAGGAATTGGTGTCTCTTTGTCCTTTAAGTTCTGTTGGCCATTGATTGAAATCAAGTCTTAATCCATAATGAATTGGTTTCTCTTTGTCCTTTAAGTTCTTTTGGCCAAAGATTGAAATCAAGTCTTAATCATTAATGAATTGGTGCCTCTTTGTCCTTTAAGTTCTTTTGGCTATTGATTGAAATCAAGTCTTAATCCATAATGAATTGGTCTCTCTTTGTCCTTTAAGTTCTTCTGGCCATTGATTGAAAACAAGTCCTAATCATTAAGGAATTGGAGTCTCTTTGTCCTTTAAGTTCGTTTGGCCATTGATTGAAATCAAGTCTTAATCCATTAATGAATTGGTTTCTCTTTGTCCTTTAAGTTCTTTTGGCCATTGATTGAAATCAAGTCTTAATCATTAATGAATTGGTGTCTCTTTGTCCTTTAAGTTCTTTTGGCCATTGATTGAAATCAAGTCTTAATCCATTAATGAATTGGTTTCTCTTTGTCCTTTAAGTTCTTTTGGCCATTGATTGAAATCAAGTCCTAATCATTAAGGAATTGGTGTCTCTTTGTCGTTTAAGTTCTTTTGGCCATTGATAGAAATCAAGTCTTAATCCATAATGAATTGGTTTCTCTTTGTCCTTTAAGTTCTTTTGGCCATTGATTGAAAGCAAGTCTTAATCCATTAATGAATTGGTTTCTCTTTGTCCTTTAAGTTCTTTTGGCCATTGATTGAAATCAAGTCTTAATCATTAATGAATTGGTTTCTCTTTGCCCTTTAAGTTCTTTTGGCCATTGATTGAAATCAAGTCTTAATCCATAATGAATTGGTTTCTCTTTGTCCTTTAAGTTCTTTTGGCCAAAGATTGGAATCATGTCTTAATCTTTAATGAATTGGTGTCTCTTTGTCCTTTAAGTTCTTTTGGCCATTGATTGAAATCAAGTCTTAATCCATAATGAATTGATTCCTCTTTGTCCTTTAAGTTCTTTTGGCCATTGATTGAAATCAAGTCTTAATCATTAATGAATTGGTTTCTCTTTGTCCTTTAAGTTCTTTTGGCCATTGATTGAAATCAAGTCTTAATCATTAATGAATTGGTTTCTCTTTGTCCTTTAAGTTCTTTTGGCCAAAGATTGAAATCAAGTCTTAATCATTAATGAATTGGTGTCTCTTTGTCCTTTAAGTTCTTTTGGCCATTGATTGAAATCAAGTCTTAATCCATAATGAATTGGTTTCTCTTTGTCCTTTAAGTTCTTTTGGCCATTGATTGAAATCAAGTCTTAATCCATTAATGAATTGGTTTCTCTTTGTCCTTTAAGTTCTTTTGGCCATTGATTGAAATCAAGTCTTAATCCATTAATGAATTGGTTTCTCTTTGTCCTTTAAGTTCTTTTGGCCATTGATTGAAATCAAGTCTTAATCATTAATGAATTGGTTTCTCTTTGTCCTTTAAGTTCTTTTGGCCATTGATTGAAATCAAGTCTTAATCATTAAGGAATTGGTATCTCTTTGTCCTTTAAGTTCTTTTGGACATTGATTGAAATCAAGTCTTAATCCATAATGAATTGGTTTAACTTTGTCCTTTAAGTTCTTTTGGCCATTGATTGAAATCAAGTCTTATTCATTAAGGAATTGGTTTCTCTTTGTCCTTTAAGTTCTTTTGGCCATTGATTGAAATCAAGTCTTAATCCATAATGAATTGGATTCTCTTTGTCCTTTAAGTTCTTTTGGCCAAAGATTGAAATCAAGTCTTAATCATTAATGAATTGGTGTCTCTTTGACCTTTAAGTTCTTTTGGCAATTGATAGAAATCAAGTCTGAATCCATAATGAATTGGTTTGTCTTTGTCCTTTACGTTCTTTTGGCCATTGATTGAATCAAGTCTTAATCCATTAATGAATTGGTGTCTCTTTGTCCTTTAAGTTCTTTTGGCCATTGATTGAAATCAAGTCTTAATCATTAATGAATTGGTTTCTCTTTGTCCTTTAAGTTCTTTTGGCCTTTGATTGGAATCAAGTCTTAATCCGTAATGAATTCGTTTCTCTTTGTCCTTTAAGTTCTTTTGGCCATTGATTGAAATCAAGTCTTAATCATTAATGAATTGGTTTCTCTTTGTCCTTTAAGTTCTTTTGGCCATTGATTGAAATCAAGTCTTAATCCATTAATGAATTGGTTTCTCTTTGTCCTTTAAGTTCTTTTGGCCATTGATTGAAATCAAGTCTTAATCATTAATGAATTGGTTTCTCTTTGTCCTTTAAGTTCTTATGACCATTGATTGGAATCAAGTCTTATTCCAAAAGGAATTGGTGTCTCTTTGTCCTTTAAGTTCTTTTGGCCATTGATTGAAATCAAGTCTTAATCCGTAATGAATTGGTTTCTCTTTGTCCTTTAACTTCTTTTGGCCATTGATTGAAATCAAGTCTTAATCATTAATGAATTGGTGTCTCTTTGCCCTCTAAGTTCTTTTGGCCATTGATTGAAATCAAGTCTTAATCCATAATGAATTGGTTTCTCTTTGTCCTTTAAGTTCTTTTGGCCATTGATTGAAATCAAGTCTTAATCATTAATGAATTGGTGTCTCTTTGTCCTTTAAGTTCTTTTGGCCATTGATTGAAATCAAGTCTTAATCATTAATGAATTGGTTTCTCTTTGTCCTTTAAGTTCTTTTGGCCAAGATTGAAATCAAGTCTTAATCATTAAGGAATTGGTGTCTCTTTGTCCTTTAAGTTCTTTTGGCCATTGATTGAAATCAAGTCTTAATCATTAATGAATTGGTTTCTCTTTGTCCTTTAAGTTCTTTTGGCCATTGATTGAAATCAAGTCTTAATCATTAATGAATTGGTTTCTCTTTGTCCTTTAAGTTCTTTTGGCCATTGATTGAAATCAAGTCTTAATCCGTAATGAATTGGTTTCTCTTTGTCCTTTAAGTTCTTTTGGCCATTGATTGAAATCAAGTCTTAATCATTAATGAATTGGTGTCTCTTTGTCCTTTAAGTTCTTTTGGCCATTGATTGAAATCAAGTCTTAATCCATAATGAATTGGTTTCTCTTTGTCCTTTAAGATGTTTTGGCCATTGATTGAACTCAAGTCTTAATCATTAATGAATTGGTGTCTCTTTGTCCTTTAAGTTCTTTTGGCCATTGATTGAAATCAAGTCTTAATCATTAATGAATTGGTTTCTCTTTGTCCTTTAAGTTCTTTTGGCCATTGATTGAAATCAAGTCTTAATCATTAATGAATTGGTTTCTCTTTGTCCTTTAAGTTCTTTTGGCCATTGATTGAAATCAAGTCTTAATCATTAATGAATTGGTTTCTCTTTGTTCTTTAAGTTCTTTTGGCCATTGGTTGAAATCAAGTCTTAATCCATAATGAATTGGTTTCTCTTTGTCCTTTAAGTTCTTTTGGCCATTGATTGAAATCAAGTCTTAATCATTAATGAATTGGTTTCTCTTTGTCCTTTAAGTTCTTTTGGCCATTGATTGAAATCAAGTCTTAATCATTAATGAATTGGTTTCTCTTTGTCCTTTAAGTTCTTTTGGCCATTGATTGAAATCAAGTCTTAATCATTAATGAATTGGTGTCTCTTTGTCCTTTAAGTTCTTTTGGCCATTGATTGAAATCAAGTCTTAATCCATAATGAATTGGTTTCTCTTTGTCCTTTAAGTTCTTTTGGCCATTGATTGGACTCAAGTCCTAATCATTAAGGAATTGGTGTCTCTTTGTCCTTTAAGTTCTTTTGGCCATTGATTGAAATCAAGTCTTAATCCATAATGAATTGGTTTCTCTTTGTCCTTTAACTTCTTTTGGCCATTGATTGAAATCAAGTCTTAATCATTAAGGAATTGGTGTCTCTTTATCCTTTAAGTTCTTTTGGCCATTGATTGAAATCAAGTCTTAATCCATAATGATGCGGTTTCTCTTTGTCCTTTAAGTTCTTCTGGCCAAAGATTGGAATCAAGCCTTAATCCATTAATGAATTGGTTTCTCTTTGTCCTTTAAGTTCTTTTGGCCATTGATTGAAATCAAGTCTTAATCCATTAATGAATTGGTTTCTCTTTGTCCTTTAAGTTCTTTTGGCCATTGATTGAAATCAAGTCTTAATCCATTAATGAATTGGTTTCTCTTTGACCTTTAAGTTCTTTTGGCCATTGATTGGAATGAAGTCTTAATCTATAATGAATTGGTTTCTCTTTGTCTATTAAGTTCTTTTGGCCAAAGATTGAAATCTAGTCTTAA
>JAVHNN010000582.1:739977-823116 GCA_031439585.1 Pterocarpus macrocarpus
AATCAATGGCCAAAAGAACTTAAAGGACAAAGAGAAACCAATTCATTAATGATTAAGACTTGATTTCAATCAATGGCCAAAAGAACTTAAAGGACAAAGAGACACCAATTCATTAATGATTAAGACTTGATTCAATCAATGGCCAAAAGAACTTAAAGGACAAAGAGAAACCAATTCATTATGGATTAAGACTTGATTTCAATCAATGGCCAAAAGAACTTAAAGGACAAAGAGAAACCAATTAAAGGACAAAGAGAAACCATTAATGATTAAGACTTGATTTCAATCAATGGCCAAAAGAACTTAAAGGACAAAGAGAAACCAATTCATTAATGATTAAGACTTGATTTCAATCAATGGCCAAAAGAACTTAAAGGACAAAGAGAAACCAATTCATTATGATTAAGACTTGATTTCAATCAATGGCCAAAAGAACTTAAAGGACAAAGAGAAACCAATTCATTAATGATTAAGACTTGATTTCAATCAATGGCCAAAAGAACTTAAAGGACAAAGAGAAACCAATTCATTAATGATTAAGACTTGATTGGCCAAAAGAACTCAATAAAGGACAAAGAGAACCAATGGCCAAAAGAACTTAAAGGACAAAGAGAAACCAATTCATTATGATTAAGACTTGATTTCAATCAATGGCCAAAAGAACTTAAAGGACAAAGAGAAACCAATTAAAGGACAAAGAGAAACCATTAATGATTAAGACTTGATTTCAATCAATGGCCAAAAGAACTTAAAGGACAAAGAGAAACCAATTCATTAATGGATTAAGACTTGATTTCAATCAATGGCCAAAAGAACTTAAAGGACAAAGAGACACCAATTCATTAATGATTAAGACTTGATTTCAATCTTTGGCCAAAAGAACTTAAAGGACAAAGAGAAACCAATTCATTAATGGATTAAGACTTGATTTCAATCAATGGCCAAAAGAACTTAAAGGACAAAGAGACACCAATTCCTTAATGATTAAGACTTGATTTCAATCAATGGCCAAAAGAACTTAAAGGACAAAGAGAAACCAATTCATTATGGATTAAGACTTGATTTCAATCAATGGCCAAAAGAACTTAAAGGACAAAGAGACACCAATTCCTTAATGATTAGGACTTGATTTCCAATCAATGGCCAAAAGAACTTAAAGGACAAAGAGAAACCAATTCATTACGGATTAAGACTTGATTTCAATCAATGGCCAAAAGAACTTAAAGCACAAAGAGACACCAATTCTTTAATGATTAAGACTTGATTTCAATCAATGGCCAAAAGAACCTAAAGGATAAAGAGACACCAATTCATTAATGATTAAGACTTGATTTCAATCAATGGCCAAAAGAACTTAAAGGACAAAGAGAAACCAATTCCTTAAGGATTAATACTTGCTTTCAATCAATGGCCAGAAGAACTTAAAGGACAAAGAGAAACCAATTCATTATGGATTAAGACTTGATTTCAATCAATGGCCAAAAGAACTTAAAGGACAAAGAGAAACAAATTCATTACGGATTAAGACTTGATTTCAATCAATGGCCAAAAGAACTTAAAGGACAAAGAGAAACCAATTCATTAATGGATTAAGACTTGATTTCAATCAATGGCCAAAAGAACTTAAAGGACAAAGAGAAACCAATTCATTAATGATTAAGACTTGATTTCAATCAATGGCCAAAACAACTTAAAGGACAAAGAGAAACCAATTCATTATGGATTAAGACTTGATTTCAATCAATGGCCAAAAGAACTTCAAGGACAAAGAGACACCAATTCCTTATTATGATTAAGACTTGATTTCAATCAATGGCCAAAAGAACTTAAAGGACAAAGAGAAACCAATTCATTATAGATTAAGACTTGATTTCAATCAATAGCCAAAAGAAGTTAAAGGACAAAGAGAAACCGCTTCATTATGGATTAAGACTTGATTTCAATCAATGGCCAAAAGAACTTAAAGGATAAAGAGATACCAATTCATTAATGGATTAAGACTTGATTTCAATCAATGGCCAAAAGAACTTAAAGGACAAAGAGAAACCAATTCATTAATGGATTAAGACTTGATTTCAATCAATGGCCAAAAGAACTTAAAGGACAAAGAGAAACCAATTCATTAATGATTAAGACTTGATTTCAATCAATGGCCAAAAGAACTTAAAGGACAAAGAGAAACCAATTCATTAATGATTAAGACTTGATTTCAATCAATGGCCAAAAGAACTTAAAGGACAAAGAGAAACCAATTCATTAATGGATTAAGACTTGATTTCAATCAATGGCCAAAAGAACTTAAAGGACAAAGAGAAACCAATTCATTAATGATTAAGACTTGATTTCAATCAATGGCCAAAAGAACTTAAAGGACAAAGAGAAACCAATTCATTAATGATTAAGACTTGATTTCAATCAATGGCCAAAAGAACTTAAAGGACAAAGAGAAACCAATTCATTAATGATTAAGACTTGATTTCAATCAATGGCCAAAAGAACTTAAAGGACAAAGAGAAACCAATTCATTATGGATTAAGACTTGATTTCAATCAATGGCCAAAAGAACTTAAAGGACAAAGAGACACCAATTCCATTAATGATTAAGACTTGATTTCAATCAATGGCCAAAAGAACTTAAAGGACAAAGAGAAACCAATTCATTATGGATTAAGACTTGATTTCAATCAATGGCCAAAAGAACTTAAAGGACAAAGAGACACCAATTCATTAATGATTAAGACTTGATTTCAATCAATGGCCAAAAGAACTTAAAGGACAAAGAGAAACCAATTCATTAATGGATTAAGACTTGATTTCAATCAATGGCCAAAAGAACTTAAAGGACAAAGAGAAACCAATTCATTAATGATTAAGACTTGATTTCAATCAATGGCCAAAAGAACTTAAAGGACAAAGAGAAACCAATTCATTAATGATTAAGACTTGATTTCAATCAATGGCCAAAAGAACTTAAAGGACAAAGAGAAACCAATTCATTAATGATTAAGACTTGATTTCAATCAATGGCCAAAAGAACTTAAAGGACAAAGAGACACCAATTCATTACAGATTAAGACTTGATTTCAATCAATGGCCAAAAGAACTTAAAGGACAAAGAGAAACCAATTCATTTAGGATTAAGACTTGATTTCAATCAATGGCCAAAAGAACTTAAAGGACAAAGAGAAACCAATTCATTAATGATTAAGACTTGATTTCAATAAATGGCCAAAAGAACTTAAAGGACAAAGAGAAACCAATTCATTATGGATTAAGACTTCATTTCAATCAATGGCCAAAAGAACTTAAAGGACAAAGTGACACCAATTCTTTAATGATTAAGGCTTGATTCCAATCAATGGCCAAAAGAACTTAAAGGACAAAGAGAAACCAATTCATTAATGGATTAAGACTTGATTTCAATCAATGGCCAAAAGAACTTAAAGGACAAAGAGAAACCAATTCATTAATGATTAAGACTTGATTTCAATCAATGGCCAAAAGAACTTAAAGGACAAAGAGAAACCAATTCATTAATGGATTAAGACTTGATTTCAATCAATGGCCAAAAGAACTTAAAGGACAAAGAGACACCAATTCATTAATGATTAAGACTTGATTTCAATCAATGGCCAAAAGAACTTAAAGGACAAAGAGAAACCAATTCATTATGATTAAGACTTGATTTCAATCAATGGCCAAAAGAACTTAAAGGACAAAGAGAAACCAATTCATTAATGATTAAGACTTGATTTCAATCAATGGCCAAAAGAACTTAAAGGACAAAGAGAAACCAATTCATTAATGGATTAAGACTTGATTTCAATCAATGGCCAAAAGAACTTAAAGGACAAAGAGACACCAATTCATTAATGATTAAGACTTGATTTCAATCAATGGCCAAAAGAACTTAAAGGACAAAGAGAAACCAATTCATTAATGGATTAAGACTTGATTTCAATCAATGGCCAAAAGAACTTAAAGGACAAAGAGAAACCAATTCATTAATGATTAAGACTTGATTTCAATCAATGGCCAAAAGAACTTAAAGGACAAAGAGAAACCAATTCATTATGATTAAGACTTGATTTCAATCAATGGCCAAAAGAACTTAAAGGACAAAGAGACACCAATTCATTAATGATTAAGACTTGATTTCAATCAATGGCCAAAAGAACTTAAAGGACAAAGAGAAACCAATTCATTATGGATTAAGACTTGATTTCAATCAATGGCCAAAAGAACTTAAAGGACAAAGAGAAACCAATTCATTATGGATTAAGACTTGATTTCAATCAATGGCCAAAAGAACTTAAAGGACAAAGAGACACCAATTCATTAATGATTAAGACTTGATTTCAATCAATGGCCAAAAGAACTTAAAGGACAAAGAGAAACCAATTCATTATGGATTAAGACTTGATTTCAATCAATGGCCAAAAGAACTTAAAGGACAAAGAGAAACCAATTCATTAATGATTAAGACTTGATTTCAATCAATGGCCAAAAGAACTTAAAGGACAAAGAGAAACCAATTCATTATGGATTAAGACTTGATTTCAATCAATGGCCAAAAGAACTTAAAGGACAAAGAGAAACCAATTCATTAATGATTAAGACTTGATTTCAATCAATGGCCAAAAGAACTTAAAGGACAAAGAGAAACCAATTCATTAATGGATTAAGACTTGATTTCAATCAATGGCCAAAAGAACTTAAAGGACAAAGAGACACCAATTCATTAATGATTAAGACTTGATTTCAATCAATGGCCAAAAGAACTTAAAGGACAAAGAGAAACCAATTCATTAATGGATTAAGACTTGATTTCAATCAATGGCCAAAAGAACTTAAAGGACAAAGAGACACCAATTCATTAATGGATTAAGACTTGATTTCAATCAATGGCCAAAAGAACTTAAAGGACAAAGAGAAACCAATTCATTAATGATTAAGACTTGATTTCAATCAATGGCCAAAAGAACTTAAAGGACAAAGAGACACCAATTCATTAATGATTAAGACTTGATTTCAATCAATGGCCAAAAGAACTTAAAGGACAAAGAGAAACCAATTCATTAATGGATTAAGACTTGATTTCAATCAATGGCCAAAAGAACTTAAAGGACAAAGAGAAACCAATTCATTAATGATTAAGACTTGATTTCAATCAATGGCCAAAAGAACTTAAAGGACAAAGAGAAACCAATTCATTAATGATTAAGACTTGATTTCAATCAATGGCCAAAAGAACTTAAAGGACAAAGAGAAACCAATTCATTAATGGATTAAGACTTGATTTCAATCAATGGCCAAAAGAACTTAAAGGACAAAGAGAAACCAATTCATTAATGGATTAAGACTTGATTTCAATCAATGGCCAAAAGAACTTAAAGGACAAAGAGACACCAATTCATTAATGATTAAGACTTGATTTCAATCAATGGCCAAAAGAACTTAAAGGACAAAGAGAAACCAATTCATTAATGGATTAAGACTTGATTTCAATCAATGGCCAAAAGAACTTAAAGGACAAAGAGACACCAATTCATTAATGATTAAGACTTGATTTCAATCAATGGCCAAAAGAACTTATAGGACAAAGAGAAACCAATTCATTATGGATTAAGACTTGATTTCAATCAATGGCCAAAAGAACTTAAAGGACAAAGAGAAACCAATTCATTATGATTAAGACTTGATTTCAATCAATGGCCAAAAGAACTTAAAGGACAAAGAGAAACCAATTCATTAATGATTAAGACTTGATTTCAATCAATGGCCAAAAGAACTTAAAGGACAAAGAGAAACCAATTCATTATGGATTAAGACTTGATTTCAATCAATGGCCAAAAGAACTTAAAGGACAAAGAGAAACCAATTCATCAAGGATTAACACTTGCTTTCAATCTTTGGCCAAAAGAACTTAAAGGACAAAGAGAAACCAATTCATTGTGGATTAAGACTTGATTTCAATCAATGGCCAAAAGAAGTTAAAGGACAAAGAGAAACCAATTCATTAATGATTAAGACTTGTTTACAATCAATGGCCAAAAGAACTTAAAGGACAAAGAGAAACCAATTCATTATGGATTAAGACTTGATTTCAATCAATGGCCAAAAGAACTTAAAGGACAAAGAGACACCAAGTCCTTAATGATTAAGACATGCATCCAATCAATGGCCAAAAGAACTTAAAGGACAAAAGGAAACCAATTCATTAATGGATTAAGACTTGATTTCAATCAATGGCCAAAAGAACTTAAAGGACAAAGAGAAACCAATTCATTAATGATTAAGACTTGATTTCAATCAATGGCCAAAAGAACTTAAAGGACAAAGAGAAACCAATTCATTAATGATTAAGACTTGATTTCAATCAATGGCCAAAAGAACTTAAAGGACAAAGAGACACCAATTCATTAATGATTAAGACTTGATTTCAATCAATGGCCAAAAGAACTTAAAGGACAAAGAGAAACCAATTCATTATGGATTAAGACTTGATTTCAATCAATGGCCAAAAGAACTTAAAGGACAAAGAGACACCAATTCATTAATGATTAAGACTTGATTTCAATCAATGGCCAAAAGAACTTAAAGGACAAAGAGAAACCAATTCATTAATGATTAAGACTTGATTTCAATCAATGGCCAAAAGAACTTAAAGGACAAAGAGAAACCAATTCATTAATGATTAAGACTTGATTTCAATCAATGGCCAAAAGAACTTAAAGGACAAAGAGAAACCAATTCATTAATGGATTAAGACTTGATTTCAATCAATGGCCAAAAGAACTTAAAGGACAAAGAGACACCAATTCATTAATGATTAAGACTTGATTTCAATCAATGGCCAAAAGAACTTAAAGGACAAAGAGAAACCAATTCATTAATGATTAAGACTTGATTTCAATCAATGGCCAAAAGAACTTAAAGGACAAAGAGACACCAATTCATTAAGGACTAAGACTTGTTTTCAATCAATGGCCAAAAGATCTTAAAGGACAAAGAGAAACCAATTCATTATGGATTAAGACTTGATTTCAATCAATGGCCAAAAGAAGTTAACGGACAAAGAGAATCCAATTCATTAATGATTAAGACTTGATTTCAATCAATGGCCAAAAGAACTTAAAGGACAAAGAGAAACCAATTCATTAATGATTAAGACTTGATTTCAATCAATGGCCAAAAGAACTTAAAGGACAAAGAGAAACCAATTCATTAATGGATTAAGACTTGATTTCAATCAGTGGCCAAAAGAACTTAAAGGACAAAGAGAAACCAATTCATTAATGATTAAGACTTGATTTCAATCAATGGCCAAAAGAACTTAAAGGACAAAGAGAAACCAATTCATTAATGATTAAGACTTGATTTCAATCAATGGCCAAAAGAACTTAAAGGACAAAGAGAAACCAATTCATTAATGATTAAGACTTGATTTCAATCAATGGCCAAAAGAACTTAAAGGACAAAGAGAAACCAATTCATTATGATTAAGACTTGATTTCAATCAATGGCCAAAAGAACTTAAAGGACAAAGAGAAACCAATTCATTACGGATTAAGACTTGATTTCAATCAATGCCCAAAAGAACTTAAAGGACAAAGAGACACCAATTCATTACAGATTAAGACTTGATTTCAATCAATGGCCAAAAGAACTTAAAGGACAAAGAGAAACCAATTCATTAATGATTAAGACTTGATTTCAATCAATGGCCAAAAGAACTTAAAGGACAAAGAGAAACCAATTCATTAATGATTAAGACTTGATTTCAATCAATGGCCAAAAGAACTTAAAGGACAAAGAGAAACCAATTCATTAATGGATTAAGACTTGATTTCAATCAATGGCCAAAAGAACTTAAAGGATGAAGAGAAACCAATTCATTATGGATTAAGACTTGATTTCATTTAATTGCCACAAGAACTTAAAGGACAAAGAGACACCAATTCCTTAATGATTAGGACTTGATTTCAATCAATGGCCAAAAGAACTTAAAGGACAAAGAGAAACCAATTCATTAATGATTAAGACTTGATTTCAATCAATGGCCAAAAGAACTTAAAGGACAAAGAGAAACCAATTCATTAATGATTAAGACTTGATTTCAATCAATGGCCAAAAGAACTTAAAGGACAAAGAGAAACCAATTCATTATGGATTAAGACTTGTTTTCAATCAATGGCCAAAAGAACTTAAAGGACAAAGAGACACCAATTCCTTAATGATTAAGACTTGATTCAATCTTTGGCCAAAAGAACTTAAAGGACAAAGAGAAACCAATTCATTATGGATTAAGACTTGATTTCAATCAATGGCCAAAAGAACTTAAAGGACAAAGAGACACCAATTCCTTAATGATTAAGACTTGATTTCAATCAATGGCCAAAAGAACTTAAAGGACAAAGAGAAACCAATTCATTATGGATTAAGACTTGATTTCAATCAATGGCCAAAAGAACTTAAAGGACAAAGAGAAACCAATTCATTAATGATTAAGACTTGATTTCAATCTTTGGCCAAAAGAACTTAAAGGACAAAGAGAAACCAATTCATTAATGATTAAGACTTGATTTCAATCAATGGCCAAAAGAACTTAAAGGACAAAGAGACACCAATTCATTAATGATTAAGACTTGATTTCAATCAATGGCCAAAAGAACTTAAAGGACAAAGAGAAACCAATTCATTATGGATTAAGACTTGATTTCAATCAATGGCCAAAAGAACTTAAAGGACAAAGAGACACCAATTCATTATGATTAAGACTTGATTTCAATCAATGGCCAAAAGAACTTAAAGGACAAAGAGAAACCAATTCATTAATGATTAAGACTTGATTTCAATCAATGGCCAAAAGAACTTAAAGGACAAAGAGAAACCAATTCATTAATGATTAAGACTTGATTTCAATCAATGGCCAAAAGAACTTAAAGGACAAAGAGAAACCAATTCATTAATGATTAAGACTTGATTTCAATCAATGGCCAAAAGAACTTAAAGGACAAAGAGAAACCAATTCATTAATGATTAAGACTTGATTTCAATCAATGGCCAAAAGAACTTAAAGGACAAAGAGAAACCAATTCATTAATGATTAAGACTTGATTTCAATCAATGGCCAAAAGAACTTAAAGGACAAAGAGAAACCAATTCATTACGGATTAAGACTTAATTTCAATCAATGGCCAAAAGAACTTAAAGGACAAAGAGAAACCGATTCATTATGGATTAAGACTTGATTTCAATCAATGGCCAAAAGAACTTAATGGTCAAAGAGAAACCAATTCATTAATGGATTAAGACTTGATTCCAATCAATGGCCAAAAGAACTTAAAGGACAAAGAGAAACCAATTCATTATGGATTAAGACTTGATTTCAATCAATGGCCAAAAGAACTTAAAGGACAAAGAGACACCAATTCTTTAATGATTAAGACTTGATTTCAATCAATGGCCAAAAGAACCTAAAGGACAAAGAGAAACCAATTCATTACGGATTAAGACTTGATTTCAATCAATGGCCAAAAGAACTTAAAGGATAAAGAGAAACCAATTCATTAATGATTAAGACTTGATTTCAATCAATGGCCAAAAGAACTTAAAGGACAAAGAGACACCAATTCATTAATGATTAAGGCTTGATTCCAATCTTTGGCCAGAAGAACTTAAAGGACAAAGAGAAACCAATTCATTATGGATTAAGACTTGATTTCAATCAATGGCCAAAAGAACTTAAAGGATAAAGAGACACCAATTCATTAATGATTAAGACTTGATTTCAATCAATGGCCAAAAGAACTTAAATGACAAAGAGAAACCAATTCATTATGGATTAAGACTTGATTTCAATCAATGGCCAAAAGAACTTAAAGGACAAAGAGACACCAATTCATTAATGATTAAGACTTGATTTCAATCAATGGCCAAAAGAACTTAAAGGACAAAGAGAAACCAATTCATTATGGATTAAGACTTGATTTCAATCAATGGCCAAAAGAACTTAAAGGACAAAGAGACACCAATTCATTAATGATTAAGACTTGATTTCAATCAATGGCCAAAAGAACTTAAAGGACAAAGAGAAACCAATTCATTATGGATTAAGACTTGATTTCAATCAATGGCCAAAAGAACTTAAAGGACAAAGAGACACCAATTCATTAATGATTAAGACTTGATTTCAATCTTTGGCCAAAAGAACTTAAAGGACAAAGAGAAACCAATTCATTAATGATTAAGACTTGATTTCAATCAATGGCCAAAAGAACTTAAAGGACAAAGAGACACCAATTCATTAATGATTAAGACTTGATTTCAATCAATGGCCAAAAGAACTTAAAGAACAAAGAGAAACAATTCATTATGGATTAAGACTTGATTTCAATCAATGGCTAAAAGAACTTAAAGGACAAAGAGAAACCAATTCATTATGATTAAGACTTGATTTCAATCAATGGCCAAAAGAACTTAAAGGACAAAGAGAAACCAATTCATTAATGATTAAGACTTGATTTTCAATCAATGGCCAAAAGAACTTAAAGGACAAAGAGACACCAATTCATTAATGATTAAGACTTGATTTCAATCAATGGCCAAAAGAACTTAAAGGTCAAAGAGAAACCAATACATTATGGATTAAGACTTGATTTCAATCAATGGCCAAAAGAACTTAAAGGACAAAGAGACACCAATTCATTAATGATTAAGACTTGATTTCAATCTTTGGCCAAAAGAACTTAAAGGACAAAGAGAAATCAATTCATTACAGATTAAGACTTGATTTTCAATCAATGGCCAAAAGAACTTAAAGGACAAAGAGACACCAATTCCTTAATGATTAAGACTTGATTTCAATCTTTGGCCAAAAGAACTTAAAGGACAAAGAGAAACCAATTCATTAATGGATTAAGACTTGATTTCAATCAATGGCAAAAAGAACTTAAAAGATCAAGAGAAACCAATTCACTATAGATTAAGACTTGATTTCAAACAATGGCCAAAAGAACTTAAAGGACAAAGAGACACCAATTCATTAATGATTAAGACTTGATTTCAATCAATGGCCAATAGACCTTAAAGGAGAAGGAGAAACCAATTCATTACGGATTAAGACTTGATTTCAATCAATGGCCAAAAGAACTTAAAGGACAAAGAGAAACCAATTCCTTAATGATTAAGACTTGATTCCAATCAATGGCAAAAATAACTTAAAGGACAAAGAGAAACCAATTTATTAATGGATTAAGACTTGATTTCAATCAATGGCCAAAAGAACTTAAAGGACAAAGAGAAACCAATTCCTTAATGATTAAGACTTGATTCCAATCAGTGGCCAATAGAACTTAAAGGATAAAGAGAAACCGATTCATTATGGGTTAAGACTTGATTTCAATCAATGGCCAAAAGAACTTGAAGGACAAAGAGAAACCAATTCCTTAATGATTAAAACTTGATTCCAATCAACGCCCAAAAGAACTTAAAGGACAAAGAGTAACCAATTCATTACGGATTAAGACTTGCTTTCAATTAATGGCCAAAAGAACTTAAAGAACACAAAGAAACCAATTTATTATGGATTAAGACTTGATTTCAATCAATGGCCAAAAGAATTTGAAGGACAAAAAGAAATCAATTCATTACGGATTTAGACTTGATTTCAATCAATGGCCAAAAGAACTTTAAGCAAAGAGAAACCAATTCATTATGATTAAGACTTGATTTCAATTAATGGCCAAAAGAACTTAAAGGACACAAAGAAACCAATTCCTTAATGATTAAGACTTGATTACAATCAATGGCCAAAAGAACTTAAAACACCAAGAGAAACCAATTCATTACGGATTTAAACTTGATTTGAATCAATGGCCAAAAGAATTTAAAGGAGATAGCGAAACCAATTCCTTAATGATTAAGACTGATTTCAATCAATGGCTAAAAGAACTTAAAATCCAATGTGAAACCAATTCATTACGGATTTAAACTTGATTTCAATCAATGGCCAAAAGAATTTAAAGGACAAAGCGAAAACCAATTCATTACGGATGAAGACTTGATTTCAATCAACGGCCAAAAGAACTTCAAGGACAAAGAGAAACCAATTCATTACGGATTAAGACTTGATTCCAGCCATTGGCCAAAAGAACTTAAAGAACAAAGAGAAATCAATTCATTACGGATTAAGACTTAATTACAATCAATGGCCAAAAGAACTTAAAGGACAAAGAGAAACCAATTCATTATGGATTAAGACTTGATTTTCAATCAATGGCCAAAAGAACTTAAAGGACAAAGAGACACCAATTCATTAATGATTAAGACTTGATTTCAATCAATGGCCAAAAGAACTTAAAGGACAAATAGAAACCAATTCATTATGGATTAAGACTTGATTCAATCAATGGCCAAAAGAACTTAAAGGACAAAGAGAGAACCAATTCATTATGGATTAAGACTTGATTTCAATCAATGGCCAAAAGAACTTAAAGGACAAAGAGAAACCAATTCATTAATGATTAAGACTTGATTTTCAATCAATGGCCAAAAGAACTTAAAGGACAAAGAGACACCAATTCATTAATGATTAAGACTTGATTTCAATCAATGGCCAAAAGAACTTAAAAGGACAAAGAGAAACCAATTCATTAATGATTAAAGACTTGATTTCAATCAATGGCCAAAAGAACTTAAAGGACAAAGAGACACCAATTCATTAATGATTAAGACTTGATTTCAATCAATGGCCAAAAGAACTTAAAGGACAAAGAGAAACCAATTCATTAATGATTAAGACTTGATTTTCAATCAAATGGCCAAAAGAACTTAAAGGACAAAGAGAAACCAATTCATTATGATTAAGACTTGATTTCAATCAATGGGCCAAAAGAACTTAAAGGACAAAGAGAAACCAATTCATTAATGGATTAAGACTTGATTTCAATCAATGGCCAAAAGAACTTAAAGGACAAAGAGACACCAATTCATTAATGATTAAGACTGATTTCAATCAATGGCCAAAAAGAACTTAAAAGGACAAAGAGAAACCAATTCATTAATGATAAGACTTGATTTCAATCAATGGCCAAAAGAACTTTAAAGGACAAAGAGACACCAATTCATTAATGATTAAGACTTGATTTCAATCTTTGGCCAAAAGAACTTAAAGGACAAAGAGAAACCAATTCATTAATGGATTAAGACTTGATTTCAATCAAATGGCCCAAAAGAACTTAAAGGACAAAGAGAAACCAATTCATTATGGATTAAAGACTTGATTTCAATCAATGGCCAAAAGAACTTAAAGGACAAAGAGAAACCAATTCATTAATGATTAAAGACTTGATTTCAATCAATGGCCAAAAGAACTTAAAGGGACAAAGAGAAACCAATTCATTAATGATTAAGACTTGATTTCAATCAATGGCCAAAAGAACTTAAAGGACAAAGAGACACCAATTCATTAATGATTAAGACTTGATTTCAATCAATGGCCAAAAGAACTTAAAGGACAAAGAGAAACCAATTCATTATGGATTAAGACTTGATTTCAATCAATGGCCAAAAGAACTTAAAGGACAAAGAGAAACCAATTCATTATGATTAGGACTTGATTTCAATCAATGGCCAAAAGAACTTAAAGGACAAAGAGAAACCAATTCATTATGGATTAAGACTTGATTTCAATCAATGGCCAAAAAGAACTTAAAGGACAAAGAGAAACCAATTCATTAATGATTAAGACTTGATTTCAATCAATGGCCAAAAGAACTTAAAGGACAAAGAGAAACCAATTCATTAATGGATTAAGACTTGATTTTCAATCAATGGCCAAAAGAACTTAAAGGACAAAGAGACAACCAATTCATTAATGATTAAGACTTGATTTCAATCAATGGCCAAAAAGAACTTAAAGGACAAAGAGAAACCAATTCATTAATGATTAAGACTTGATTTCAATCAATGGCCAAAAGAACTTAAAGGACAAAGAGAAACCAATTCATTAATGGATTAAGACTTGATTTCAATCAATGGCCAAAAGAACTTAAAGGACAAAGAGAAACCAATTCATTATGGATTAAGACTTGATTTTCAATCAATGGCCAAAGAACTTAAAGGACAAAGAGAAACCAATTCATTAATGGATTAAGACTTGATTTCAATCAATGGCCAAAAGAACTTAAAGGACAAAGAGAAACCAATTCATTAATGATTAAGACTTGATTTCAATCAATGCCAAAAGAACTTAAAGGACAAAGAGAAACCAATTCATTAATGATTAAGACTTGATTTCAATCAATGGCCAAAAGAACTTAAAGGACAAAGAGAAACCAATTCATTAATGGATTAAGACTTGATTTTCAATCAATGGCCAAAAGAACTTAAAAGGACAAAGAGACACCAATTCATTAATGATTAAGACTTGATTTCAATCAATGGCCAAAAGAACTTAAAGGACAAAGAGAAACCAATTCATTAATGATTAAGACTTGATTTTCAATCAATGGCCAAAAGAACTTAAAGGACAAAGAGACACCAATTCATTAATGATTAAGACTTGATTTCAATCAATGGCCAAAAGAACTTAAAGGACAAAAAGAGAAACCAATTCATTAATGATTAAAGACTTGATTTCAATCAATGGCCAAAAGAACTTAAAGGACAAAGAGAAACCAATTCATTATGGATTAAGACTTGATTTCAATCAATGGCCAAAAGAACTTAAAGGACAAAGACACACCAATTCATTAATGATAAGACTTGATTTCAATCAAATGGCCAAAAGAACTTAAAGGACAAAGAGAAACCAATTCATTATGATTAAGACTTGATTTCAATCAATGGCCAAAAGAACTTAAAGGACAAAGAGACACCAATTCATTAATGATTAAGACTTGATTTCAATCTTTGGCCAAAAGAACTTAAAGGACAAAGGGAAACCAATTCATTATGGATTAAGACTTGATTTCAATCAATGGCCAAAAGAACTTAAAGGACAAAGAGACACCAATTCATCAAGGACTAAGACTTGCTTTCAATCAATGGCCAAAAGAACTTAAAGGACAAAGAGAAACCAATTCATTAATGATTAAGACTTGATTTCAATCAATGGCCAAAAGAACTTAAAGGACAAAGAGAAACCAATTCATTAATGGAGTAAGACATGATTTCAATCAACGGCCAAAAGAACTTAAAGGACAAAGAGAAACCAATTCATTATGGATTAAGACTTGATTTCAATCAATGGCCAAAAGAACTTAAAGGACAAAGAGACACCAATTCATCAAGGACTAAGACTTGATTTCAATCAATGGCCAAAAGAACTTAAAGGACAAAGAGAAACCAATTCATTATGGATTAAGACTTGATTTCAATCAATGGCCAAAAGAACATAAAGGACAAAGAGAAACCAATTCATTACGGATTAAGCCTTGATTTCAATCAATGGCCAAAAGAACTTAAAGAAGAAAGAGAAACCAAATTCTTAACGATTAAGACTTGATTTCAATCAATGGCCAAAAGAACTTAAAGGACAAAGAGAAACCAATTCATTACGGATTAATACTTGATTTCAATCAATGGCCAAAAGAACTTAAAGGACAAAGAGACACCAATTCCTTAATGATTAAGGCTTGATTTTAATCAATGGCCAAAAGAACTTAAAGGACAATGAGAAACCAATTCATTAAGGAATAAGACTTGAGTTCAATCAATGGCCAAAAGAACTTAAAGGACAAAGAGAAACCAATTCATTACGGATTAATACTTGATTTCAATCAATGGCCAAAAGAACTTAAAGGACAAAGTGAAACCAATTCATTATGGATTAAGACTTGATTTCAATCAATGGCCGAAAGAAGTTAAAGGACAAAGAGAAACCAATTTCATTACGGATTAAGACTTGATTTCAATCAATGGCCAAAAGAACTTAAAGGACAAAGAGAAACCGATTCATTGTGGATTAAGACTTGATTTCAATCAATGGCCAAAAGAACGTAAAGGACAAAGAGAAACTAATTCATTACGGATTAAGGCTTGATTTTAATCAATGACCAAAATAACTTAAAGGACAAGGAGACACCAATTCCTTAATGATTAGGACTTGAGTTCAATCAATGGCCAAAAGAACTTAAGGGACAAAGAGAAACCAATTCATTATGGATTAATACTTGATTTCAATCAATGGCCAAAAGAACTTAAAGGACAAAGAGACACCAATTCCTTAATGATTAAGGCTTGAGTTCAATCAATGGCCAAAAGAACTTAAAGTACAAAGAGACACCAATTCCTTAATGATTAATACTTGATTTCAATCAATGGCCAAAAGAACTTAAAGGACAAAGAGAAACCAATTCATTACGGATTAAGACTTGATTTCAATCAATGGCCAAAAGAACTTAAAGGACAAAGAGAAACCAATTCATTGTGGATTAAGACTTGATTTCAATCAATGGCCAAAAGAAGTTAACGGACAAAGAGAAACCAATTCATTATGGATTAAGACTTGATTTCAATCAATGGCCAAAAGAACTTAAAGGACAAAGAGAAACCAATTCATTATGGATTAAGACTTGATTTCAATCAATGGCCAAAAGAACTTAAAGGACAAAGAGAAACCAATTCATTAATAATTAAGACTTGATTTCAATCAATGGCCAAAAGAACTTAAAGGACAAAGAGACACCAATTCCTTAATGATTAGGACTTGATTCCAATCTTTGGCCAAAAGAACTTAAAGGACAAAGAGAAACCAATTCATTACGGATTAAGACTTGATTTCAATCAATGGCCAAAAGAACTTAAAGGACAAAGAGACACCAATTCCTTAATGATTAAGACTTGAGTTCAATCAATGGCCAAAACAACTTAAAGGACAAAGAGAGACCAATTCATTATGGATTAAGACTTGATTTCAATCAATGGCCAAAAGAACTTAAAGGACAAAGAGACACCAATTCCTTAATGATTAGGACTTGATTCCAATCTTTGGCCAAAAGACCTTAAAGGACGAAGAGAAACCAATTCATTGTGGATTAAGACATGATTTCAATCAATGGCCAAAAGAAGTTAAAGGACAAAGAGACACCAATTCCTTAATGATTAGGACTTCTTTCCAATCAATGGCCAAAAGAACTTAAAGGACAAAGGGAATCCAATCCATTATGGATTAAGACTTGATTTCAATCAATGGCCAAAAGAACTTAAAGGACAAAAGAGAAACCAATTCATTACGGATTAAGACTTGATTTCAATCAATGGCCAAAAGAACTTAAAGGACAAAGAGACACCAATTCCTTAATGATTAAGGCTTGATTCCAATCAATGGCCAAAAGAACTTAAAGGACAAAGAGAAACCAATTCATTATGGATTAAGACTTGATTTCAATCAATGGCCAAAAGAACTTAAAGGACAAAGAGACACCAATTCATTAAGGATTAAGACATGATTTCAATCAATGGCCAAAAGAACTTAAAGGACAAGGAGACACCAATTCCTTAATGATTAGGACTTGCTTTCAATCAATATCCAAGGGAACTTAAAGTACAAAGAGAAACCAATTCATTATGGATTAAGACTTGATTTCAATCAATGGCCAAAAGAACTTAAAGGATAAAGAGACACCAATTCCTTAATGATTAAGACTTGATTTCAATCAATGGCCAAAAGAAGTTAAAGGACAAAGAGACACCAATTCCTTAATGATTAAGACTTGATTTCAATCAATAGCCAAAAGAAGTTAAAGGACAAAGAGAAACCAATTCATTATGAATTAAGACTTGATTTCAATCAATGGCCAAAAGAACTTAAAGGACAAAGAGAAACCAATTCATTAATGATTAAGACTTGATTTCAATCAATGGCCAAAAGAAGTTAAAGGTCAAAGAGACACCAATTCATTGAGGATTAAGACTTGATTTCAATCAATGGCCATAAGAACTTAAAGGACAAAGAGAAACCAATTCATTATGGATTAAGACTTGATTTCAATCAATGGCCAAAAGAAGTTAAAGGACAAAGAGACACCAATTCCTTAATGATTAGGACTTGATTTCAATCAATGGCCAAAAGAACTTAAAGGACAAAGGGAAACCAATTCATTACGGATTAAGACTTGATTTCAATCAATGGCCAAAAGAACTTAAAGGACAAAGAGACACCAATTCCTTAATGATTAAGACTTGATTTCAATCAATGGCCAAAAGAACTTAAAGGACAAAGAAAAACCAATTCATTATGGATTAAGACTTGATTCCAATCAATGGCCAACAGAACTTAAAGGACAAAGAGAAACCAATTGATGATGGAATAAGACTTGAGTTCAATCAATGGCTAAAAGAACTTAAAGGACAAAGAGAAACCAATTCATTACGGATTAATACTTGGTTTCAATCAATGGCCAAAAGAACTTAAAGGACAAAGAGACCCTAATTCCTTAATGATTAAGACTTGGTTCCAGTCTTTGGCCAAAAGAACTTAAAGGACAAAGAGAAACCAATTCATTATGGATTAAGACTTGATTTCAATCAATGGCCAAAAGAACATAAAGGACAAAGAGAAACCAATTCATTAATGATTAAGACTTGTTTCCAATCAATGGCCAAAAGAACTTAAAGGACAAAGAGAAATCAATTAATTAATGATTAAGACTTGATTTCAATCAATGGCCAAAAGAACTTAAAGGACAAAGAGACACCAATTCCTTAATGATTAAGACTTGATTTCAATCAATGGCCAAAAGAAGTTAAAGGACAGAGAAACCAATTCATTACGGATTAAGACTTTTGATTTCAATCAATGGCCAAAAGAACTTAAAGGACAAAGAGACACCAATTTCTTATTGGTTAGGACTTGATTCCAATCTTTGGCCAAAAGAACTTAAAGGACAAAGAGAAACCAATTCATTATGGATTAAGACTTCATTTCAATCAATGGCCAAAAGAACTTAAATGACAAAGAGACACCAATTCCGTAATGATTAAGGCCTGATTCCAATCTTTGGCCAGAAGAACTTAAAGGACAAAGAGAAACCAATTCATTACGGATTAAGACTTGATTTCAATCAATGGCCAAAAGAACTTAAAGGACAAAGAGACACCAATTCCTTAATGATTAGGACTTGATTCCAATCTTTGGCCAAAAGAACTTAAAGGACAAAGAGAAACCAATTCATTACGGATTAAGACTTGATTTCAATCAATGGCCAAAAGAACTTAAAGGACAAAGAGACACCAATTCATTACGGATTAAGACTTGATTTCAATCAATGGCCAAAAGAACTTAAAGGACAAAGAGAAACCAATTCATGATGGAATAAGACTTGAGTTCGATCAACGGCCAAAATAACTTAAAGGACAAAGAGAAACCAATTCATTACGGATTAACACTTGTTTTCAATCAATGGACAAAAGAACTTAAAGGACAAAGAGACATCAATTCCTTAATGATTAGGACTTTATTCCAATCTTTGGCCAAAAGAACTTAAAAGACAAAGAGAAAACAATTCATTACGGATTAAGACTTGATTTCAATCAATGGCCAAAAGAACTTAAAGGATAAAGAGACACCAATTCCTTAATGGTTAAGGCTTGATTCCAATCTTTGGCCAGAAGAACTTAAAGGACAAAGAGACACCAATTCCTTAATCTTTAGGACTTGATTCCAATCTTTGGCCAAAAGAACTTAGTGGACAAAGAGAAACCAATTCATGATGGAATAAGACTTGAGTTCAATCAATGTCCAAAACAACTTAAAGGACAAAGAGAAACCAATTCATTACGGATTAAGACTTGATTTCAATCAATGGCCAAAAGAACTTAAAGGACAAAGAGACACCAATTCCTTAATGATTAAGGCTTGATTCCAATCTTTGGCCAGAAGAACTTACAGGACAAAGTGAAGCCAATTCATTATGGATTAAGACTTCATTTCAATCAAGGGCCAAAAGAAGTTAAAGGACAAAGAGAAACCAATTCATTACGGATTAAGACTTGATTTCAATCAATGGCCAAACGAACTTAAAGGACAAAGAGACACCAATTCCTTAATGATTAGGACTTGATTCCAATCTTTGGCCAAAAGAACTTAAAAGACAAAGAGAAACCAATTCATTACGGATTAAGACTTGATTTCAATCAATGGCCAAAAGAACTTAAAGGACAAAGAGACACCAATTCTTTAATGATTAAGGCTTGATTCCAATCTTTGGCCATAAGAACATAAAGGACAAAGAGAAACCAATTCATTATGGATTAAGACTTGATTTCAATCAATGGCCAAAAGAACTTAAAGGATAAAGAGACACCAATTCCTTAATGATTAGGACTTGATTCCAATCTTCGGACAAAAGAAATTAAAGGACAAAGAGAATCCAATTCATTACGGATTAAGAGTTGATTTCAATCAATGGCCAAAAGATGTTAAAGGACAAAGAGAAACCAATTCATTACGGATTAAGACTTGATTTCAATCAATGGCCAAAAGAACTTAAAGGACAAAGAGACACCAATTCCTTAATGATTAGGACTTTATTCCAATCTTTCGCCAAAAGAACATAAAAGACAAAGAGAAACCAATTCATTACGGATTAAGACTTGATTTCAATCAATGGCCAAAAGAACTTAAAGGACAAAGAGACACCAATTCTTTAATGATTAAGGCTTGATTCCAATCTTTGGCCAGAAGAACTTAAAGGACAAAGAGAAACCAATTCATTACGGATTAAGACTTGATTTCAATCAATGGCCAAAAGAACTTAAAGGACAAAGAGACACCAATTCTTTAATGATTAAGGCTTGATTCCAATCTTTGGCTAAAAGAACTTAGTGGACAAAGAGAAACCAATTCATGATGGAATAAGACTTGAGTTCGATCAACGGCCAAAATAACTTAAAGGACAAAGAGAAACCAATTCATTACGGATTAAGACTTGATTTCAATCAATGGCCAAAAGAACTTAAAGGACAAAGAGACACCAATTTCTTAATGATTCGGACTTTATTCCAATCTTTGGCCAAAAGAACATAAAAGACAAAGAGAAAACAATTCATTACGGATTAAGACTTGATTTCAATCAATGGCCAAAAGAACTTAAAGGATAAAGAGACGCCAATTCTTTAATGATTAAGGCTTGATTCCAATCTTTGGCCAGAAGAACTTAAAGGACAAAGAGAAACCAATTCATTACGGATTAAGACTTGATTTCAATCAATGGCCAAAAGAACTTAAAGGACAAAGAGACACCAATTCCTTAATGATTAGGACTTTATTCCAATCTTTGGCCAAAAGAACTTAAAGGACAAAGAGAATCCAATTCATTACGGATTAAGACTTAATTTCAATCAATGGCCAAAAGACCTTAAAGGACAAAGAGACACCAATTCCTTAATCTTTAGGACTTGATTCCAATCTTCGGCCAACAGAACTTAGTGGACAAAGAGAAACCAATTAATGATGGAGTAAGACTTGAGTTCAATCAATGGCCAAAATAACTTAAATGACAAAGAGACACCAATTCCTTAATGATTAAGGCTTGATTCCAATCTTTGGCCAGAAGAACTTAAAGGACAAAGAGACACCAATTCCTTAATCTTTAGGACTTGATTCCAATCTTTGGCCAAAAGAACTTAGTGGACAAAGAGAAACCAATTCATGATGGAATAAGACTTGAGTTCAATCAATGTCCAAAACAACTTAAAGGACAAAGAGAAACCAATTCATTACGGATTAAGACTTGATTTCAATCAATGGCCAAAAGAACTTAAAGGACAAAGAGACACCAATTCCTTAATGATTAAGGCTTGATTCCAATCTTTGGCCAGAAGAACTTACAGGACAAAGTGAAGCCAATTCATTATGGATTAAGACTTGATTTCAATCAATGGCCAAAAGAAGTTAAAGGACAAAGAGAAACCAATTCATTACGGATTAAGACTTGATTTCAATCAATGGCCAAACGAACTTAAAGGACAAAGAGACACCAATTCCTTAATGATTAGGACTTGATTCCAATCTTTGGCCAAAAGAACTTAAAAGACAAAGAGAAACCAATTCATTACGGGTTAAGACTTGATTTCAATCAATGGCCAAAAGAACTTAAAGGACAAAGAGACACCAATTCCTTAATGATTAGGACTTGATTCCAATCTTTGGCCAAAAGAACTTAAAGACAAAGAGAAACCAATTCATTACGGATTAAGACTTGATTTCAATCAATGGCCAAAAGAACTTAAAGGACAAAGAGACACCAATTCTTTAATGATTAAGGCTTGATTCCAATCTTTGGCCATAAGAACATAAAGGACAAAGAGAAACCAATTCATTATGGATTAAGACTTGATTTCAATCAATGGCCAAAAGAACTTAAAGGATAAAGAGACACCAATTCCTTAATGATTAGGACTTGATTCCAATCTTCGGACAAAAGAAATTAAAGGACAAAGAGAATCCAATTCATTACGGATTAAGAGTTGATTTCAATCAATGGCCAAAAGATGTTAAAGGACAAAGAGAAACCAATTCATTACGGATTAAGACTTGATTTCAATCAATGGCCAAACGAACTTAAAGGACAAAGAGACGCCAATTCCTTAATGATTAGGACTTGATTCCAATCTTTGGCCAAAAGAACTTAAAAGACAAAGAGAAACCAATTCATTACGGGTTAAAACTTGATTTCAATCAATGGCCAAAAGAACTTAAAGGACAAAGAGACACCAATTCTTTAATGATTAAGGCTTGATTCCAATCTTTGGCCAGAAGAACTTAAAGGACAAAGAGAAACCAATTCATTATGGATTAAGACTTGATTTCAATCAATGGCCAAAAGAACTTAAAGGATAAAGAGACACCAATTCCTTAAGGATTATGACTTGATTCCAATCATTGGCCAAAAGAAATTAAAGGACAAAGAGAATCCAATTCATTAGGGATTAAGACTTGATTTCAATCAATGGCCAAAAGACCTTAAAGGACAAAGAGACACCAATTCCTTAATCTTTAGGACTTGATTCCAATCTTCGGCCAACAGAACTTAGTGGACAAAGAGAAACCAATTAACGATGGAGTAAGACTTGAGTTCAATCAATGGCCAAAAGAACTTAAATGACAAAGAGATACCAATTCCTTAATGATTAAGCCCTGATTCCAATCTTTGGCCAGAAGAACTTAAAGGACAAAGAGAAACCAATTCATTACGGATTAAGACTTGATTTCAATCAATGGCCAAAAGAACTTAAAGGACAAAGAGACACCAATTCCTTAATGATTAGGACTTGATTCCAATCTTTGGCCAAAAGAACTTAGTGGACAAAGAGAAACCAATTCATGATGGAATAAGACTTGAGTTCGATCAATGGCCAAAACAACTTAAAGGACAAAGAGAAACCAATTCATTACGGATTAAGACTTGATTTCAATCAATGGCCAAAAGAAGTTAAAGGACAAAGAGAAACCAATTCATTACGGATTAAGACTTGATTTCAATCAATGGCCAAAAGAACTTAAAGGACAAAGAGACACCAATTCTTTAATGATTAAGGCTTGATTCCAATCTTTGGCAAGAAGAACTTAAAGGACAAAGAGAAACCAATTCATTACGGATTAAGACTTCATTTCAATCAATGGCCAAAAGAACTTAAAGGACAAAGAGACACCAATTTCTTAATGATTAGGACTTTATTCCAATCTTTGGCCAAAAGAACATAAAAGACAAAGAGAAAACAATTCATTACGGATTAAGACTTGATTTCAATCAATGGCCAAAAGAACTTAAAGGATAAAGAGACGCCAATTCTTTAATGATTAAGGCTTGATTCCAATCTTTGGCCAGAAGAACTTAAAGGACAAAGAGAAACCAATTCATTATGGATTAAGACTTCATTTCAATCAATGGCCAAAAGAACTTAAAGGATAAAGAGACACCAATTCCTTAATGATTAGGGCTTGATTCCAATCTTTGGCCAAAAGAAATTAAAGGACAAAGAGAAACCAATTCATTACGGATTAAGACTTGATTTCAATCAATGGCCAAAAGAACTTAAAGGACAAAGAGACACCAATTCCTTAATGATTAGGACTTGATTCCAATCTTTGGCCAAAAGAACTTAGTGGACAAAGAGAAACCAATTCATGATGGAATAAGACTTGATTCCAATCTTTGGCCAGAAGAACTTAAAGGACAAAGAGAAACCAATTCATTACGGGATAAGACTTGATTTGAATCAATGGCCAAAAGAACTTAAAGGACAAAGAGACACTGACTCGCGCGTCGTAACACGAGCAAATTAAACCGAATAGCGACTATAGTATAGTAGCCAACTCGGATCGTTTCCCAAAGATGAACACACTATTTGATCAGAAAATTCAGGGGGGTTTTTATAACAAACACTTAAAATGCAATACTGAATTCCAAAGCAAACAGAAAACAAAAAGACTAAACCGAATTAAAATTCTAATCCAAGACACACAAGAAGAAAGCAATCAACACTCAATCATTGGATTCAAATATACATGCACACTCCAATTCGATGATTAATTTTAGATTCAATTGAAACCTCAAATCAAACCTAGCATTCACATGAAAATCTCCATGCATTCAACTAATCACTCCAAGCAATTCGGTTTAGAGACCTCTAAAAGCTTGAATTGATTTTGGATTAGCTTAACTTCAAACCAATGCTCTAATCTCATATTCAGAACCGAAATATGAATCACACTCTTGAACAATCGAATCACATATATCAACCGAATTATGCATGATTTGATTGACTCTTAATCAACATGCATGAATGAAAACCTCCAATTCCATTACGAGATTAAGAAGAAGAGAAGAGGAATGAAACCGAAATTAGAATTTCCATGTCTTGATGCACCAATCCTCAAGAGCTTGAATGCTTCTCTTGATGCCTTGGATCAGAGGAGAATCACCCCTCCATTAATGGAGGAAAGCGTAAAAGAAAGAGAGAGAGAGAGAGAGAGAGAGAGTTTCCTTCTTCAATAAAACTCAAAATTATAAAATGAGCAAAAAGGTACTGAAGCATAATCAGAATTCCTATATATACCTCTAATTAAAAGTCACTAATTACTTAATTAAAATAATCCTCTTTTCCTAAGCTAAATTTGGATAGCTCATTTGCCCAATTTGGATGCTTAGAGAGAAAGTTGTGCCCAAAACAAGTTGAGTGGGCTCTCTTAGACTCAGCAGCGACTTCCAACACGTTTTGGGCCTCATAACGGTTCTTCTTGGCTTAGTGCTCTGAACATAAAATGAATCCCTGGATGTTAGCTTTCCAATGCCACCGGAATGGGCTCAATTGAGTCCCTGTAGCCCAAGATATGGTCCAATCATTGAAGGCTGCTCAGAAACCGCGCCCAAACGCTTCAGTTCAGTTCCGAGCCCAATTTCGGCTTTAAGATCTCAGAATTAGCCCTTGCCCTCTTCATAGAAATTGTAGCTCTATCTCTTAGCTTTCCTACAAATCAAGAAGCATAATAAAATGAGGTATAGAGCTCAAGATATGATCTAAACACTGAAGCAGGTCAAAATAACCGAAATGCTGCAAAAATTAACTAAGTCTCACTAAGATCCAAAAAAAGGAAAATGATCTAAACTCAACCAATTAAGCACAAAGGAGGAATAATGAGACAAGTATGAAGGATAAAAATAGTATAAAAATCCAATTCATCAGACACCAATTCCTTAATGATTAAGGCTTGATTCCAATCTTTGGCCAGAAGAACTTACAGGACAAAGTGAAGCCAATTCATTATGGATTAAGACTTCATTTCAATCAATGGCCAAAAGAAGTTAAAGGACAAAGAGAAAGCAATTCATTACGGATTAAGACTTGATTTCAATCAATGGCCAAAAGAACTTAAAGGACAAAGAGACACCAATTCTTTAATGATTAAGGGTTGATTCCAATCTTTGGCCAGAAGAACTTAAAGGACAAAGAGAAACCAATTCATTATGGATTAAGACTTGATTTCAATCAATGGCCAAAAGAACTTAAAGGATAAAGAGACACCAATTCCTTAATGATTATGACTTGATTCCAATCTTTGGCCAAAAGAAATTAAAGGACAAAGAGAATCCAATTCATTACGGATTAAGACTTGATTTCAATCAATGGCCAAAAGACCTTAAAGGACAAAGAGACACCAATTCCTTAATCTTTAGGACTTGATTCCAATCTTCGGCCAACAGAACTTAGTGGACAAAGAGAAACCAATTAACGGTGGAGTAAGACTTGATTTCAATCAATGGCCAAAAGAACTTAAAGGATAAAGAGACACCAATTCCTTAATGATTAGGGCTTGATTCCAATCTTTGGCCAAAAGAAATTAAAGGACAAAGAGAATCCAATTTATTACGGATTAAGACTTGATTTCAATCAATGGCCAAAAGAACTTAAAGGACAAAGAGACACCAATTCCTTAATGATTAGGACTTGATTCCAATCTTTGGCCAAAAGAACTTAGTGGACAAAGAGAAACCAATTCATGATGGAATAAGGCTTGATTCCAATCTTTGGCCAGAAGAACTTAAAGGACAAAGAGAAACCAATTCATTACGGAATAAGACTTGATTTGAATCAATGGCCAAAAGAAGTTAAAGGACAAAGAGAAACCAATTCATTACGGATTAAGACTTGATTTCAATCAATGGCCAAACGAACTTAAAGGACAAAGAGACACTAATTCCTTAATGATTAGGACTTGATTCCAATCTTTGGCCAAAAGAACTTAAAAGACAAAGAGAAACCAATTCATTACGGGTTAAGACTTGATTTCAATCAATGGCCAAAAGAACTTAAAGGACAAAGAGACACCAATTCCTTAATGATTAGGACTTGATTCCAATCTTTGGCCAAAAGAACTTAAAAGACAAAGAGAAACCAATTCATTACGGATTAAGACTTGATTTCAATCAATGGCCAAAAGAACTTAAAGGACAAAGAGACACCAATTCTTTAATGATTAAGGCTTGATTCCAATCTTTGGCCAGAAGAACTTAAAGGACAAAGAGAAACCAATTCATTATGGATAAAGACTTCATTTCAATCAATGGCCAAAAGAACTTAAAGGACAAAGAGACACCAATTCCTTAATGATTAAGGCTTGATTCCAATCTTTGGCCAGAAGAACTTACAGGACAAAGTGAAGCCAATTCATTATGGATTAAGACTTGATTTCAATCAATGGCCAAAAGAAGTTAAAGGACAAAGAGAAACCAATTCATTACGGATTAAGACTTGATTTCAATCAATGGCCAAAGAAGTTAAAGGACAAAGAGACACCAATTCCTTAATGATTAGGACTTGATTTCAATCAATGGCCAAAAGAACTTAAAGGACAAAGAGACACCAATTTTTTAATGATTATGGCTTGATTCCAATCTTTGGCCAGAAGAACTTAAAGGACAAAGAGAAACCAATTCATTATGGATTAAGACTTGATTTCAATCAATGGCCAAAAGAACTTAACGGACAAAGAGAAATCAATTCATTACGGATTAAGACTTGATTTCAATCAATGGCCAAAAGAACTTAAAGGACAAAGAGAAACCAATTCATTAATGATTAGGACTTGATTCCAATCTTTGGCCAGAAGAACTTAAAGGACAAAGAGAAACCAATTCATTACGGATTGAGACTTGATTTCAATCAATGGCCAAAAGAACTTAAAGGACAAAGAGACACCAATTCCTTAATGATTAGGACTTGATTCCAGTCTTTGGCCAAAAGAACTTAGTGGACAAAGAGAAACCAATTCATGATGGAATAAGACTTGAGTTCACTCAATGTCCAAAACAACTTAAAGGACAAAGAGAAACCAATTCATTACGGATTAAGACTTGATTTCAATCAATGGCCAAAAGAACTTAAAGGACAAAGAGACACCAATTCCTTAATGATTAAGGCTTGATTCCAATCTTTGGCCAGAAGAACTTACAGGACAAAGTGAAGCCAATTCATTATGGATTAAGACTTGATTTCAATCAATGGCCAAAACAACTTAAAGGACAAAGAGAAACCAATTCATTAATGATTAGGACTTGATTCCAATCTTTGGCCAAAAGAACTTAGTGGACAGAGAGAAACCAATTAATGATGGAATAAGACTAGAGTTCAATCAATGGCCAAAAGAACTTAAATGACAAAGAGACACCAATTCCTTAATGATTAAGACTTGATTTCAATCAATGGCCAAAACAACTTAAAAGACAAAGAGAAACCAATTCATTACGGATTAAGACTTGATTTCAATCAATGGCCAAAAGAACTTAAAGGACAAAGAGACACCAATTCTTTAATGATTAAGGCTTGATTCCAATCTTTGGCCAGAAGAACTTAAAGGACAAAGAGAAACCAATTCATTACGGATTAAGACTTGATTTCAATCAATGGCCAAAAGAACTTAAAGGACAAAGAGACACCAATTCCTTAATGATTAGGACTTGATTCCAATCTTTGGCCAAAAGAACTTAGTGGACAAAGAGAAACCAATTCATGATGGAATAAGACTTGAGTTCAATCAATGTCCAAAACAACTTAAAGGACAAAGAGAAACCAATTCATTACGGATTAAGACTTGATTTCAATCAATGGCCAAAAGAACTTAAAGGACAAAGAGACACCAATTCCTTAATGATTAAGGCTTGATTCCAATCTTTGGCCAGAAGAACTTACAGGACAAAGTGAAGCCAATTCATTATGGATTAAGACTTGATTTCAATCAATGGCCAAAACAACTTAAAGGACAAAGAGAAACCAATTCATTAATGATTAGGACTTGATTCCAATCTTTGGCCAAAAGAACTTAGTGGACAAAGAGAAACCAATTAATGATGGAATAAGACTTGAGTTCAATCAATGGCCAAAAGAACTTAAATGACAAAGAGACACCAATTCCTTAATGATTAAGACTTGATTTCAATCAATGGCCAAAACAACTTAAAAGACAAAGAGAAACCAATTCATTACGGATTAAGACTAGATTTCAATCAATGGCCAAAAGAACTTAAAGGACAAAGAGACACCAATTCTTTAATGATTAAGGCTTGATTCCAATCTTTGGCCAGAAGAACTTAAAGGACAAAGAGAAACCAATTCATTACGGATTAAGACTTGATTTCAATCAATGGCCAAAAGAACTTAATGGACAAAGAGACACCAATTCCTTAATGATTAGGACTTGATTCCAATCTTTGGCCAAAAGAACTTAGTGGACACAGAGAAACCAATTCATGATGGAATAAGACTTGAGTTCAATCAAAGGCCAAAAGAACTTAAAGGACAAAGAGGCACCAATTCCTTAATGATTAAGGCTTGATTCCAATCTTTGGCCAGAAGAACTTACAGGACAAAGTGAAGCCAATTCATTATGGATTAAGACTTGATTTCAATCAATGGCCAAAAGAACTTAAAGGACAAAGAGACACCAATTCCTTAATGATTAGGACTTGATTCCAATCTTTGGCCAAAAGAACTTAGTGGACAAAGAGAAACCAATTCATGATGGAATAAGACTTGAGTTCAATCAATGGCCAAAAGAACTTAAAGGACAAAGAGAAACCAATTCATTACGGATTAAGACTTGATTTCAATCAATGGCCAAAAGAACTTAAAGGACAAAGAGGCACCAATTCCTTAATGATTAAGGCTTGATTCCAATCTTTGGCCAGAAGAACTTACAGGACAAAGTGAAGCCAATTCATTATGGATTAAGACTTGATTTCAATCAATGGCCAAAAGAAGTTAAAGGATATAGAGAAACCAATTCATTACGGATTAAGACTTGATTTCAATCAATGGCCAAAAGAATTTAAAGGACAAAGAGACACCAATTCCTTAATGATTAGGACTTGATTCCAATCTTTGGCCAAAAGAACTTAAAAGACAAAGAGAAACCAATTCATTACGGATTAAGACTTGATTTCAATCAATGGCCAAAAGAACTTAAAGGACAAAGAGACACCAATTCTTTAATGATTAAGGCTTGATTCCAATCTTTGGCCAGAAGAACTTAAAGGACAAAGAGAAACCAATTCATTATGGATTAAGACTTCATTTCAATCAATGGCCAAAAGAACTTAAAGGATAAAGAGACACAAATTCCTTAATGATTAGGACTTGATTCCAATCTTTGGCCAAAAGAAATTAAAGGACAAAGAGAATCCAATTCATTACGGATTAAGACTTGATTTCAATCAATGGCCAAAAGAACTTAAAGGACAAAGAGAAACCAGTTCATTACGGGTTGAGACTTGATTTCAATCAATGGCCAAAAGAACTTAAAGGACAAAGAGACACCAATTCCTTAATGATTAGGACTTTATTCCAATCTTTGGCCAAATGAACTTAAAAGACAAAGAGAAACCAATTCATTACGGATTAAGACTTGATTCCAATCAATGGCCAAAAGAACTTAAAGGACAAAGAGACACCAATTCTTTAATGATTAAGGCTTGATTCCAATCTTTGGCCAGAAGAACTTAAAGGACAAAGAGAAACCAATTCATTAAGGATTAAGACTTGATTTCAATCAATGGCCAAAAGAACTTAAAGGATAAAGAGACACCAATTCCTTAATGATTATGACTTGATTCCAATCTTTGGCCAAAAGAAATTAAAGGACAAAGAGAATCCAATTCATTATGGATTAAGACTTGATTTCAATAAATGGCCAAAAGAACTTAAAGGACAAAGAGACACCAATTCCTTAATGATTAAGGCTTGATTCCAATCTTTGGCCAGAAGAACGTAAAGGACAAAGAGAAACCAATTCATTACGGATTAAGACTTGATTTCAATCAATGGCCAAAAGAACTTAAAGGACAAAGAGACACCAATTCCTTAATGATTAGGACTTGATTCCAATCTTTGGCCAAAAGAACTTAGTGGACAAAGAGAAACCAATTCATGATGGAATAGGACTTGAGTTCGATCAACGGCCAAAACAACTTAAAGGACAAAGAGAAACCAATTCATTACGGATTAAGACTTGATTTCAATCAATGGCCAAAAGAAGTTACAGGACAAAGAGAAACCAATTCATTACGGATTAAGACTTGATTTCAATCAATGGCCAAAAGAACTTAAAGGACAAAGAGACACCAATTCCTTAATGATTAGGACTTTATTCCAATCTTTGGCCAAAAGAACTTACAGGACAAAGTGAAGCCAATTCATTATGGATTAAGACTTGATTTCAATCAATGGCCAAAAGAAGTTAAAGGACAAAGAGAAACCAATTCATTACGGATTAAGACTTGATTTCAATCAATGGCCAAAAGAATTTAAAGGACAAAGAGACACCAATTCCTTAATGATTAGGACTTGATTCCAATCTTTGGCCAAAAGAACTTAAAAGACAAAGAGAAACGAATTCATTACGGATTAAGACTTGATTTCAATCATTGGCCAAAAGAACTTAAAGGACAAAGAGACACCAATTCTTTAATGATTAAGGCTTGATTCCAATCCTTGGCAGAAGAACTTAAAGGACAAAGAGAAACCAATTCATTATGGATTAAGACTTGATTTCAATCAATGGCCAAAAGAACTTAAAGGATAAAGAGACACCAATTCCTTAATGATTAGGACTTGATTCCAATCTTTGGCCAAAAGAAATTAAAGGACAAAGAGAATCCAATTCATTACGGATTAAGACTTGATTTCAATCAATGGCCAAAAGAAGTTAAAGGACAAAGAGAAACCAATTCATTACGGATTAAGACTTGATTTCAATCAATGGCCAAAAGAACTTAAAGGACAAAGAGACACCAATTCCTTAATGATTAGGACTTTATTCCAATCTTTGGCCAAAAGAACTTAAAAGACAAAGAGAAACCAATTCATTACGGATTAAGACTTGATTTCAATCAATGGCCAAAAGAACTTAAAGGACAAAGAGACACCAATTCTTTAATGATGAAGGCTTGATTCCAATCTTTGGCCAGAAGAACTTAAAGGACAAAGAGAAACCAATTCATTAAGGATTAAGACTTGAGTTCAATCAATGGCCAAAAGAACTTAAAGGATAAACAGACACAAATTCCTTAATGATTATGACTTGATTCCAATCTTTGGCCAAAAGAAATTAAAGGACAAAGAGAATCCAATTCATTACGGATTAAGACTTGATTTCAATAAATGGCCAAAAGAACTTAAAGGACAAAGAGACACCAATTCCTTAATGATTAAGGATTGATTCCAATCTTTGGCCAGAAAAACGTAAAGGACAAAGAGAAACCAATTCATTACGGATCAAGACTTGATTTCAATCAATGGCCAAAAGAACTTAAAGGACAAAGAGACACCAATTCCTTAATGACGAGGACTTGATTCCAAACTTTGGCCAAAAGAACTTAAAGGATAAAGAGACACCAATTCCTTAATGATTAGGACTTGATTCCAATCTTTGGCCAAAAGAAATTAAAGGACAAAGAGAATCCAATTCATTACGGATTAAGACTTGATTTCAATCAATGGCCAAAAGAAGTTAAAGGACAAAGAGAAACCAATTCATTACGGATTAAGACTTGATTTCAATCAATGGCCAAAAGAACTTAATGGACAAAGAGACACCAATTCCTTAATGATTAGGACTTGATTCCAATCTTTGGCTAAAAGAACTTAAAAGACAAAGAGAAACCAATTCATTACGGATTAAGACCTGATTTCAATCAATGGCCAAAAGAACTTAAAGGACAAAGAGACACCAATTCTTTAATGATGAAGGCTTGATTCCAATCTTTGGCCAGAAGAACTTAAAGGACAAAGGGAAACCAATTCATTAAGGATTAAGACTTGATTTCAATCAATGGCCAAAAGAACTTAAAGGATAAAGAGACACAAATTCCTTAATGATTATGACTTGATTCCAATCTTTGGCCAAAAGAAATTAAAGGACAAAGAGAATCCAATTCATTACGGATTAAGACTTGATTTCAATAAATGGCCAAAAGAACTTAAAGGACAAAGAGACACCAATTCCATAATGATTAAGGCTTGATTCCAATCTTTGGCCAGAAGAACGTAAAGGACAAAGAGAAACCCATTCATTACGCATTAAGACTTGATTTCAATCAATCGCCAAAAGAACTTAAAGGCCAAAGAGACACCAATTCCTTAATGAGTAGGACTTGATTCCAATCTTTGGCCAAAAGAACTTAAAAGACAAAGAGACACAAATTCCTTAATGATTAGGACTTGATTCCAATCTTTGGCCAAAAGAACTTAAAAGACAAAGAGAAACCAATTCATTACGGATTAAGACTTGATTTCAATCAATGGCCAAAAGAAATTAAAGGACAAAGAGACACCAATTCTTTAATGATTAAGGCTTGATTCCAATCTTTGTCCAGAAGAACTTAAAGGACAAAGAGAAACCTATTCATTAAGGATTAAGACTTGATTTCAATCAATGGCCAAAAGAACTTAAAGGATAAAGAGACACCAATTCCTTAATGATTATGACTTGATTCCAATCTTTGGCCAAAAGAAATTAAAGGACAAAGAGAATCCAATTCATTACGGATTAAGACTTGATTTCAATAAATGGCCAAAAGAACTTAAAGGACAAAGAGACACCAATTCCTTAATGATTAAGGCTTGATTCCAATCTTTGGCCAGAAGAACGTAAAGGACAAAGAGAAACCAATTCATTACGGATTAAGACTTGATTTCAATCAATGGCCAAAAGAACTTAAAGGACAAAGAGACACCAATTCCTTAATGATTAGGACTTGATTCCAATCTTTGGCCAAAAGAACTTAGTGGACAAAGAGAAACCAATTCATGATGGAATAGGACTTGAGTTCGTTCAACGGCCAAAACAACTTAAAGGACAAAGAGAAACCAATTCATTACGGATTAAGACTTGATTTCAATCAATGGCCAATAGAACTTAAAGGACAAAGAGACACCAATTCCTTAATGATTAGGACTTTATTCCAATCTTTGGCCAAAAGAACTTACAGGACAAAGTGAAGCCAATTCATTATGGATTAAGACTTGATTTCAATCAATGGCCAAAAGAAGTTAAAGGACAAAGAGAAACCAATTCATTACGGATTAAGACTTGATTTCAATCAATGGCCAAAAGAATTTAAAGGACAAAGAGACACCAATTCCTTAATGATTAGGACTTGATTCCAATCTTTGGCCAAAAGAACTTAAAAGACAAAGAGAAACCAATTCATTACGGATTAAGACTTGATTTCAATCAATGGCCAAAAGAACTTAAAGGACAAAGAGACACCAATTCTTTAATGATTAAGGCTTGATTCCAATCTTTGGCCAGAAGAACTTAAAGGACAAAGAGAAACCAATTCATTATGGATTAAGACTTGATTTCAATCAATGGCCAAAAGAACTTAAAGGATAAAGAGACACCAATTCCTTAATGATTAGGACTTGATTCCAATCTTTGGCCAAAAGAAATTAAAGGACAAAGAGAATCCAATTCATTACGGATTAAGACTTGATTTCAATCAATGGCCAAAAGAAGTTAAAGGACAAAGAGAAACCAATTCATTACGGATTAAGACTTGATTTCAATCAATGGCCAAAAGAACTTAAAGGACAAAGAGACACCAATTCCTTAATGATTAGGACTTTATTCCAATCTTTGGCCAAAAGAACTTAAAGGACAAAGAGAAACCAATTCATTGCGGATTAAGACCTGATTTCAATCAATGGCCAAAAGAACTTAAAGGACAAAGAGACACCAATTCTTTAATGATGAAGGCTTGATTCCAATCTTTGGCCAGAAGAACTTAAAGGACAAAGAGAAACCAATTCATTAAGGATTAAGACTTGAGTTCAATCAATGGCCAAAAGAACTTAAAGGATAAAGAGACACCAATTCCTTAATGATTATGACTTGATTCCAATCTTTGGCCAAAAGAAATTAAAGGACAAAGAGAATCCAATTCATTACGGATTAAGACTTGATTTCAATAAATGGCCAAAAGAACTTAAAGGACAAAGAGACACCAATTCCTTAATGATTAAGGATTGATTCCAATCTTTGGCCAGAAGAACGTAAAGGACAAAGAGAAACCAATTCATTACGGATTAAGACTTGATTTCAATCAATGGCCAAAAGAACTTAAAGGACAAAGAGACACCAATTCCTTAATGATGAGGACTTGATTCCAAACTTTGGCCAAAAGAACTTAAAGGACAAAGAGAAACCAATTCATTACGGATTAAGACTTGATTTCAATCAATGGCCAAAAGAACTTAAAGGATAAAGAGACACCAATTCCTTAATGATTAGGACTTGATTCCAATCTTTGGCCAAAAGAAATTAAAGGACAAAGAGAATCCAATTCATTACGGATTAAGACTTGATTTCAATCAATGGCCAAAAGAAGTTAAAGGACAAAGAGAAACCAATTCATTACGGATTAAGACTTGATTTCAATCAATGGCCAAAAGAACTTAATGGACAAAGAGACACCAATTCCTTAATGATTAGGACTTTATTCCAATCTTTGGCCAAAAGAACTTAAAAGACAAAGAGAAACCAATTCATTACGGATTAAGACTTGATTTCAATCAATAACCAAAAGAACTTAAAGGACAAAGAGACACCAATTCTTTAATGATGAAGGCTTGATTCCAATCTTTGGCCAGAAGAACTTAAAGGACAAAGGGAAACCAATTCATTAAGGATTAAGACTTGATTTCAATCAATGGCCAAAAGAACTTAAAGGATAAAGAGACACAAATTCCTTAATGATTATGACTTGATTCCAATCTTTGGCCAAAAGAAATTAAAGGACAAAGAGAATCCAATTCATTACGGATTAAGACTTGATTTCAATCAATGGCCAAAAGAACTTAAAGGACAAAGAGACACCAATTCCATAATGATTAAGGCTTGATTCCAATCTTTGGCCAGAAGAACGTAAAGGACAAAGAGAAACCCATTCATTACGCATTAAGACTTGATTTCAATCAATCGCCAAAAGAACTTAAAGGCCAAAGAGACACCAATTCCTTAATGAGTAGGACTTGATTCCAATCTTTGGCCAAAAGAACTTAAAAGACAAAGAGAAACCAATTCATTACGGATTAAGACTTGATTTCAATCAATGGCCAAAAGAACTTAAAGGACAAAGAGACACCAATTCTTTAATGATTAAGGCTTGATTCCAATCTTTGGCCAGAAGAACTTAAAGGACAAAGAGAAACCTATTCATTAAGGATTAAGACTTGATTTCAATCAATGGCCAAAAGAACTTAAAGGATAAAGAGACACCAATTCCTTAATGATTATGACTTGATTCCAATCTTTGGCCAAAAGAAATTAAAGGACAAAGAGAATCCAATTCATTACGGATTAAGACTTGATTTCAATAAATGGCCAAAAGAACTTAAAGGACAAAGAGACACCAATTCCTTAATGATTAAGGCTTGATTCCAATCTTTGGCCAAAAGAACTTAAAGGACAAAGAGAAACCAATTCATTATGGATTAAGACTTGATTTCAATCAATGGCCAAAGAACTTAAAGGACAAAGAGACACCAATTCCTTAATGATTAGGACTTGATTCCAATCTTTGGCCAAAAGAACTTAGTGGACAAAGAGAAACCAATTCATGATGGAATAGGACTTGAGTTCAATCAATGGCCAAAACAACTTAAAGGACAAAGAGAAACCAATTCATTACGGATTAAGACTTGATTTCAATCAATGGCCAAAAGAACTTAAAGGACAAAGAGAAACCAATTCATTACGGATTAAGACTTGATTTCAATCAATGGCCAAAAGAACTTAAAGGACAAAGAGACACCAATTCCTTAATGATTAGGACTTTATTCCAATCTTTGGCCAAAAGAACTTACAGGACAAAGTGAAGCCAATTCATTATGGATTAAGACTTGATTTCAATCAATGGCCAAAAGAAGTTAAAGGACAAAGAGAAATCAATTCATTACGGATTAAGACTTGATTTCAATCAATGGCCAAAAGAATTTAAAGGACAAAGAGACACCAATTCCTTAATGATTAGGACTTGATTCCAATCTTTGGCCAAAAGAACTTAAAAGACAAAGAGAAACCAATTCATTACGGATTAAGACTTGATTTCAATCATTGGCCAAAAGAACTTAAAGGACAAAGAGACACCAATTCTTTAATGATTAAGGCTTGATTCCAATCTTTGGCCAGAAGAACTTAAAGGACAAAGAGAAACCAATTCATTATGGATTAAGACTTGATTTCAATCAATGGCCAAAAGAACTTAAAGGATAAAGAGACACCAATTCCTTAATGATTAGGACTTGATTCCAATCTTTGGCCAAAAGAAATTAAAGGACAAAGAGAATCCAATTCATTACGGATTAAGACTTGATATCAATCAATGGCCAGAAGAACTTAAAGGACAAAGAGAAACCAATTCATTAAGGATTAAGACTTGAGTTCAATCAATGGCCAAAAGAACTTAAAGGATAAACAGACACAAATTCCTTAATGATTATGACTTGATTCCAATCTTTGGCCAAAAGAAATTAAAGGACAAAGAGAATCCAATTCATTACGGATTAAGACTTGATTTCAATCAATGGCCAAAAGAACTTAAAGGACAAAGAGACACCAATTCCTTAATGATTAAGACTTGATTCCAATCTTTGGCTAAAAGAACTTAATGGACAAAGAGAAACCAATTCATTACGGATTAAGACTTGATTTCAATCAATGGCCAAAAGAACTTAAAGGACAAAGAGACACCAATTCCTTAATGATGAGGACTTGATTCCAATCTTTGGCCAGAAGAACTTAAAGGACAAAGAGAAACCAATTCATTATGGATTAAGACTTGATTTCAATCAATGGCCAAAAGAACTTAAAGGATAAAGAGACACCAATTCCTTAATGATTAGGACTTGATTCCAATCTTTGGCCAAAAGAAATTAAAGGACAAAGAGAATCCAATTCATTACGGATTAAGACTTGATTTCAATCAATGGCCAAAAGAACTTAAAGGACAAAGAGAAACCAATTCATTACGGATTAAGACTTGATTTCAATCAATGGCCAAAAGAACTTAAAGGACAAAGAGACACCAATTCCTTAATGATTAGGACTTTATTCCAATCTTTGGCCAAAAGAACTTAAAAGACAAAGAGAAACCAATTCATTACGGATTAAGACCTGATTTCAATCAATGGCCAAAAGAACTTAAAGGACAAAGAGACACCAATTCTTTAATGATGAAGGCTTGATATTCAATCTTTGGCCAGAAGAACTTAAAGGACAAAGAGAAACCAATTCATTAAGGATTAAGACTTGAGTTCAATCAATGGCCAAAAGAACTTAAAGGATAAACAGACACAAATTCCTTAATGATTATGACTTGATTCCAATCTTTGGCCAAAAGAAATTAAAGGACAAAGAGAATCCAATTCATTACGGATTAAGGCTTGATTTCAATAAATGGCCAAAAGAACTTAAAGGACAAAGAGACACCAATTCCTTAATGATTAAGGATTGATTCCAATCTTTGGCCAGAAGAACGTAAAGGACAAAGAGAAACCAATTCATTACGGATTAAGACTTGATTTCAATCAATGGCCAAAAGAACTTAAAGGACAAAGAGACACCAATTCCTTAATGATGAGGACTTGATTCCAAACTTTGGCCAAAAGAACTTAAAGGACAAAGAGAAACCAATTCATTACGGATTAAGACTTGATTTCAATCAATGGCCAAAAGAACTTAAAGGACAAAGAGACATCAATTCCTTAATGATTAGGACTTGATTCCAATCTTTGGCCAGAAGAACTTAAAAGACAAAGAGAAACCAATTCATTACGGGTTAAGACTTGATTTCAATCAATGGCCAAAAGAACTTAAAGGACAAAGAGACACCAATTCCTTAATGATTAGGACTTGATTCCAATCTTTGGCCAAAAGAACTTAAAAGACAAAGAGAAACCAATTCATTACTAATTAAGACTTGATTTCAATCAATGTCCAAAAGAACTTAAAGGACAAAGAGACACCAATTCTTTAATGATTAAGGCTTGATTCCAATCTTTGGCCAGAAGAACTTAAAGGACAAAGAGAAACCAATTCATTATGGATAAAGACTTGATTTCAATCAATGGCCAAAAGAACTTAAAGGATAAAGAGACACAAATTCCTTAATGATTAGGACTTGATTCCAATCTTTGGCCAAAAGAACTAAAAAGACAAAGAGAAACCAATTCATTACGGATTAAGACTTGATTTCAATCAATGGCCAAAAGAACTTAAAGGACAAAGAGACACCAATTCTTTAATGATTAAGGCTTGATTCCGATCTTTGGCCAGAAGAACTTAAAGGACAAAGAGAAACCAATTCATTACGGATTAAGACTTGATTTCAATCAATGGCCAAAAGAACTTAAAGGACAAAGAGACACCAATTCCTTAATGATTAGGACTTGATTCCAATCTTTGGCCAGAAGAACTTACAGGACAAAGTGAAGCCAATTCATTATGGATTAAGACTTGATTTCAATCAATGGCCAAAAGAAGTTAAAGGACAAAGAGAAACCAATTCATTACGGATTAAGACTTGATTTCAATCAATGGCCAAAGAAGTTAAAGGACAAAGAGACACCAATTCCTTAATAGTTATATGGCTTGATTCCAATCAATGGCCGAGAAGAACTTAAAGGACAAAGAGAAACCAATTCATTATGGATTAAGACTTGATTTCAATCAATGGCCAAAAAGAACTTAAAGGGACAAAGAGAAATCAATTCATTACGGATTAAGACTTGATTTCAATCAATGGCCAAAAGAACTTAAAGGACAAAGAGAAACCAATTCATTAATGATTAGGACTTGATTCCAATCTTTGGCCAGAAGAACTTAAAGGACAAAGAGAAACCAATTCATTACGGATTAAGACTTGATTTCAATCAATGGCCAAAAGAACTTAAAGGACAAAGAGACACCAATTCCTTAATGATTAGGACTTGATTCCAGTCTTTGGCCAAAAGAACTTAGTGGACAAAGAGAAACCAATTCATGATGGAATAAGACTTGAGTTCAATCATTGGCCAAAACAACTTAAAGGACAAAGAGAAACCAATTCATTACGGATTAAGACTTGATTTCAATCAATGGCCAAAAGAACTTAAAGGACAAAGAGACACCAATTCCTTAATGATTAAGGCTTGATTCCAATCTTTGGCAAGAAGAACTTACAGGACAAAGTGAAGCCAATTCATTATGGATTAAGACTTGATTTCAATCAATGGCCAAAACAACTTAAAGGACAAAGAGAAACCAATTCATTAATGATTAGGACTTGATTCCAATCTTTGGCCAAAAGAACTTAGTGGACAGAGAGAAACCAATTAATGATGGAATAAGACTAGAGTTCAATCAATGGCCAAAAGAACTTAAATGACAAAGAGACACCAATTCCTTAATGATTAAGACTTGATTTCAATCAATGGCCAAAACAACTTAAAAGACAAAGAGAAACCAATTCATTACGGATTAAGACTAGATTTCAATCAATGGCCAAAAGAACTTAAAGGACAAAGAGACACCAATTCTTTAATGATTAAGGCTTGATTCCAATCTTTGGCCAGAAGAACTTAAAGGACAAAGAGAAACCAATTCATTACGGATTAAGACTTGATTTCAATCAATGGCCAAAAGAACTTAAAGGACAAAGAGACACCAATTCCTTAATGATTAGGACTTGATTCCAATCTTTGGCCAAAAGAACTTAGTGGACAAAGAGAAACCAATTCATGATGGAATAAGACTTGAGTTCAATCAATGGCCAAAAGAACTTAAAGGACAAAGAGAAACCAATTCATTACGGATTAAGACTTGATTCCAATCAATGGCCAAAAGAACTTAAAGGACAAAGAGACACCAATTCTTTAATGATTAAGGCTTGATTCTAATCTTTGGCCAGAAGAACTTTAAGGACAAAGAGAAACCAATTCATTAAGGATTAAGACTTGATTTCAATCAATGGCCAAAAGAACTTAAAGGATAAAGAGACACTAATTCCTTAATGATTACGACTTGATTCCAATCTTTGGCCAAAAGAAATTAAAGGACAAAGAGAATCCAATTCATTACGGATTAAGACTTGATTTCAATAAATGGCCAAAAGAACTTAAAGGACAAAGAGACACCAATTCCTTAATGATTAAGGCTTGATTCCAATCTTTGGCCAGAAGAACTTAAAGGACAAAGAGAGAAACCAATTCATTATGGATTAAGACTTGATTTCAATCAATGGCCAAAAGAACTTAAAGGACAAAGAGACACCAATTCCTTAATGATTAGGACTTGATTCCAATCTTTGGCCAAAAGAACTTAGTGGACAAAGAGAAACCAATTCATGATGGAATAAGACTTGAGTTCAATCAATGGCCAAAACAACTTAAAGGACAAAGAGAAACCAATTCATTACGGATTAAGACTTGATTTCAATCAATGGCCAAAAGAAGTTACAGGATAAAGAGAAACAAATTCATTCATACAGTTAGACTTGATTTCAATCAATGGCCAAAAGAACTTAAAGGACAAAGAGACACCAATTCCTTAATGATTACGACTTTATTCCAATCTTTGGCCAGAAGAACTTACAGGACAAAGTGAAGCCAATTCATTATGGATTAAGACTTGATTTCAATCAATGGCCAAAAGAAGTTAAAGGACAAAGAGAAACCAATTCATTACGGATTAAGACTTGATTTCAATCAATGGCCAAAAGAATTTAAAGGACAAAGAGACACCAATTCCATAATGATTAGGACTTGATTCCAATCTTTGGCCAAAAGAACTTACGGATTAAGACTTGATTTCAATCAATGGCCAAAAGAACTTAAAGGACAAAGAGACACCAATTCCTTAATGATTAAGGCTTGATTCCAATCTTTGGCCAGAAGAACTTAAAGGACAAAGAGAAACCAATTCATTATGGATTAAGACTTGATTTCAATCAATGGCCAAAAGAACTTAAAGGATAAAGAGACACCAATTCCTTAATGATTAGGACTTGATTCCAATCTTTGGCCAAAAGAAATTAAAGGACAAAGAGAATCCAATTCATTACGGATTAAGACTTGATTTCAATCAATGGCCAAAAGAACTTAAAGGACAAAGAGAAACCAATTCATTACGGATTAAGACTTGATTTCAATCAATGGCCAAAAGAATTTAAAGGACAAAGAGACACCAATTCCTTAATGATTAGGACTTGATTCCAATCTTTGGCCAAAAGAACTAAAAAGACAAAGAGAAACCAATTCATTACGGATTAAGACTTGATTTCAATCAATGGCCAAAAGAACTTAAAGGACAAAGAGACACCAATTCTTTAATGATTAAGGCTTGATTCCAATCTTTGGCCAGAAGAACTTAAAGGACAAGGAGAAACCAATTCATTATGGATTAAGACTTGATTTCAATCAATGGCCAAAAGAACTTAAAGGATAAAGAGACACAAATTCCTTAATGATTAGGACTTGATTCCAATCTTTGGCCAAAAGAAATTAAAGGACAAAGAGAATCCAATTCATTACAGATTAAGACTTGATTTCAATCAATGGCCAAAAGAACTTAAAGGACAAAGAGAAACCAATTCATTATGGATTAAGACTTGATTTCAATCAATGGCCAAAAGAACTTAAAGGACAAAGAGACACCAATTCCTTAATGATTAGGACTTTATTCCAATCTTTGGCCAAATGAACTTAAAAGACAAAGAGAAACCAATTCATTATGGATTAAGACTTGATTTCAATCAATGGCCAAAAGAACTTAAAGGACAAAGAGACACCAATTCTTTAATGATTAAGGCTTGATTCCAATCTTTGGCCAGAAGAACTTAAAGGACAAAGAGAAACCAATTCATTATGGATTAAGACTTGATTTCAATCAATGGCCAAAAGAACTTAAAGGACAACGAGACACCAATTCCTTAATGATTATGACTTGATTCCAATCTTTGGCCAAAAGAAATTAAAGGACAAAGAGAATCCAATTCATTACGGATTAAGACTTGATTTCAATCAATGGCCAAAAGAACTTAAAGGACAAAGAGACACCAATTCCTTAATGTTTAAGAATTGATTCCAATCTTTGGCCGAAAGAACTTAGGGGACAAAGAGAAACCAATTCACGATGGAATAAGACTTGAGTTCAATCAATGGCCAAAAGAAGTTAAAGGACAAAGAGAAACCAATTCATTATGGATTAAGACTTGATTTCAATCTTTGGCCAAAAGAACTTAAAGGACAAAGAGACACCAATTCCTTAATGATTAGGACTTGATTCCAATCTTTGGCCAAAAGAACTTAAAGGACAAAGAGAAACCAATTCATTATGGATTAAGACTTGATTTCAATCAATGGCCAAAAGAACTTAAAGAACAAAGAGAAACCAATTCATTAATGATTAAGACTTGATTCCAATCAATGGCCAAAAGAACTTAAAGGACAAAGAGACACCAATTCGTTAATGATTAAGGCTTGATTCCAATCTTTGGCCAGAAGAACTTAAAGGACAAAGAGAAACCAATTCATTATGGATTAAGACATGTTTCCAATCAATGGCCAAAAGAACTTAAAGGACAAACAGAAACCAATTCATTAATGATTAAGACTTGCTTCCAATCAACGGCCAAAAGAACTTAAAAGACAAAGAGAAACCAATTCATTAATGATTAAGACTTGTTTCCAATCAATGGCCGAAAGAACTTAAAGGACAAAGAGAAACCAATTCATTAATGATTAAGACTTGATAACAATCAACGGCCAAAAGAACTTAAAGGACAAAGAGAAACCAATTCATTAAGGATTAAGACTTGATTTCAATCAATGGCCAAAAGAACTTAAAGGACAAAGAGACACCAATTCATTAATGATTAAGACTTGATTTCAATCAATGGCCAAAAGAACTTAAAGGACAAAGAGAAACCAATTCATTCTGGATTAAGACTTGATTTCAATCAATGGCCAAAAGAACTTAAGGACAAAGAGACACCAATTCTTTAATGATTAAGACTTGATTTCAATCTTTGGCCAAAGAACTTAAAGGACAAAGAGAAACCAATTCATTAATGATTAAGACTTGATTTCAATCAATGGCCAAAAGAACTTAAAGGACAAAGAGACGCAATTCATTAATGATTAAGACTTGATTCCAATCTTTGGCCAAAAGAACTTAAAGGACAAACAGAAACCAATTCATTATGGTATAAGTCATGTTTTCAATCAATGGCCAAAAGAACTTAAAGGACAAAGAGAAACCAATTCATTAATGATTAAAGACTTGATTTCAATCAATGGCGAAAAGAACTTAAAGGACAAAGAGAAACCAATTCATTAATAATTAAGACTTGATTTCAATCAACGGCCAAAAAGAACTTATAGGACAAGGAGAAACCAATTCATCACGGATTAAGACTTGATTTCAATCAATGGCAAAAAGAAATTAAAGGACAAAGAGAAACCAATTCATTATGGATTAAGACTTGATTTCAATCAATGGCCAAACGAACATAAATGACAAAGAGAAACCAATTCCTTAATGATTAGGACTTGATTCCAATCTTTGGCCAAAAGAACATAAAGGACAAAGACAAAACCAATTCATTATGGATTAAGACTTGATTTCAATCAATGGCCAAAAGAACTTAAAGGACAAAGAGAAACCAATTCATTAATGATTAAGACTTCATTCCAATCTTTGGCCAAAAGAACTTAAAGGACAAAGAGAAACCAATTCATTATGGATTAAGACTTGATTTCAATTAATGGCCAAAAGAACTTAAAGGACAAAAAGAAACCAATTCATTACAGATTAAGACTTGATTTCAATCAATGGCCAAAACAACTTAAAGGACAAAGAGAAACCAATTCATTAATGATTAAGACTTGATTTCAATCAATGGCCAAAAGAACTTAAAGGACAAAGAGAAACCAATTCATTAATGATTAAGACTTGATTTCAATCAATGGCCAAAAGAACTTAAAGGACAAAGAGAAACCAATTCATTATGGATTAAGACTTGATTTCAATCAATGGCCAAAAGAACTTAAAGGACAAAGAGAAACCAATTCATTAATGATTAAGACTTGATTTCAATCAATGGCCAAAAGAACTTAAAGGACAAAGAGACACCAATTCATTAATGATTAAGACTTGATTTCAATCAATGGCCAAAAGAACTTAAAGGACAAAGAGAAACCAATTCATTAATGGATTAAGACTTGATTTCAATCAATGGCCAAAAGAACTTAAAGGACAAAGAGAAACCAATTCATTAATGATTAAGACTTGATTTCAATCTTTGGCCAAAAGAACTTAAAGGACAAAGAGAAACCAATTCATTATGGATTAAGACTTGATTTCAATCAATGGCCAAAAGAACTTAAAGGACAAAGAGACACCAATTCCTTAATGATTAAGACTTGATTCCAATCTTTGGCCAAAAGAACTTAAAGGACAAAGAGAAACCAATTCATTTATGGATTAAGACTTGATTTCAATCAATGGCCAAAAGAACTTAAAGGACAAAGAGAAACCAATTCATTCTGATTAAGACTTGCTTCCAATCAATGGCCAAAAGAACTTAAAGGACAAAGAGAAACCAATTCCTTAATGATTAGGACTTGATTCCAATCTTTGGCCAAAAGAACTTAAAGGACAAAGAGAAACCAATTCATTATGGATTAAGACTTGATTTCAATCAATGGCCAAAAGAACTTAAAGGACAAAGAGAAACCAATTCATTCTGGATTAAGACTTGATTTCAATCAATGGCCAAAAGAACTTGAAGGACAAAGAGAAACCAATTCATTACGGATTAAGGCTTGATTTCAATCAATGGCCAAAAGAACTAAAAGGACAAAGAGAAACCAATTCATTAATGATTAAGACTTGATTTCAATCAATGGCCAAAAGAACTTAAAGGACAAACAGACACCAATTCCTTAATGATTAGGACTTGATTCCAATCTTTGGCCATAAGAACTTAAAGGACAAAGAGAAACCAATTCATTATGGATTAAGACTTGATTTCAATCAATGGCCAACAGAACTTAAAGGACAAAGAGAAACCAATTCATTAATGGATTAAGACTTGATTTCAATCAATGGCCAAAAGAACTTAAAGGACAAAGAGAAACCAATTCATTAATGATTAAGACTTGTTTCCAATCAATGGCCAAAAGAACTTAAAGAATAAAGAGAAACCAATTCATTCATGGATTAAGACTTGATTTCAATCAATGGCCAAAAAGAACTTAAAGGACAAAGCGAAACCAATTCATTAATGATTAAGACTTGATTTCAATCAATGGCCAAAAGAACTTAAAGGACAAAGAGAAACCAATTCATTATGGATTAAGACTTGATTTCAATCAATGGCCAAAAGAACTTAAAGGACAAAGAGACACCAATTCCTTAATGATTAGGACTTGATTCCAATCTTTGGCCAGAAGAACTTAAAGGACAAAGTGAAACCAATTCATTATGGATTAAGACTTGATTTCAATCAATGGCCAAAAGAACTTAAAGGACAAAGAGAAACCAATTCTTTAAGGATTAAGACTTGATTTCAATCAATGGCCAAAAGAATTTAAAGGACAAAGAGACACCAATTCATTAAGGATTAAGACTTGATTTCAATCAAGGGCCAAATGAACTTAAAGGATAAAGAGAAACCAATTCCTTACGGATTAAGGCAGATTTCAATCAATGGCCAAAAGAACTTAAAGGACAAAGAGACACCAATTCCTTAATGGATTAAGACTTGATTTCAATCAATGGCCAAAAAGAACTTAAAGGACAAAGAGAAACCAATTCATTATGGATTAAGACATGATTTCAATCAATGGCCAAAAGAACTTAAAGGACAAAGAGAAACCAATTCATTAATGATTAGGACTTGATTCCAATCTTTGGCCAAAAGAACTTAAAGGACAAAGAGAAACCAATTCATTACGGATTAAGACTTGATTTCAATCAATGGCCAAAAGAATTTAAAGGACAAAGAAACCAATTCATTAATGATTAAGACTTGATTTCAATCAATGGCCAAAAGAACTAAAAGGACAAAGAAAACCAATTCCTTAATGATTAGACTTGATTTCAATCAATGGCCAAAAGAACTTAAAGGACAAAGACACCAATTCATTAATGATTAAGACTTGATTTCAATCTTTGGCCAAAAGAACTTAAAGGACAAAGAGAAACCAATTCATTATGGATTAAGACTTGATTTCAATCAATGGCCAAAAGAACTTAAAGGACAAAGAGAAACCAATTCCTTAATGATTAGGACTTGATTCCAATCTTTGGCCAAAAGAACTTAAAGGACAAAGAGAAACCAATTCATTATGGATTAAGACTTGATTTCAATCAATGGCCAAAAAGAACTTAAAGGACAAAGAGAAACCAATTCATTAATGATTAAGACTTGATTACAATCAATGGCCAAAAGAACTTAAAGGACAAAGAGAAACCAATTCATTATGGATTAAGACTTGATTTCAATCAATGGCCAAAAGAACTTAAAGGACAAAGAGAAACCAATTCCTTAATGATTCAGACTTGATTTCTATCAATGGCCAAAAGAACTTAAGGACAAAGAGACACCAATTCATTAATGATTAAGACTTGATTTCAATCAATGGCCAAAAGAACTTAAAGGACAAAGAGAAACCAATTCATTAATGATTAAGACTTGATTTCAATCAATGGCCAAAGAACTTAAAGGACAAAGAAACCAATTCATGATGGATTAAGACTTGATTTCAATCAATGGCCAAAAAGAACTTAAAGGACAAAGAGACACCAATTCCTTAATGATTAAGGCTTGATTTCAATCAATGGGCAAAAGAACTTAAAGGACAAAGTGAAACCAATTCATGACGGATTAAGACTTGATTTCAATCAATGGCCAAAAGAACTTAAAGGACAAACAGACACCAATTCATTATGGATTAAGACTTGATTTCAATCAATGGCCAAAGAACTTAAAGGACAAAGAGAAACCAATTCATTACGGATTAAGACTTGATTTTCTAATCAATGCACAAAAGAACTTAAAGGACAAAGATGAGCAACCAATTCACCTTTAATGATTAGGACTTGATTCCAATCTTTTAAATGGCCAAAAGAACTGAAGTGGACAAAGAGAAACTAATCCACATGGAATAAGACTTGAGTTCAATCAATGGGCCAAAAGAACTTGAAAGGACAAAGAGAAACACAATTCATTACTGGACAAGAATTTGATTTCAATCAATGGCCAAAAGAACTTAAAGGACAAAGAGGTTCCAATTCTTTAATGATTAAGGCTTGATCCCAATCCTTGGGCCGTAAGAACTCAAGGTGACAAAAGTGAAGCCAATTCATTATGGATTAAGACTTGATTTCAATCAATGGCCAAAAGAACTTAAAGGATATAGAGAAACTAATTATTTATGGATTAACACATTCTGATTTCAATCAATGGCCAAAAGAATTTGTAAAGGACAAAGAGACACCAATTTTTAATGATTAGGAATACTCTGATTCCAATTCTAATGGCCAAAAGAACTAAAAAGACAAAGAGAAACCAATTCATTGCTTGGATTCAAGATTCTGATTTCAATCAATGTCACAAAGAACTTAAAGGACAAAGAGACACCAATTCTTTTAATGATTAAGACTTGATTTCAATCACCTGGGCCAAAAGAACTTAAAGGACAAAGAGAAACCAATTCATTACTGGACAGCATTAAGACTTGACTTAACTCAATGGCCAAAAGTGAAACTTAAAGGACAAAGAGACACTAAATTCATTAATGATTAAGGTTTAGACCAAATCTTTGGCCGTATAACTGCAGACAAAGTGAGCCAATTCATTATGGGATTACACCACCACCAATGGCCAAAACAACTGCTACCAGAAAAGGGACAAAGAGAAACCAGTTCATTAATGACGGGGGACTTGATTCCAATCTTTGGCCAAAAGAACTTAAAGTGACAGAGAGAAACACCAATTCAATGATGGAATAAGACTAGAGTTCAACTAATACAAAAGAACTTAAATGACAAAGAGACACCAATTCCTTATTGGTTAAGACTTGATTTCAATCAATGGCCAAAACAACTTAAAAGGCAAAGAGAAACCAATTCATTGCTGATTAAGACTAGATCTCAACCAATGGCCAATAAGAACTTAAAGGACAAAGAGACACCAATTCTTTAATGATTAAGGCTTGATTCCACCTTTGGCCAAAAGAACTTACAGGACAAAGAGAAACCAATTCATTACGGATTAAGACTTTGATCTCAATCAATGGCCAAAAGAGTCCTAAAGGACAAAGAGACACCACCTCATTAATGATTAGGACTTGATTTCAATCAATGGCCAAAAGAACTTAAAGGACAAAGAGAAACCAATTCATTATGGATTAAGACTTGATTTCAATCAATGGCCAAAAGAACTTAAAGGACAAAGAGAAACCAATTCATTACGGATTAAGACTTGATTTCAATCAATGGCCAAAAGAACTTAAAGGACAAAGAGACACCAATTCCTTAATGATTAAGACTTGATTTCAATCTTTGGCCAAAAGAACTTAAAGGACAAAGAGAAACCAATTCATTATGGATTAAGACTTGATTTCAATTAATGGCCAAAACAATTAAAGGACAAAGGGAATCCAATTCATGATGGAATAAGACTTGAGTTCAATCAATGGCCAAAAGAACTTAAAGGACAAAGATAAATAATTCACTACGGATTAAGACTTGATTTCAATCAATGGCCAAAAGAACTTAAAGGACAAAGAGACACCAATTCAATGATGGAATAAGACTTGAGTTCAATCAATGGCCAAAAGAACTTAAAGGACAAAGAGAAACCAATTCATTATGGATTAAGACTTGATTTTAATCAATGGCCAAACGAACATAAAGGACAATGAGACACCAATTCCTTCATGATTAGGACTTGATTCTAATCTTTGACCAAAAGAACATAGTGGACAAAGGGAAACCAATTCATGATGGATTAAGACTTGATTTCAATCAATGGCCAAAAGAACTTAAAGGACAAAGAGACACCAATTCCTTAATGATTAAGGCTTGATTTCAATCAATGGCCAAAAGAACTTAAAGGACAAAGAGAAACCAATTCATTATGGATTAAGACTTGATTTCAATCAATGGCCAAAAGAAGTTATAGGACAAAGAGAAACCAATTCATTAATGATTAAGACTTGATTTCAATCAATGGCCAGAAGAACTTAAAGGACAAAGAGAAACCAATTCATTACGGATTAAGACTTGATTTCAATCAATGGCCAAAAGAACTTAAAGGACAAAGCGAAATCAATTCCGTAATGATTAAGACTTGATTCCAAGCATTGGTTGAAAGAACTTAAAGGACAAAGAGAACCAATTCATTAATGATTAAGACTTGATTTCAATCAATGGCCAAAAGAACTTAAAGGACAAAGAGAAACCAATTCATTATGATTAAGACTTGATTTCAATCAATGGCCAAAAGAACTTGAAGGACAAAGAGAAACCAATTCATTACGGATTAAGACTTGGTTTCAATCAATGGCCAAAAGAACTTAAAGGACAAAGAGACACCAATTCATTAATGATTAAGACTTGATTTCAATCAATGGCCAAAAGAACTTAAAGGACAAAGAGAAACCAATTCATTAATGGATTAAGACTTGATTTCAATCAATGGCCAAAAGAACTTAAAGGACAAAGAGAAACCAATTCATTAATGATTAAGACTTGATTTCAATCAATGGCCAAAAGAACTTAAAGGACAAAGAGAAACCAATTCATTATGATTAAGACTTGATTTCAATCAATGGCCAAAAGAACTTAAAGGACAAAGAGAAACCAATTCATTAATGATTAAGACTTGATTTCAATCAATGGCCAAAAGAACTTAAAGGACAAAGAGAAACCAATTCATTAATGATTAAGACTTGATTTCAATCAATGGCCAAAAGAACTTAAAGGACAAAGAGAAACCAATTCATTAATGGATTAAGACTTGATTTCAATCAATGGCCAAAAGAACTTAAAGGACAAAGAGAAACCAATTCATTAATGATTAAGACTTGATTTCAATCAATGGCCAAAAGAACTTAAAGGACAAAGAGAAACCAATTCATTAATGATTAAGACTTGATTTCAATCAATGGCCAAAAGAACTTAAAGGACAAAGAGAAACCAATTCATTAATGATTAAGACTTGATTTCAATCAATGGCCAAAAGAACTTAAAGGACAAAGAGAAACCAATTCATTATGATTAAGACTTGATTTCAATCAATGGCCAAAAGAACTTAAAGGACAAAGAGAAACCAATTCATTAATGATTAAGACTTGATTTCAATCAATGGCCAGAATAACTTAAAGGACAAAGAAAAACCAATTCATTATGGATTAAGACTTGATTTCAATCAATGGCCAAAAGAACTTAAAGGACAAAGAGAAACCAATTCATTAATGATTAAGACTTGATTTCAATCAATGGCCAAAAGAACTTAAAGGACAAAGAGAAACCAATTCATTATGATTAAGACTTGATTTCAATCAATGGCCAAAAGAACTTAAAGGACAAAGAGAAACCAATTCATTAAATGGATTAAGACTTGATTTCAATCAATGGCCAAAAGAACTTAAAGGACAAAGAGAAAAACCAATTCATTAATGATTAAGACTTGATTTCAATCAATGGCCAAAAGAACTTAAAGGACAAAGAGAAACCAATTCATTAATGGATTAAGACTTGATTTCAATCAATGGCCAAAAGAACTTAAAAGGACAAAGAGAAACCAATTCATTAATGATTAAGACTTGATTTCAATCAATGGCCAAAAGAACTTAAAGGACAAAGAGAAACCAATTCATAATAATGATTAAGACTTGATTTCAATCAATGGCCAAAAAGAACTTAAAGGACAAAGAGAAACCAATTCATTAATGGATTAAGACTTGATTTCAATCAATGGCCAAAAGAACTTAAAGGACAAAGAGAAACCAATTCATTATGGATTAAGACTTGATTTCAATCAATGGCCAAAAGAACTTAAAGGACAAAGAGAAACCAATTCATTAATGATTAAGACTTGATTTCAATCAATGGCCAAAAGAACTTAAAGGACAAAGAGAAACCAATTCATTAATGATTAAGACTTGATTTCAATCAATGGCCAAAAGAACTTAAAGGACAAAAGAGAAACCAATTCATTAATGATTAAGACTTGATTTCAATCAATGGCCAAAAGAACTTAAAGGACAAAGAGAAACCAATTCATTAATGGATTAAGACTTGATTTTCAATCAATGGCCAAAAGAACTTAAAGGACAAAGAGACCAATTCATTAATGATTAAGACTTGATTTCAATCAATGGCCAAAAGAACTTAAAGGACAAAGAGAAACCAATTCATTAATGATTAAGACTTGATTTCAATCAATGGCCAAAAGAACTTAAAGGACAAAGAGAAACCAATTCATTAATGATTAAGACTTGATTTCAATCAATGGCCAAAAGAACTTAAAGGACAAAGAGAAACCAATTCATTATGATTAAGACTTGATTTCAATCAATGGCCAAAAAGAACTTAAAGGACAAAGAGAAACCAATTCATTAATGATTAAGACTTGATTTCAATCAATGGCCAAAAGAACTTAAAGGACAAAGAGAAACCAATTCATTATGATTAAGACTTGATTTCAATCAATGGCCAAAAGAACTTAAAGGACAAAGAGAAACCAATTCATTAATGGATTAAGACTTGATTTCAATCAATGGCCAAAAAGAACTTAAAGGACAAAGAGAAACACCAATTCATTAATGATTAAGACTTGATTCAATCAATGGCCAAAAGAACTTAAAGGACAAAAGAGAAACCAATTCATTAATGATTAAGACTTGATTTTCAATCAATGGCCAAAAGAACTTAAAGGACAAAGAGAAACCAATTCATTAATGATTAAGACTTGATTTCAATCAATGGCCAAAAGAACTTAAAGGACAAAGAGAAACCAATTCATTAATGGATTAAGACTTGATTTCAATCAATGGCCAAAAGAACTTAAAGGACAAAGAGAAACCAATTCATTATGGATTAAGACTTGATTTCAATCAATGGCCAAAAGAACTTAAAGGACAAAGAGAAACCAATTCATTAATGGATTAAGACTTGATTTCAATCAATGGCCAAAAGAACTTAAAGGACAAAGAGAAACCAATTCATTAATGGATTAAGACTTGATTTCAATCAATGGCCAAAAGAACTTAAAGGACAAAGAGAAAAACCAATTCATTATGGATTAAGACTTGATTTCAATCAATGGCCAAAAAGAACTTAAAGGACAAAGAGAAACCAATTCATTAATGATTAAGACTTGATTTCAATCAATGGCCAAAAGAACTTAAAGGACAAAGAGAAACCAATTCATTAATGATTAAGACTTGATTTCAATCAATGGCCAAAAGAACTTAAAGGACAAAGAGAAACCAATTCATTAATGATTAAGACTTGATTTCAATCAATGGCCAAAAGAACTTAAAGGACAAAGAGAAAACCAATTCATTAATGATTAAGACTTGATTTCAATCAATGGCCAAAAAGAACTTAAAGGACAAAGAGAAACCAATTCATTAATGATTAAGACTTGATTTCAATCAATGGCCAAAAGAACTTAAAGGACAAAGAGAAACCAATTCATTATGATTAAGACTTGATTTCAATCAATGGCCAAAAAGAACTTAAAGGACAAAGAGAAAAACCAATTCATTATGATTAAGACTTGATTTCAATCAATGGCCAAAAGAACTTAAAGGACAAAGAGAAACCAATTCATTAATGATTAAGACTTGATTTCAATCAATGGCCAAAAGAACTTAAAGGACAAAGAGAAACCAATTCATTAATGATTAAGACTTGATTTCAATCAATGGCCAAAAGAACTTAAAGGACAAAGAGAAACCAATTCATTAATGATTAAGACTTGATTTCAATCAATGGCCAAAAGAACTTAAAGGACAAAGAGAAAAACCAATTCATTAATGATTAAGACTTGATTTCAATCAATGGCCAAAAAGAACTTAAAGGACAAAGAGAAACCAATTCATTAATGATTAAGACTTGATTTCAATCAATGGCCAAAAGAACTTAAAGGACAAAGAGAAACCAATTCATTAATGATTAAGACTTGATTTCAATCAATGGCCAAAAGAACTTAAAGGACAAAGAGAAACCAATTCATTAATAATAATGATTAAGACTTGATTTCAATCAATGGCCAAAAGAACTTAAAGGACAAAGAGAAAAACCAATTCATTATGATTAAGACTTGATTTCAATCAATGGCCAAAAGAACTTAAAGGACAAAGAGAAAAACCAATTCATTAATGGATTAAGACTTGATTTCAATCAATGGCCAAAAGAACTTAAAGGACAAAGAGAAACCAATTCATTAATGATTAAGACTTGATTTCAATCAATGGCCAAAAGAACTTAAAGGACAAAGAGAAACCAATTCATTATGGATTAAGACTTGATTTCAATCAATGGCCAAAAGAACTTAAAGGACAAAGAAAACCCAATTCATTAAGGATTAAGACTTGATTTCAATCAATGGCCAAAAGAACTTAAAGGACAAAGAGAAACCAATTCATTATGATTAAGACTTGATTTCAATCAATGGCCAAAAGAACTTAAAGGACAAAGAGAAACCAATTCATTAATGATTAAGACTTGATTTCAATCAATGGCCAAAAGAACTTAAAGGACAAAGAGAAACCAATTCATTAATGGATTAAGACTTGATTTCAATCAATGGCCAAAAGAACTTAAAGGACAAAGAGACACCAATTCATTAATGATTAAGACTTGATTTCAATCAATGGCCAAAAGAACTTAAAGGACAAAGAGAAACCAATTCATTAATGATTAAGACTTGATTTCAATCAATGGCCAAAAGAACTTAAAGGACAAAGAGAAACCAATTCATTAATGATTAAGACTTGATTTCAATCAATGGCCAAAAAGAACTTAAAGGACAAAGAGAAACCAATTCATTATGATTAAGACTTGATTTTCAATCAATGGCCAAAAAGAACTTAAAGGACAAAGAGAAACCAATTCATTAAATGGATTAAGACTTGATTTCAATCAATGGCCAAAAGAACTTAAAGGACAAAGAGAAACCAATTCATTAATGATTAAGACTTGATTTCAATCAATGGCCAAAAGAACTTAAAGGACAAAGAGAAACCAATTCATTATGATTAAGACTTGATTTCAATCAATGGCCAAAAGAACTTAAAGGACAAAGAGAAAAACCAATTCATTAATGGATTAAGACTTGATTTCAATCAATGGCCAAAAGAACTTAAAGGACAAAGAGAAACCAATTCATTAATGATTAAGACTTGATTTCAATCAATGGCCAAAAGAACTTAAAGGACAAAGAGAAACCAATTCATTATGGATTAAGACTTGATTTCAATCAATGGCCAAAAGAACTTAAAGGACAAAGAGAAACCAATTCATTAATGATTAAGACTTGATTTCAATCAATGGCCAAAAGAACTTAAAGGACAAAGAGAAACCAATTCATTAATGATTAAGACTTGATTTCAATCAATGGCCAAAAAGAACTTAAAGGACAAAGAGAAACCAATTCATTAATGATTAAGACTTGATTTCAATCAATGGCCAAAAAGAACTTAAAGGACAAAGAGAAACCAATTCATTAATGATTAATTAAGACTTGATTTCAATCAATGGCCAAAAGAACTTAAAGGACAAAGAGAAACCAATTCATTAATGATTAAGACTTGATTTCAATCAATGGCCAAAAGAACTTAAAGGACAAAGAGAAACCAATTCATTATGATTAAGACTTGATTTCAATCAATGGCCAAAAGAACTTAAAGGACAAAGAGAAAAACCAATTCATTAATGATTAAGACTTGATTTCAATCAATGGCCAAAAGAACTTAAAGGACAAAGAGAAACCAATTCATTAATGATTAAGACTTGATTTCAATCAATGGCCAAAAAGAACTTAAAGGACAAAGAGAAACCAATTCATTATGATTAAGACTTGATTTCAATCAATGGCCAAAAGAACTTAAAGGACAAAGAGAAACCAATTCATTAATGATTAAGACTTGATTTCAATCAATGGCCAAAAGAACTTAAAGGACAAAGAGAAACCAATTCATTAATGATTAAGACTTGATTTCAATCAATGGCCAAAAGAACTTAAAAGGACAAAGAGAAACCAATTCATTAATGATTAAGACTTGATTTCAATCAATGGCCAAAAGAACTTAAAGGACAAAGAGAAACCAATTCATTAATGATTAAGACTTGATTTCAATCAATGGCCAAAAAGAACTTAAAGGACAAAGAGAAACCAATTCATTAATGATTAAGACTTGATTTCAATCAATGGCCAAAAGAACTTAAAGGACAAAGAGAACCAATTCATTAATGATTAAGACTTGATTTCAATCAATGGCCAAAAGAACTTAAAAGGACAAAGAGAAACCAATTCATTATGGATTAAGACTTGATTTCAATCAATGGCCAAAAGAACTTAAAGGACAAAGAGAAACCAATTCATTAATGATTAAGACTTGATTTCAATCAATGGCCAAAAGAACTTAAAGGACAAAGAGAAACCAATTCATTATGGATTAAGACTTGATTTCAATCAATGGCCAAAAGAACTTAAAGGACAAAGAGAAACCAATTCATTAATGATTAAGACTTGATTTCAATCAATGGCCAAAAGAACTTAAAGGACAAAGAGAAACCAATTCATTAATGATTAAGACTTGATTTCAATCAATGGCCAAAAGAACTTAAAGGACAAAGAGAAACCAATTCATTAATGATTAAAGACTTGATTCAATCAATGGCCAAAAAGAACTTAAAGGACAAAGAGACCAATTCATTATGGATTAAGACTTGATTTCAATCAATGGCCAAAAAGAACTTAAAGGACAAAGAGAACCAATTCATTAATGATTAAGACTTGATTTCAATCAATGGCCAAAAGAACTTAAAGGACAAAGAGAAACCAATTCATTAATGATTAAGACTTGATTTTCAATCAATGGCCAAAAGAACTTAAAGGACAAAGAGAAAACCAATTCATTAATGATTAAGACTTGATTTCAATCAATGGCCAAAAGAACTTAAAGGACAAAGAGAAACCAATTCATTAATGATTAAGACTTGATTTCAATCAATGGCCAAAAGAACTTAAAGGACAAAGAGAACCAATTCATTAATGATTAAGACTTGATTTCAATCAATGGCCAAAAGAACTTAAAGGACAAAGAGAAACCAATTCATTAATGATTAAGACTTGATTTCAATCAATGGCCAAAAGAACTTAAAGGACAAAGAGACACCAATTCATTAATGATTAAGACTTGATTTCAATCAATGGCCAAAAGAACTTAAAGGACAAAGAGAACCAATTCATTAATGATTAAGACTTGATTTCAATCAATGGCCAAAAGAACTTAAAGGACAAAGAGAAACCAATTCATTAATGATTAAGACTTGATTTCAATCAATGGCCAAAAGAACTTAAAGGACAAAGAGAAACCAATTCATTATGATTAAGACTTGATTTCAATCAATGGCCAAAAGAACTTAAAAGGACAAAGAGAAACCAATTCATTAATGATTAAGACTTGATTTCAATCAATGGCCAAAAGAACTTAAAGGACAAAGAGAAACCAATTCATTAATGATTAAGACTTGATTTTCAATCAATGGCCAAAAGAACTTAAAGGACAAAGAGAAACCAATTCATTATGGATTAAGACTTGATTTTCAATCAATGGCCAAAAGAACTTAAAGGACAAAGAGACAAACCAATTCATTATGATTAAGACTTGATTTCAATCAATGGCCAAAAGAACTTAAAGGACAAAGAGAAACCAATTCATTAATGATTAAGACTTGATTTCAATCAATGGCCAAAAGAACTTAAAGGACAAAGAGAAAAACCAATTCATTAATGATTAAGACTTGATTTCAATCAATGGCCAAAAGAACTTAAAGGACAAAGAGAAACCAATTCATTAATGATTAAGACTTGATTTTCAATCAATGGCCAAAAGAACTTAAAGGACAAAGAGAAACCAATTCATTAATGATTAAGACTTGATTTCAATCAATGGCCAAAAGAACTTAAAGGGACAAAGAGAACCAATTCATTATGATTTAAGACTTGATTTCAATCAATGGCCAAAAGAACTTAAAGGACAAAGAGAAACCAATTCATTAATGATTAAGACTTGATTTCAATCAATGGCCAAAAGAACTTAAAGGACAAAGAGAAACCAATTCATTAATGATTAAGACTTGATTTCACTCCATGGCCAAAAGAACTTAAAAGACAAAGACAAACCAATTCATTATGGATTAAGACTTGATTTCAATCAATGGCCAAAAGAACTTAAAGAAGAAAGCAAAACCAATTCATTATGGATTAAGACTTGATTTCAATCAAGGGCCAAAAGAACTTAAAGGATAAAGAGAAAACCAATTCATTAAATGATTAAGACTTGATTTCAATCAATGGCCAAAAGAACTTAAAGGACAAAGAGACACCAATTCATTATGATTAAGACTTGATTTCAATCAATGGCCAAAAGAACTTAAAGGACAAAGAGAAACCAATTCATTATGATTAAGACTTGATTTTCAATCAATGGCCAAAAGAACTTAAAGGACAAAGAGAAACCAATTCATTAATGATTAAGACTTGATTTCAATCAATGGCCAAAAGAACTTAAAGGACAAAGAGAAACCAATTCATTAATGATTAAGACTTGATTTCAATCAATGGCCAAAAGAACTTAAAGGACAAAGAGAAACCAATTCATTAATGATTAAGACTTGATTTCAATCAATGGCCAAAAGAACTTAAAGGACAAAGAGAAACCAATTCATTAATGATTAAGACTTGATTTTCAATCAATGGCCAAAAAGAACTTAAAGGACAAAGAGAAACCAATTCATTAATGATTAAGACTTGATTTCAATCAATGGCCAAAAGAACTTAAAGGACAAAGAGAAACCAATTCATTAATGATTAAGACTTGATTTCAATCAATGGCCAAAAGAACTTAAAGGACAAAGAGAAACCAATTCATTAATGATTAAAGACTTGATTTCAATCAATGGCCAAAAGAACTTAAAGGACAAAGAGAAACCAATTCATTAATGATTAAGACTTGATTTCAATCAATGGCCAAAAGAACTTAAAGGACAAAGAGAAACCAATTCATTAATGATTAAGACTTGATTTCAATCAATGGCCAAAAGAACTTAAAGGACAAAGAGAAACCAATTCATTAATGATTAAGACTTGATTTCAATCAATGGCCAAAAGAACTTAAAGGACAAAGAGAAAAACCAATTCATTAATGGATTAAGACTTGATTTCAATCAATGGCCAAAAAGAACTTAAAGGACAAAGAGAAACCAATTCATTAATGATTAAGACTTGATTTCAATCAATGGCCAAAAGAACTTAAAAGGACAAAGAGAAACCAATTCATTAATGATTAAGACTTGATTTCAATCAATGGCCAAAAGAACTTAAAGGACAAAGAGAAACCAATTCATTAATGATTAAGACTTGATTTCAATCATGGCCAAAAGAACTTAAAGGACAAAGAGAAACCAATTCATTATGATTAAGACTTGATTTCAATCAATGGCCAAAAGAACTTAAAGGACAAAGAGACACCAATTCATTAATGATTAAAGACTTGATTTCAATCAATGGCCAAAAGAACTTAAAGGACAAAGAGAAACCAATTCATTAATGATTAAGACTTGATTTCAATCAATGGCCAAAAGAACTTAAAGGACAAAGAGAAAAACCAATTCATTAATGATTAAGACTTGATTTCAATCAATGGCCAAAAAGAACTTAAAGGACAAAGAGAAACCAATTCATTAATGATTAAGACTTGATTTCAATCAATGGCCAAAAGAACTTAAAGGACAAAGAGAAACCAATTCATTAATGATTAAGACTTGATTTCAATCAATGGCCAAAAAAGAACTTAAAGGACAAAGAGAAACCAATTCATTAATGGATTAAGACTTGATTTCAATCAATGGCCAAAAGAACTTAAAGGACAAAGAGAAACCAATTCATTAATGATTAAGACTTGATTTCAATCAATGGCCAAAAGAACTTAAAGGACAAAGAGAAACCAATTCATTAATGATTAAGACTTGATTTTCAATCAATGGCCAAAAGAACTTAAAGGACAAAGAGAAACCAATTCATTAATGATTAAGACTTGATTTCAATCAATGGCCAAAAGAACTTAAAGGACAAAGAGAAACCAATTCATTAATGATTAAGACTTGATTTCAATCAATGGCCAAAAAGAACTTAAAAGGACAAAGAGAAACCAATTCATTAATGATTAAGACTTGATTTTCAATCAATGGCCAAAAGAACTTAAAAGGACAAAGAGAAACCAATTCATTAATGATTAAGACTTGATTTCAATCAATGGCCAAAAGAACTTAAAGGACAAAGAGAAACCAATTCATTAATGATTAAGACTTGATTTCAATCAATGGCCAAAAGAACTTAAAGGACAAAGAGAAACCAATTCATTATGGATTAAGACTTGATTTCAATCAATGGCCAAAAGAACTTAAAGGACAAAGAGAACCAATTCATTAATGATTAAGACTTGATTTCAATCAATGGCCAAAAGAACTTAAAGGACAAAGAGAAACCAATTCATTAATGATTAAGACTTGATTTCAATCAATGGCCAAAAAGAACTTAAAGGACAAAGAGAAACCAATTCATTAATGATTAAGACTTGATTTCAATCAATGGCCAAAAGAACTTAAAGGACAAAGAGAAACCAATTCATTAATGATTAAGACTTGATTTCAATCAATGGCCAAAAGAACTTAAAGGACAAAGAGAAACCAATTCATTATGATTAAGACTTGATTTCAATCAATGGCCAAAAGAACTTAAAGGACAAAGAGACACCAATTCATTAATGATTAAGACTTGATTTCAATCAATGGCCAAAAAGAACTTAAAGGACAAAGAGAAACCAATTCATTAATGATTAAGACTTGATTTTCAATCAATGGCCAAAAGAACTTAAAGGACAAAGAGAAACCAATTCATTATGATTAAGACTTGATTTCAATCAATGGCCAAAAGAACTTAAAGGACAAAGAGAAACCAATTCATTAATGATTAAGACTTGATTTCAATCAATGGCCAAAAGAACTTAAAGGACAAAGAGAAACCAATTCATTAATGATTAAGACTTGATTTCAATCAATGGCCAAAAGAACTTAAAGGACAAAGAGAACCAATTCATTATGGATTAAGACTTGATTTTCAATCAATGGCCAAAAAGAACTTAAAGGACAAAGAGACACCAATTCATTAATGATTAAGACTTGATTTCAATCAATGGCCAAAAGAACTTAAAGGACAAAGAGAAACCAATTCATTAATGATTAAGACTTGATTTCAATCAATGGCCAAAAAGAACTTAAAGGACAAAGAGAAACCAATTCATTAATGATTAAGACTTGATTTCAATCAATGGCCAAAAGAACTTAAAGGACAAAGAGAAACCAATTCATTAATGATTAAGACTTGATTTCAATCAATGGCCAAAAGAACTTAAAGGACAAAGAGAAAAACCAATTCATTATGGATTAAGACTTGATTTCAATCAATGGCCAAAAGAACTTAAAGGACAAAGAGAAACCAATTCATTAATGATTAAGACTTGATTTCAATCAATGGCCAAAAGAACTTAAAGGACAAAGAGACAAACCAATTCATTAATGATTAAGACTTGATTTCAATCAATGGCCAAAAGAACTTAAAGGACAAAGAGAAACCAATTCATTATGGATTAAGACTTGATTTCAATCAATGGCCAAAAGAACTTAAAGGACAAAGAGAAACCAATTCATTAATGATTAAGACTTGATTTCAATCAATGGCCAAAAGAACTTAAAGGACAAAGAGAAACCAATTCATTAATGATTAAGACTTGATTTCAATCAATGGCCAAAAGAACTTAAAGGACAAAGAGAAACCAATTCATTAATGGATTAAGACTTGATTTCAATCAATGGCCAAAAGAACTTAAAGGACAAAGAGAAACCAATTCATTAATGATTAAGACTTGATTTCAATCAATGGCCAAAAGAACTTAAAGGGACAAAGAGAAACCAATTCATTAATGATTAAGACTTGATTTCAATCAATGGCCAAAAGAACTTAAAGGACAAAGAGAAACCAATTCATTATGATTAAGACTTGATTTCAATCAATGGCCAAAAGAACTTAAAGGACAAAGAGAAACCAATTCATTAATGATTAAGACTTGATTTCAATCAATGGCCAAAAGAACTTAAAGGACAAAGAGAAACCAATTCATTAATGGATTAAGACTTGATTTCAATCAATGGCCAAAAGAACTTAAAGGACAAAGAGAAACCAATTCATTATGGATTAAGACTTGATTTCAATCAATGGCCAAAAGAACTTAAAGGACAAAGAGAAACCAATTCATTAATGATTAAGACTTGATTTCAATCAATGGCCAAAAGAACTTAAAGGACAAAGAGAAACCAATTCATTAAATGGATTAAGACTTGATTTCAATCAATGGCCAAAAGAACTTAAAGGACAAAGAGAAACCAATTCATTATGATTAAGACTTGATTTCAATCAATGGCCAAAAGAACTTAAAGGACAAAGAGAAACCAATTCATTATGATTAAGACTTGATTTCAATCAATGGCCAAAAGAACTTAAAGGACAAAGAGAAACCAATTCATTAATGATTAAGACTTGATTTCAATCAATGGCCAAAAAGAACTTAAAGGACAAAGAGAAACCAATTCATTAATGGATTAAGACTTGATTTCAATCAATGGCCAAAAGAACTTAAAGGACAAAGAGAAACCAATTCATTAATGATTAAGACTTGATTTCAAATCAATGGCCAAAAGAACTTAAAGGACAAAGAGAAAAACCAATTCATTAATGATTAAGACTTGATTTTCAATCAATGGCCAAAAGAACTTAAAGGACAAAGAGAAAAACCAATTCATTAATGATTAAGACTTGATTTCAATCAATGGCCAAAAGAACTTAAAGGACAAAGAGAAACCAATTCATTAATGATTAAGACTTGATTTCAATCAATGGCCAAAAGAACTTAAAGGACAAAGAGAAACCAATTCATTAATGATTAAGACTTGATTTCAATCAATGGCCAAAAGAACTTAAAGGACAAAGAGAAACCAATTCATTATGGATTAAGACTTGATTTCAATCAATGGCCAAAAGAACTTAAAGGACAAAGAGAAACCAATTCATTAATGATTAAGACTTGATTTCAATCAATGGCCAAAAGAACTTAAAGGACAAAGAGAAACCAATTCATTATGATTAAGACTTGATTTCAATCAATGGCCAAAAGAACTTAAAGGACAAAGAGAAACCAATTCATTATGTATTAAGACTTGATTTCAATCAATGGCCAAAAGAACTTAAAGGACAAAGACAAAACCAATTTATTATGGATTAAGACTTGATATCAATCAATGGCCAAAAGAACTTAAAAGGACAAAGAGAACCAATTCATTAATGATTAAGACTTGATTTCAATCAATGGCCAAAAGAACTTAAAGGACAAAGAGAAAAACCAATTCATTAATGATTAAGACTTGATTTCAATCAATGGCCAAAAGAACTTAAAGGACAAAGAGAAACCAATTCATTAATGATTAAGACTTGATTTCAATCAATGGCCAAAAGAACTTAAAGGACAAAGAGAAACCAATTCATTAATGATTAAGACTTGATTTCAATCAATGGCCAAAAGAACTTAAAGGACAAAGAGAACCAATTCATTATGATTAAGACTTGATTTTCAATCAATGGCCAAAAGAACTTAAAGGACAAAGAGAAACCAATTCATTATGATTAAGACTTGATTTCAATCAATGGCCAAAAGAACTTAAAGGACAAAGAGAAACCAATTCATTAATGATTAAGACTTGATTTCAATCAATGGCCAAAAGAACTTAAAGGACAAAGAGAAACCAATTCATTAATGATTAAGACTTGATTTCAATCAAATGGCCAAAAGAACTTAAAGGGACAAAGAGAAACCAATTCATTAATGATTAAGACTTGATTTCAATCAATGGCCAAAAGAACTTAAAGGACAAAGAGAAACCAATTCATTAATGATTAAGACTTGATTTCAATCAATGGCCAAAAGAACTTAAAGGACAAAGAGACACCAATTCATTAATGATTAAGACTTGATTTCAATCAATGGCCAAAAGAACTTAAAGGACAAAGAGAAACCAAACCAATTCATTATGATTAAGACTTGATTTCAATCAATGGCCAAAAGAACTTAAAGGACAAAGAGAAACCAATTCATTATGATTAAGACTTGATTTCAATCAATGGCCAAAAAGAACTTAAAGGACAAAGAGAAACCAATTCATTAATGGATTAAGACTTGATTTCAATCAATGGCCAAAAGAACTTAAAGGACAAAGAGAAACCAATTCATTAATGATTAAGACTTGATTTCAATCAATGGCCAAAAGAACTTAAAGGACAAAGAGAAACCAATTCATTAATGATTAAGACTTGATTTCAATCAATGGCCAAAAGAACTTAAAAGACAAAGAGAACCCAATTCATTTTAGATAAAGACTTGATTTCAATCAATGGCCAAAAGAACTTAAAGGACAAAGAGAAACCAATTCATTAATGATTAAGACTTGATTTCAATCAATGGCCAAAAAGAACTTAAAGGACAAAGAGAAACCAATTCATTTAATGATTAAGACTTGATTTCAATCAATGGCCAAAAGAACTTAAAGGACAAAGAGAAACCAATTCATTAATGATTAAGACTTGATTTCAATCAATGGCCAAAAAGAACTTAAAGGACAAAGAGAAACCAATTCATTAATGATTAAGACTTGATTTCAATCAATGGCCAAAAGAACTTAAAGGACAAAAGAGAAACCAATTCATTATGGATTAAGACTTGATTTCAATCAATGGCCAAAAGAACTTAAAGGACAAAGAGAAACCAATTCATTAATGATTAAGACTTGATTTCAATCAATGGCCAAAAGAACTTAAAGGACAAAGAGAAACCAATTCATTAATGATTAAGACTTGATTTCAATCAATGGCCAAAAGAACTTAAAGGACAAAGAGAAACCAATTCATTATGGATTAAGACTTGATTTCAATCAATGGCAAAAAGAAGTTAAAGGACAAAGAGAAAGCAATTCATTACGGATTAAGACTTGATTTCAATCAATGGCCAAAAGAACTTAAAGGACAAAGAGAAACCAATTCATTATGATTAAGACTTGATTTCAATCAATGGCCAAAAGAATTGAAAGAACAAAGTGAAACCAATTCATTATGGATTAAGACGTGATTTCAATCAATGGCCAAAACTACTTAAAGGACAAAGAGAAACCAATCATTACGGATTAAGACTTGAATTCAATCAATGGCCAAAAGAACTTAAAAGGACAAAGAGACACCAATTCCTTAAGGATTAAGACTTGCTTCCAATCAATGGCCAAAAGAACTTAAAGGACAAAGAGAAACCAATTCATTAATGGATTAAGACTTGATTTCAATCAATGGCCAAAAGAACTTAAAGGACAAAGAGAACCAATTCATTAATGATTAAGACTTGATTTCAATCAATGGCCAAAAGAACTTAAAGGACAAAGAGAAACCAATTCATTAATGATTAAGACTTGATTTCAATCAATGGCCAAAAGAACTGAAAGGACAAAGAGAAACCAATTCATTACGGATTAAGACTTGATTTCAATCAATGGCCAAAAGAACTTAAAGGACAAAGAGAAACCAATTCATTAATGATTAAGACTTGATTTCAATCAATAGCCAAAAGAACTTAAAGGACAAAGAGAAACCAATTCATTATGGATTAAGACTTGATTTCAGTCAATGGCCAAAAGAAGTTAAAGGACAAAGAGAAACCAATTCATTAATGATTAGGACTTGTTTCCAATCAATGGCCAAAAGAACTTAAAGGGCAAAGAGAAACCAATTCATTATGATTAAGACTTGATTTCAATCAATGGCCAAAAGAACTTAAAGGACAAAGAGAAACCAATTCATTAATGATTAAGACTTGATTTCAATCAATGGCCAAAAGAACTTAAAGGACAAAGAGAAACCAATTCATTAATGATTAAGACTTGATTTCAATCAATGGCCAAAAGAACTTAAAGGACAAAGAGAAACCAATTCATTAATGATTAAGACTTGATTTCAATCAATGGCCAAAAGAACTTAAAGGACAAAGAGAAACCAATTCATTAATGATTAAGACTTGATTTCAATCAATGGCCAAAAGAACTTAAAGGACAAAGAGAAACCAATTCATTATGATTAAGACTTGATTTCAATCAATGGCCAAAAGAACTTAAAGGACAAAGAGAAACCAATTCATTAATGATTAAGACTTGATTTCAATCAATGGCCAAAAGAACTTAAAGGACAAAGAGAAACCAATTCATTAATGATTAAGACTTGATTTCAATCAATGGCCAAAAGAACTTAAAGGACAAAGAGAAACCAATTCATTAATGATTAAGACTTGATTTCAATCAATGGCCAAAAGAACTTAAAGGACAAAGAGAAACCAATTCATTAATGATTAAGACTTGATTTCAATCAATGGCCAAAAGAACTTAAAGGACAAAGAGAAACCAATTCATTAATGATTAAGACTTGATTTCAATCAATGGCCAAAAGAACTTAAAGGACAAAGAGAAACCAATTCATTAATGATTAAGACTTGATTTCAATCAATGGCCAAAAGAACTTAAAGGACAAAGAGAAACCAATTCATTAATGGATTAAGACTTGATTTCAATCAATGGCCAAAAGAACTTAAAGGACAAAGAGAAACCAATTCATTAATGATTAAGACTTGATTTCAATCAATGGCCAAAAGAACTTAAAGGACAAAGAGAAACCAATTCATTAATGATTAAGACTTGATTTCAATCAATGGCCAAAAGAACTTAAAGGACAAAGAGAAACCAATTCATTATGATTAAGACTTGATTTCAATCAATGGCCAAAAGAACTTAAAGGACAAAGAGAACCAATTCATTAATGATTAAGACTTGATTTCAATCAATGGCCAAAAGAACTTAAAGGACAAAGAGAAACCAATTCATTAATGATTAAGACTTGATTTCAATCAATGGCCAAAAGAACTTAAAGGACAAAGAGAAACCAATTCATTAATGATTAAGACTTGATTTCAATCAATGGCCAAAAGAACTTAAAGGACAAAGAGAAACCAATTCATTAATGATTAAGACTTGATTTTCAATCAATGGCCAAAAGAACTTAAAGGACAAAGAGAAACCAATTCATTAATGATTAAGACTTGATTTCAATCAATGGCCAAAAGAACTTAAAGGACAAAGAGAAACCAATTCATTAATGATTAAGACTTGATTTCAATCAATGGCCAAAAGAACTTAAAGGACAAAGAGAAACCAATTCATTAATGATTAAGACTTGATTTCAATCAATGGCCAAAAGAACTTAAAGGACAAAGAGAAACCAATTCATTAATGATTAAGACTTGATTTCAATCAATGGCCAAAAGAACTTAAAGGACAAAGAGAAACCAATTCATTAATGATTAAGACTTGATTTCAATCAATGGCCAAAAGAACTTAAAGGACAAAGAGAAACCAATTCATTATGATTAAGACTTGATTTCAATCAATGGCCAAAAGAACTTAAAGGACAAAGAGAAACCAATTCATTAATGATTAAGACTTGATTTCAATCAATGGCCAAAAGAACTTAAAGGACAAAGAGAAACCACCATTCATTAATGATTAAGACTTGATTTCAATCAATGGCCAAAAGAACTTAAAGGACAAAGAGAAACCAATTCATTAATGATTAAGACTTGATTTCAATCAATGGCCAAAAGAACTTAAAGGACAAAGAGAAACCAATTCATTATGATTAAGACTTGATTTCAATCAATGGCCAAAAGAACTTAAAGGACAAAGAGAAACCAATTCATTAATGGATTAAGACTTGATTTCAATCAATGGCCAAAAGAACTTAAAGGACAAAGAGAAACCAATTCATTAATGATTAAGACTTGATTTCAATCAATGGCCAAAAGAACTTAAAGGACAAAGAGAAACCAATTCATTATGATTAAGACTTGATTTCAATCAATGGCCAAAAGAACTTAAAGGACAAAGAGAAACCAATTCATTAATGATTAAGACTTGATTTCAATCAATGGCCAAAAGAACTTAAAGGACAAAGAGACACCAATTCATTAATGATTAAGACTTGATTTCAATCAATGGCCAAAAGAACTTAAAGGACAAAGAGAAAAACCAATTCATTAATGGATTAAGACTTGATTTCAATCAATGGCCAAAAGAACTTAAAGGACAAAGAGAAACCAATTCATTAATGATTAAGACTTGATTTCAATCAATGGCCAAAAGAACTTAAAGGACAAAGAGAAACCAATTCATTATGATTAAGACTTGATTTCAATCAATGGCCAAAAGAACTTAAAGGACAAAGAGAAACCAATTCATTAATGATTAAGACTTGATTTCAATCAATGGCCAAAAGAACTTAAAGGACAAAGAGAAACCAATTCATTAATGATTAAGACTTGATTTCAATCAATGGCCAAAAGAACTTAAAGGACAAAGAGAAAAACCAATTCATTAATGGATTAAGACTTGATTTCAATCAATGGCCAAAAGAACTTAAAGGACAAAGAGAAACCAATTCATTAATGATTAAGACTTGATTTCAATCAATGGCCAAAAGAACTTAAAGGACAAAGAGAAACCAATTCATTAATGATTAAGACTTGATTTCAATCAATGGCCAAAAGAACTTAAAGGACAAAGAGAAACCAATTCATTAATGATTAAGACTTGATTTCAATCAATGGCCAAAAGAACTTAAAGGACAAAGAGAAACCAATTCATTATGATTAAGACTTGATTTCAATCAATGGCCAAAAGAACTTAAAGGACAAAGAGAAACCAATTCATTAATGATTAAGACTTGATTTCAATCAATGGCCAAAAGAACTTAAAGGACAAAGAGAAACCAATTCATTAATGATTAAGACTTGATTTCAATCAATGGCCAAAAGAACTTAAAGGACAAAGAGAAACCAATTCATTAATGATTAAGACTTGATTTCAATCAATGGCCAAAAGAACTTAAAGGACAAAGAGAAACCAATTCATTAATGATTAAGACTTGATTTCAATCAATGGCCAAAAGAACTTAAAGGACAAAGAGAAACCAATTCATTAATGATTAAGACTTGATTTCAATCAATGGCCAAAAGAACTTAAAGGACAAAGAGAAACCAATTCATTAATGATTAAGACTTGATTTCAATCAATGGCCAAAAGAACTTAAAGGACAAAGAGAAACCAATTCATTATGATTAAGACTTGATTTTCAATCAATGGCCAAAAGAACTTAAAGGACAAAGAGAAACCAATTCATTATGATTAAGACTTGATTTCAATCAATGGCCAAAAGAACTTAAAGGACAAAGAGAAACCAATTCATTAATGGATTAAGACTTGATTTCAATCAATGGCCAAAAGAACTTAAAGGACAAAGAGAAACCAATTCATTAATGATTAAGACTTGATTTCAATCAATGGCCAAAAGAACTTAAAGGACAAAGAGAAACCAATTCATTAATGATTAAGACTTGATTTCAATCAATGGCCAAAAGAACTTAAAGGACAAAGAGAAACCAATTCATTAATGATTAAGACTTGATTTTCAATCAATGGCCAAAAGAACTTAAAGGACAAAGAGAAACCAATTCATTATGGATTAAGACTTGATTTCAATCAATGGCCAAAAGAACTTAAAGGACAAAGAGAAAAACCAATTCATTAATGATTAAGACTTGATTTCAATCAATGGCCAAAAGAACTTAAAGGACAAAGAGAAACCAATTCATTATGATTAAGACTTGATTTCAATCAATGGCCAAAAGAACTTAAAGGACAAAGAGAAACCAATTCATTAATGATTAAGACTTGATTTCAATCAATGGCCAAAAGAACTTAAAGGACAAAGAGAAACCAATTCATTAATGATTAAGACTTGATTTCAATCAATGGCCAAAAGAACTTAAAGGACAAAGAGACACCAATTCATTAATGATTAAGACTTGATTTCAATCAATGGCCAAAAGAACTTAAAGGACAAAGAGAAACCAATTCATTATGATTAAGACTTGATTTCAATCAATGGCCAAAAGAACTTAAAGGACAAAGAGAAACCAATTCATTATGATTAAGACTTGATTTCAATCAATGGCCAAAAGAACTTAAAGGACAAAGAGAAACCAATTCATTAATGATTAAGACTTGATTTCAATCAATGGCCAAAAGAACTTAAAGGACAAAGAGAAACCAATTCATTATGATTAAGACTTGATTTCAATCAATGGCCAAAAGAACTTAAAGGACAAAGAGAAACCAATTCATTATGATTAAGACTTGATTTCAATCAATGGCCAAAAGAACTTAAAGGACAAAGAGAAACCAATTCATTAATGATTAAGACTTGATTTCAATCAATGGCCAAAAGAACTTAAAGGACAAAGAGAAACCAATTCATTAATGATTAAGACTTGATTTCAATCAATGGCCAAAAGAACTTAAAGGACAAAGAGAAACCAATTCATTAATGATTAAGACTTGATTTCAATCAATGGCCAAAAGAACTTAAAGGACAAAGAGAAACCAATTCATTAATGATTAAGACTTGATTTCAATCAATGGCCAAAAGAACTTAAAGGACAAAGAGAAACCAATTCATTAATGATTAAGACTTGATTTCAATCAATGGCCAAAAGAACTTAAAGGACAAAGAGAAACCAATTCATTATGGATTAAGACTTGATTTCAATCAATGGCCAAAAGAACTTAAAGGACAAAGAGAAACCAATTCATTAATGATTAAGACTTGATTTCAATCAATGGCCAAAAGAACTTAAAGGACAAAGAGAAACCAATTCATTATGGATTAAGACTTGATTTCAATCAATGGCCAAAAGAACTTAAAGGACAAAGAGAAACCAATTCATTAATGATTAAGACTTGATTTCAATCAATGGCCAAAAGAACTTAAAGGACAAAGAGAAACCAATTCATTAATGATTAAGACTTGATTTCAATCAATGGCCAAAAGAACTTAAAGGACAAAGAGAAAACCAATTCATTAATGATTAAGACTTGATTTCAATCAATGGCCAAAAGAACTTAAAGGACAAAGAGAAACCAATTCATTAATGATTAAGACTTGATTTCAATCAATGGCCAAAAGAACTTAAAGGACAAAGAGAAACCAATTCATTATGATTAAGACTTGATTTCAATCAATGGCCAAAAGAACTTAAAGGACAAAGAGAAACCAATTCATTAATGATTAAGACTTGATTTCAATCAATGGCCAAAAGAACTTAAAGGACAAAGAGAAACCAATTCATTAATGATTAAGACTTGATTTCAATCAATGGCCAAAAGAACTTAAAGGACAAAGAGAAACCAATTCATTAATGATTAAGACTTGATTTCAATCAATGGCCAAAAGAACTTAAAGGACAAAGAGAAACCAATTCATTAATGATTAAGACTTGATTTCAATCAATGGCCAAAAGAACTTAAAGGACAAAGAGAAACCAATTCATTAATGATTAAGACTTGATTTCAATCAATGGCCAAAAGAACTTAAAGGACAAAGAGAAACCAATTCATTAATGATTAAGACTTGATTTCAATCAATGGCCAAAAGAACTTAAAGGACAAAGAGAAACCAATTCATTAATGATTAAGACTTGATTTCAATCAATGGCCAAAAGAACTTAAAGGACAAAGAGAAACCAATTCATTAATGATTAAGACTTGATTTCAATCAATGGCCAAAAGAACTTAAAGGACAAAGAGAAACCAATTCATTAATGATTAAGACTTGATTTCAATCAATGGCCAAAAGAACTTAAAGGACAAAGAGAAACCAATTCATTAATGATTAAGACTTGATTTCAATCAATGGCCAAAAGAACTTAAAGGACAAAGAGAAACCAATTCATTAATGATTAAGACTTGATTTCAATCAATGGCCAAAAGAACTTAAAGGACAAAGAGAAACCAATTCATTAATGATTAAGACTTGATTTCAATCAATGGCCAAAAGAACTTAAAGGACAAAGAGAAACCAATTCATTATGATTAAGACTTGATTTCAATCAATGGCCAAAAGAACTTAAAGGACAAAGAGAAACCAATTCATTAATGATTAAGACTTGATTTCAATCAATGGCCAAAAGAACTTAAAGGACAAAGAGAAACCAATTCATTAATGATTAAGACTTGATTTCAATCAATGGCCAAAAGAACTTAAAGGACAAAGAGAAACCAATTCATTAATGATTAAGACTTGATTTCAATCAATGGCCAAAAGAACTTAAAGGACAAAGAGAAACCAATTCATTAATGATTAAGACTTGATTTCAATCAATGGCCAAAAGAACTTAAAGGACAAAGAGAAACCAATTCATTAATGGATTAAGACTTGATTTCAATCAATGGCCAAAAGAACTTAAAGGACAAAGAGAAACCAATTCATTAATGATTAAGACTTGATTTCAATCAATGGCCAAAAGAACTTAAAGGACAAAGAGAAACCAATTCATTAATGATTAAGACTTGATTTCAATCAATGGCCAAAAGAACTTAAAGGACAAAGAGAAACCAATTCATTATGATTAAGACTTGATTTCAATCAATGGCCAAAAGAACTTAAAGGACAAAGAGAAAACCAATTCATTAATGATTAAGACTTGATTTCAATCAATGGCCAAAAGAACTTAAAGGACAAAGAGAAACCAATTCATTAATGATTAAGACTTGATTTCAATCAATGGCCAAAAGAACTTAAAGGACAAAGAGAAACCAATTCATTAATGATTAAGACTTGATTTCAATCAATGGCCAAAAGAACTTAAAGGACAAAGAGAAACCAATTCATTAATGATTAAGACTTGATTTCAATCAATGGCCAAAAGAACTTAAAGGACAAAGAGAAACCAATTCATTAATGATTAAGACTTGATTTCAATCAATGGCCAAAAGAACTTAAAGGACAAAGAGAAACCAATTCATTAATGATTAAGACTTGATTTCAATCAATGGCCAAAAGAACTTAAAGGACAAAGAGAACCAATTCATTAATGATTAAGACTTGATTTCAATCAATGGCCAAAAGAACTTAAAGGACAAAGAGAAACCAATTCATTAATGATTAAGACTTGATTTCAATCAATGGCCAAAAGAACTTAAAGGACAAAGAGAAACCAATTCATTAATGATTAAGACTTGATTTCAATCAATGGCCAAAAGAACTTAAAGGACAAAGAGAAACCAATTCATTAATGATTAAGACTTGATTTCAATCAATGGCCAAAAGAACTTAAAGGACAAAGAGAAACCAATTCATTAATGATTAAGACTTGATTTCAATCAATGGCCAAAAGAACTTAAAGGACAAAGAGAAACCAATTCATTAATGATTAAGACTTGATTTCAATCAATGGCCAAAAGAACTTAAAGGACAAAGAGAAACCAATTCATTAATGATTAAGACTTGATTTCAATCAATGGCCAAAAGAACTTAAAGGACAAAGAGAAACCAATTCATTAATGATTAAGACTTGATTTCAATCAATGGCCAAAAGAACTTAAAGGACAAAGAGAAACCAATTCATTAATGATTAAGACTTGATTTCAATCAATGGCCAAAAGAACTTAAAGGACAAAGAGAAACCAATTCATTAATGATTAAGACTTGATTTCAATCAATGGCCAAAAGAACTTAAAGGACAAAGAGAAACCAATTCATTAATGATTAAGACTTGATTTCAATCAATGGCCAAAAGAACTTAAAGGACAAAGAGAAAAACCAATTCATTAATGATTAAGACTTGATTTCAATCAATGGCCAAAAGAACTTAAAGGACAAAGAGAAACCAATTCATTATGATTAAGACTTGATTTCAATCAATGGCCAAAAGAACTTAAAGGACAAAGAGAAACCAATTCATTAATGATTAAGACTTGATTTCAATCAATGGCCAAAAGAACTTAAAGGACAAAGAGAAACCAATTCATTAATGATTAAGACTTGATTTCAATCAATGGCCAAAAGAACTTAAAGGACAAAGAGAAACCAATTCATTAATGATTAAGACTTGATTTCAATCAATGGCCAAAAGAACTTAAAGGACAAAGAGAAACCAATTCATTAATGATTAAGACTTGATTTCAATCAATGGCCAAAAGAACTTAAAGGACAAAGAGAAACCAATTCATTAATGATTAAGACTTGATTTCAATCAATGGCCAAAAGAACTTAAAGGACAAAGAGAAACCAATTCATTAATGATTAAGACTTGATTTCAATCAATGGCCAAAAGAACTTAAAGGACAAAGAGAAACCAATTCATTAATGATTAAGACTTGATTTCAATCAATGGCCAAAAGAACTTAAAGGACAAAGAGAAACCAATTCATTAATGATTAAGACTTGATTTCAATCAAATGGCCAAAAGAACTTAAAGGACAAAGAGAAACCAATTCATTAATGATTAAGACTTGATTTCAATCAATGGCCAAAAGAACTTAAAGGACAAAGAGAAACCAATTCATTATGATTAAGACTTGATTTCAATCAATGGCCAAAAGAACTTAAAGGACAAAGAGAAACCAATTCATTAATGGATTAAGACTTGATTTCAATCAATGGCCAAAAGAACTTAAAGGACAAAGAGAAACCAATTCATTAATGATTAAGACTTGATTTCAATCAATGGCCAAAAGAACTTAAAGGACAAAGAGAACCAATTCATTAATGATTAAGACTTGATTTCAATCAATGGCCAAAAGAACTTAAAGGACAAAGAGAAACCAATTCATTATGGATTAAGACTTGATTTCAATCAATGGCCAAAAGAACTTAAAGGACAAAGAGAAACCAATTCATTAATGATTAAGACTTGATTTCAATCAATGGCCAAAAGAACTTAAAGGACAAAGAGAAACCAATTCATTATGGATTAAGACTTGATTTCAATCAATGGCCAAAAGAACTTAAAGGACAAAGAGAAACCAATTCATTAATGATTAAGACTTGATTTCAATCAATGGCCAAAAGAACTTAAAGGACAAAGAGAAACCAATTCATTAATGATTAAGACTTGATTTCAATCAATGGCCAAAAGAACTTAAAGGACAAAGAGAAACCAATTCATTAATGATTAAGACTTGATTTCAATCAATGGCCAAAAGAACTTAAAGGACAAAGAGAAACCAATTCATTAATGATTAAGACTTGATTTCAATCAATGGCCAAAAGAACTTAAAGGACAAAGAGAAACCAATTCATTAATGATTAAGACTTGATTTCAATCAATGGCCAAAAGAACTTAAAGGACAAAGAGAAACCAATTCATTAATGATTAAGACTTGATTTCAATCAATGGCCAAAAGAACTTAAAGGACAAAGAGAAACCAATTCATTAATGATTAAGACTTGATTTCAATCAATGGCCAAAAGAACTTAAAGGACAAAGAGAAACCAATTCATTAATGATTAAGACTTGATTTCAATCAATGGCCAAAAGAACTTAAAGGACAAAGAGAAACCAATTCATTAATGATTAAGACTTGATTTCAATCAATGGCCAAAAGAACTTAAAGGACAAAGAGAAACCAATTCATTAATGATTAAGACTTGATTTCAATCAATGGCCAAAAGAACTTAAAGGACAAAGAGAAAAACCAATTCATTAATGATTAAGACTTGATTTCAATCAATGGCCAAAAGAACTTAAAGGACAAAGAGAAACCAATTCATTATGATTAAGACTTGATTTCAATCAATGGCCAAAAGAACTTAAAGGACAAAGAGAAACCAATTCATTAATGATTAAGACTTGATTTCAATCAATGGCCAAAAGAACTTAAAGGACAAAGAGAAACCAATTCATTAATGATTAAGACTTGATTTCAATCAATGGCCAAAAGAACTTAAAGGACAAAGAGAAACCAATTCATTAATGATTAAGACTTGATTTCAATCAATGGCCAAAAGAACTTAAAGGACAAAGAGAAACCAATTCATTAATGATTAAGACTTGATTTCAATCAATGGCCAAAAGAACTTAAAGGACAAAGAGAAACCAATTCATTATGATTAAGACTTGATTTCAATCAATGGCCAAAAGAACTTAAAGGACAAAGAGAAACCAATTCATTAATGATTAAGACTTGATTTCAATCAATGGCCAAAAGAACTTAAAGGACAAAGAGAAACCAATTCATTAATGATTAAGACTTGATTTCAATCAATGGCCAAAAGAACTTAAAGGACAAAGAGAAACCAATTCATTAATGATTAAGACTTGATTTCAATCAATGGCCAAAAGAACTTAAAGGACAAAGAGAAACCAATTCATTAATGATTAAGACTTGATTTCAATCAATGGCCAAAAGAACTTAAAGGACAAAGAGAAACCAATTCATTAATGATTAAGACTTGATTTCAATCAATGGCCAAAAGAACTTAAAGGACAAAGAGAAACCAATTCATTAATGGATTAAGACTTGATTTCAATCAATGGCCAAAAGAACTTAAAGGACAAAGAGAAACCAATTCATTAATGATTAAGACTTGATTTCAATCAATGGCCAAAAGAACTTAAAGGACAAAGAGAACCAATTCATTAATGATTAAGACTTGATTTCAATCAATGGCCAAAAGAACTTAAAGGACAAAGAGAAACCAATTCATTAATGATTAAGACTTGATTTCAATCAATGGCCAAAAGAACTTAAAGGACAAAGAGAAACCAATTCATTAATGATTAAGACTTGATTTCAATCAATGGCCAAAAGAACTTAAAGGACAAAGAGAAACCAATTCATTAATGATTAAGACTTGATTTCAATCAATGGCCAAAAGAACTTAAAGGACAAAGAGAAACCAATTCATTAATGATTAAGACTTGATTTCAATCAATGGCCAAAAGAACTTAAAGGACAAAGAGAAACCAATTCATTAATGGATTAAGACTTGATTTCAATCAATGGCCAAAAGAACTTAAAGGACAAAGAGAAACCAATTCATTAATGATTAAGACTTGATTTCAATCAATGGCCAAAAGAACTTAAAGGACAAAGAGAAACCAATTCATTAATGATTAAGACTTGATTTCAATCAATGGCCAAAAGAACTTAAAGGACAAAGAGAAACCAATTCATTAATGATTAAGACTTGATTTCAATCAATGGCCAAAAGAACTTAAAGGACAAAGAGAAACCAATTCATTATGATTAAGACTTGATTTCAATCAATGGCCAAAAGAACTTAAAGGACAAAGAGAAACCAATTCATTAATGATTAAGACTTGATTTCAATCAATGGCCAAAAGAACTTAAAGGACAAAGAGAAACCAATTCATTAATGATTAAGACTTGATTTCAATCAATGGCCAAAAGAACTTAAAGGACAAAGAGAAACCAATTCATTAATGATTAAGACTTGATTTCAATCAATGGCCAAAAGAACTTAAAGGACAAAGAGAAACCAATTCATTAATGGATTAAGACTTGATTTCAATCAATGGCCAAAAGAACTTAAAGGACAAAGAGAAACCAATTCATTAATGGATTAAGACTTGATTTCAATCAATGGCCAAAAGAACTTAAAGGACAAAGAGAAACCAATTCATTAATGATTAAGACTTGATTTCAATCAATGGCCAAAAGAACTTAAAGGACAAAGAGAAACCAATTCATTAATGGATTAAGACTTGATTTCAATCAATGGCCAAAAGAACTTAAAGGACAAAGAGAAACCAATTCATTAATGATTAAGACTTGATTTCAATCAATGGCCAAAAGAACTTAAAGGACAAAGAGAAACCAATTCATTAATGATTAAGACTTGATTTCAATCAATGGCCAAAAGAACTTAAAGGACAAAGAGAAACCAATTCATTAATGATTAAGACTTGATTTCAATCAATGGCCAAAAGAACTTAAAGGACAAAGAGAAACCAATTCATTAATGGATTAAGACTTGATTTCAATCAATGGCCAAAAGAACTTAAAGGACAAAGAGAAACCAATTCATTAATGATTAAGACTTGATTTCAATCAATGGCCAAAAGAACTTAAAGGACAAAGAGAAACCAATTCATTAATGATTAAGACTTGATTTCAATCAATGGCCAAAAGAACTTAAAGGACAAAGAGAAACCAATTCATTAATGATTAAGACTTGATTTCAATCAATGGCCAAAAGAACTTAAAGGACAAAGAGAAACCAATTCATTAATGATTAAGACTTGATTTCAATCAATGGCCAAAAGAACTTAAAGGACAAAGAGAAACCAATTCATTAATGATTAAGACTTGATTTCAATCAATGGCCAAAAGAACTTAAAGGACAAAGAGAAACCAATTCATTAATGATTAAGACTTGATTTCAATCAATGGCCAAAAGAACTTAAAGGACAAAGAGAAACCAATTCATTAATGATTAAGACTTGATTTCAATCAATGGCCAAAAGAACTTAAAGGACAAAGAGAAACCAATTCATTAATGATTAAGACTTGATTTCAATCAATGGCCAAAAGAACTTAAAGGACAAAGAGAAACCAATTCATTAATGATTAAGACTTGATTTCAATCAATGGCCAAAAGAACTTAAAGGACAAAGAGACACCAATTCATTAATGATTAAGACTTGATTTCAATCAATGGCCAAAAGAACTTAAAGGACAAAGAGAAACCAATTCATTAATGGATTAAGACTTGATTTCAATCAATGGCCAAAAGAACTTAAAGGACAAAGAGAAACCAATTCATTAATGATTAAGACTTGATTTCAATCAATGGCCAAAAGAACTTAAAGGACAAAGAGAAACCAATTCATTAATGGATTAAGACTTGATTTCAATCAATGGCCAAAAGAACTTAAAGGACAAAGAGAAACCAATTCATTAATGGATTAAGACTTGATTTCAATCAATGGCCAAAAGAACTTAAAGGACAAAGAGAAACCAATTCATTAATGATTAAGACTTGATTTCAATCAATGGCCAAAAGAACTTAAAGGACAAAGAGAAACCAATTCATTAATGATTAAGACTTGATTTCAATCAATGGCCAAAAGAACTTAAAGGACAAAGAGAAACCAATTCATTAATGATTAAGACTTGATTTCAATCAATGGCCAAAAGAACTTAAAGGACAAAGAGAAACCAATTCATTAATGATTAAGACTTGATTTCAATCAATGGCCAAAAGAACTTAAAGGACAAAGAGAAACCAATTCATTAATGGATTAAGACTTGATTTCAATCAATGGCCAAAAGAACTTAAAGGACAAAGAGAACCAATTCATTAATGATTAAGACTTGATTTCAATCAATGGCCAAAAGAACTTAAAGGACAAAGAGAAACCAATTCATTAATGATTAAGACTTGATTTCAATCAATGGCCAAAAGAACTTAAAGGACAAAGAGAAACCAATTCATTAATGATTAAGACTTGATTTCAATCAATGGCCAAAAGAACTTAAAGGACAAAGAGAAACCAATTCATTATGATTAAGACTTGATTTCAATCAATGGCCAAAAGAACTTAAAGGACAAAGAGAAACCAATTCATTAATGATTAAGACTTGATTTCAATCAATGGCCAAAAGAACTTAAAGGACAAAGAGAAACCAATTCATTAATGATTAAGACTTGATTTCAATCAATGGCCAAAAGAACTTAAAGGACAAAGAGAAACCAATTCATTAATGGATTAAGACTTGATTTCAATCAATGGCCAAAAGAACTTAAAGGACAAAGAGAAACCAATTCATTAATGATTAAGACTTGATTTCAATCAATGGCCAAAAGAACTTAAAGGACAAAGAGAAACCAATTCATTAATGGATTAAGACTTGATTTCAATCAATGGCCAAAAGAACTTAAAGGACAAAGAGAAACCAATTCATTACGGATTAAAGCATGATTTCAATCAATGGCCAAAAGATCTTAAAGGACAAAGAGAAACCAATTCATTATGGATTAAGACTTGATTTCAATCAATGGCCAAAAGAACTTAAAGGACAAAGAGAAACCAATGCATTAAGGACTAAGACTTGCTTTCAATCAATGGCCAAAAGAACTTAAAGGACAAAGAGAAACCAATTCATTATGGATTAAGACGTGATTTCAATCAATGGCCAAAACAACTTAAAGGACAAAGAGAAACCAATTCATTAATGATTAAGACTTGTTTCCAATCAATGGCCAAAAGAACTTAAAGGACAAAAAGAAACCAATTCATTACGGATTAAGACTTGATTTCAATCAATGGCCAAAAGAACTTAAAGGACAAAGAGAAACCAATTCATTAATGGATTAAGACTTGATTTCAATCAATGGCCAAAAGAACTTAAAGGACAAAGAGAAACCAATTCATTAATGATTAAGACTTGTTTCCAATCAATGGCCAAAAGAACTTAAAGGACAAAGAGAAACAAATTCATTAATGATTAAGACTTGTTTCCAATCAATGGCCGAAAGAACTTAAAGGACAAAGAGAAACCAAGTCATTAATGATTAAGACTTGATTTCAATCAATGGGCAAAAGAAGTTATAGGACAAAGACAATACAATTCATTATGAATTAAGACTTGACTTCAATCAATGGCCAAAAGAACTTATATGACAAAGAGAAACCAATTCATTATGATTAAGACTTGATTTCAATCAATGGCCAAAAGAACTTAAAGGACAAAGAGAAACCAATTCATTAATGATTAAGACTTGATTTCAATCAATGGCCAAAAGAACTTAAAGGACAAAGAGAAACCAATTCATTAATGATTAAGACTTGATTTCAATCAATGGCCAAAAGAACTTAAAGGACAAAGAGAAACCAATTCATTATGATTAAGACTTGATTTCAATCAATGGCCAAAAGAACTTAAAGGACAAAGAGAAACCAATTCATTAATGATTAAGACTTGATTTCAATCAATGGCCAAAAGAACTTAAAGGACAAAGAGAAACCAATTCATTAATGATTAAGACTTGATTTCAATCAATGGCCAAAAGAACTTAAAGGACAAAGAGACACCAATTCATTAATGATTAAGACTTGATTTCAATCAATGGCCAAAAGAACTTAAAGGACAAAGAGAAACCAATTCATTATGATTAAGACTTGATTTCAATCAATGGCCAAAAGAACTTAAAGGACAAAGAGAAACCAATTCATTAATGATTAAGACTTGATTTCAATCAATGGCCAAAAGAACTTAAAGGACAAAGAGAAACCAATTCATTAATGATTAAGACTTGATTTCAATCAATGGCCAAAAGAACTTAAAGGACAAAGAGAAACCAATTCATTAATGATTAAGACTTGATTTCAATCAATGGCCAAAAGAACTTAAAGGACAAAGAGAAACCAATTCATTATGGATTAAGACTTGATTTCAATCAATGGCCAAAAGAACTTAAAGGACAAAGAGAAACCAATTCATTATGATTAAGACTTGATTTCAATCAATGGCCAAAAGAACTTAAAGGACAAAGAGAAACCAATTCATTAATGATTAAGACTTGATTTCAATCAATGGCCAAAAGAACTTAAAGGACAAAGAGAAACCAATTCATTAATGGATTAAGACTTGATTTCAATCAATGGCCAAAAGAACTTAAAGGACAAAGAGAAACCAATTCATTAATGATTAAGACTTGATTTCAATCAATGGCCAAAAGAACTTAAAGGACAAAGAGAAACCAATTCATTATGATTAAGACTTGATTTCAATCAATGGCCAAAAGAACTTAAAGGACAAAGAGAAACCAATTCATTAATGATTAAGACTTGATTTCAATCAATGGCCAAAAGAACTTAAAGGACAAAGAGAAACCAATTCATTAATGATTAAGACTTGATTTCAATCAATGGCCAAAAGAACTTAAAGGACAAAGAGAAACCAATTCATTAATGATTAAGACTTGATTTCAATCAATGGCCAAAAGAACTTAAAGGACAAAGAGAAACCAATTCATTATGATTAAGACTTGATTTCAATCAATGGCCAAAAGAACTTAAAGGACAAAGAGAAACCAATTCATTAATGATTAAGACTTGATTTCAATCAATGGCCAAAAGAACTTAAAGGACAAAGAGAAACCAATTCATTATGATTAAGACTTGATTTCAATCAATGGCCAAAAGAACTTAAAGGACAAAGAGAAACCAATTCATTATGATTAAGACTTGATTTCAATCAATGGCCAAAAGAACTTAAAGGACAAAGAGAAACCAATTCATTAATGATTAAGACTTGATTTCAATCAATGGCCAAAAGAACTTAAAGGACAAAGAGAAACCAATTCATTAATGATTAAGACTTGATTTCAATCAATGGCCAAAAGAACTTAAAGGACAAAGAGAAACCAATTCATTAATGATTAAGACTTGACAAAGAGAAACCAATTTTATGATTAAGACAATCAATGGCCAAAAGAACTTAAAGGACAAAGAGAAACCAATTCATTAATGATTAAGACTTGATTTCAATCAATGGCCAAAAGAACTTAAAGGACAAAGAGAAACCAATTCATTAATGATTAAGACTTGATTTCAATCAATGGCCAAAAGAACTTAAAGGACAAAGAGAAACCAATTCATTAATGATTAAGACTTGATTTCAATCAATGGCCAAAAGAACTTAAAGGACAAAGAGAAACATTATGATTAAGACAATTCATTAAAGGACAAAGAGACCAATTCATTAATGATTAAGACTTGATTTCAATC
>JAVHNN010000582.1:823616-1022073 GCA_031439585.1 Pterocarpus macrocarpus
ACTTAAAGGACAAAGAGAAACCAATTCATTATGGATTAAGACTTGATTTCAATCAATGGCCAAAAGAACTTAAAGGACAAAGAGAAACCAATTCATTACGGATTAAGACTTGATTTCAATCAATGGCCAAAAGAACTTAAAGGACAAAGAGACACCAATTCCTTAATGATTAAGGCTTGATTCCAATCTTTGGCCAGAAGAACTTAAAGGACAAAGAGAAACCAATTCATTACGGATTAAGACTTGATTTCAATCAATGGCCAAAAGAACTTAAAGGACAAAGAGACACCATTTCTTAATGATTAGGACTTGATTCCAATCTTTGGCCAAAAGAACTTAAAGGACAAAGAGAAACCAATTCATTACGGATTAAGATTTGATTTCAATCAATGGCCAAAAGAACTTAAAGGACAAAGAGACACCAATTCCTTAATGATTAAGGCTTGATTCCAATCTTTGGCCAGAAGAACTTAAAGGACAAAGAGAAACCAATTCATTACGGATTAAGGCTTGATTTCAATCAATGGCCAAAAGAACTTAAAGGACAAAGAGACACCAATTCCTTAATGATTAGGACTTGATTCCAATCTTTGGCCAAAAGAACTTAAAGGACAAAGAGAAACCAATTCATTACGGATTAAGACTTGATTTCAATCAATGGCCAAAAGAACTTAAAGGACAAAGAGACACCAATTCCTTAATGATTAAGGCTTGACTCCAATCTTTGGCCAGAAGAACTTAAAGGACAAAGAGAAACCAATTCATTACGGATTAAAGCGTGATTTCAATCAATGGCCAAAAGAAGTTAAAGGACAAAGAGAAACCAATTCATTGCGGATTAAGACTTGATTTCAATCAATGGCTAAAAGAACTTAAAGGACAAAGAGACACCAATTCCTTAATGATTAGGACTTCATTTCAATCTTTGGCCAGAAGAACTTAATGGGCAAAGTGAAACCAATTCATTATGGATTAAGACTTGATTTCAATCAATGGCCAAAAGAAGTTAAAGGACAAAGAGAAACCAATTCATTACGGATTAAGACTTGATTTCAATCAATGGCCAAAAGAACTTAAAGGACAAAGAGACACCAATTCCTTAATGATTAGGACTTGATTTCAATCAATGGCCAAAAGAAGTTAAAGGACAAAGAGAAACCAATGCATTACGGATTAAGACTTGATTTCAATCAATGGCAACAAGAACTTAAAGGACAAAGAGACAACAATTCCTTAATGATTAGGACTTGATTCCAATCTTTGGCCAAAAGAACTTAAAAGACAAAGAGAAAACAATTCATTACGGATTAAGACTTGATTTCAATCAATGGCCAAAAGAACTTAAAGGACAAAGAGATACCAATTCCTTAATGATTAAGGCTTGATTCCAATCTTTGGCCAGAAGAATTTAAAGGACAAAGAGAAACCAATTCATTATGGATTAAGACTTGATTTCAATTAATGGCCAAAAGAACTTAAAGGACAAAGAGAAACCAATTCATTACGGATTAAGACTTGATTTCAACCAATGGCCAAAAGAACTTAAAGGACAAAGAGACACCAAGTCCTTAATGATTAAAGCTTGATTCCAATCTTTGGGCAGAAGAACTTAATGGAGAAAGTGAAACCAATTCATTATGGATTAAGACTTGATTTCAATCAATGGCCAAAAGAAGTTAAAGGACAAAGAGAAACCAATGCATTACGGATTAAGACTTGATTTCAATCAATGGCAACAAGAACTTAAAGGACAAAGAGACACCAATTCCTTAATGATTAGGACTTGATTCCAATCTTTGGCCAAAAGAACTTAAAAGACATAGAGAAACCAATTCATTACGGATTAAGACTTGATTTAAATCAATGGCCAAAAGAACTTAAAGGACAAAGAGACACCAATTCCTTAATGATTAAGGCTTGATTCCAATCTTTGGCCAGAAGAACTTAAAGGACAAAGAGAAACCAATTCATTATGGATTAAGACTTGATTTCAATCAATGGCCAAAAGAACTTAAAGGACAAAGAGAAACCAATTCATTACGGATTAAGACTTGATTTCAATCAATGGCCAAAAGAACTTAAAGGACAAAGAGACACCAAGTCCTTAATGATTAGGACTTGATTCCAATCTTTGGGCAGAAGAACTTAATGGAGAAAGTGAAACCAATTCATTATGGATTAAGACTTGATTTCAATCAATGGCCAAAAGAAGTTAAAGGACAAAGAGAAACCAATTCATTACGGATTAAGACTTGATTTCAATCAATGGCAAAAAGAACTTAAAGGACAAAGAGACACCAATTCCTTAATGATTAGGACTTGATTCCAATCTTTGGCCAAAAGAACTTAAAAGACATAGAGAAACCAATTCATTACGGATTAAGACTTGATTTCAATCAAAGGCCAAAAGAACTTAAAGGACAAAGAGACACCAATTCCTTAATGATTAGGACGTGATTCCAATCTTTGGCCAGAAGAACTTAAAGGACAAAGAGAAACCAATTCATTATGGATTAAGACTTGATTTTGATTTTAATCAATGGCCAAAAGAACTTAAAGGACAAAGAGAAACCAATTCATTATGGATTAAGACTTGATTTCAATCAATGGCCAAAAGAACTTAAAGGACAAAGAGAAACCAATTCATTACGGATTAAGACTTGATTTCAATCAATGGCCAAAAGAACTTAAAGGACAAAGAGACACCAAGTCCTTAATGATTAGGACTTGATTCCAATCTTTGGGCAGAAGAACTTAATGGAGAAAGTGAAACCAATTCATTATGGATTAAGACTTGATTTCAATCAATGGCCAAAAGAAGTTAAAGGACAAAGAGAAACCAATTCATTACGGATTAAGACTTGATTTCAATCAATGGCAACAAGAACTTAAAGGACAAAGAGACACCAATTCCTTAATGATTAGGACTTGATTCCAATCTTTGGCCAAAAGAACTTAAAAGACATAGAGAAACCAATTCATTACGGATTAAGACTTGATTTAAATCAATGGCCAAAAGAACTTAAAGGACAAAGAGACACCAATTCCTTAATGATTAAGGCTTGATTCCAATCTTTGGCCAGAAGAACTTAAAGGACAAAGAGAAACCAATTCATTATGGATTAAGACTTGATTTCAATCAATGGCCAAAAGAACTTAAAGGACAAAGAGAAACCAATTCATTACGGATTAAGACTTGATTTTAATCAATGGCCAAAAGAACTTAAAGGACAAAGAGACACCAATTCCTTAATGATTAAGGCTTGATTCCAATCTTTGGCCAGAAGAACTTAAAGGACAAAGAGAAACCAATTCATTACGGATTAAGGCTTGATTTCAATCAATGGCCAAAAGAACTTAAAGGACAAAGAGACACCAATTCCTTAATGATTAGGACTTGATTCCAATCTTTGGCCAAAAGAACTTAAAGGACAAAGAGAAACCAATTCATTACGGATTAAGACTTGATTTCAATCAATGGCCAAAAGAACTTAAAGGACAAGGAGACACCAATTCCTTAATGATTAGGACTTGATTCCAATCTTTGGCCAAAAGAACTTAAAGGACAAAGAGAAACTAATTCATTACGGATTAAAGCGTGATTTCAATCAATGGCCAAAAGAAGTTAAAGGACAAAGAGAAACCAATTCATTACGGATTAAGACTTGATTTCAATCAATGGCTAAAAGAACTTAAAGGACAAAGAGACACCAATTCCTTAATGATTAGGACTTGATTCCAATCTTTGGCCAAATGAACTTAAAGGACAAAGAGAAACCAATTCATTATGGTTTAAGACTTGATTTCAATCAATGGCCAAAAGAAGTTAAAGGACAAAGAGACACCAATTCCTTAATGATTAGGACTTGATTCCAATCTTTGGCCAAAAGAACTTAAAGGACAAAGAGAAACCAATTCATTACGTATTAAGACTTGATTTCAATCAATGGCCAAAAGAACTTAAAGGACAAAGAGAAACCAATTCATTACGGATTAAGACTTGATTTCAATCAATGGCCAAAAGAACTTAAAGGACAAATAGACACCAATTCCTTAATGATTAGGACTTGATTCCAATCTTTGGCCAAAAGAACTTAAAAGACAAAGAGAAACCAATTCATTACGGATTAAGACTTGATTTCAATCAATGGCCAAAAGAACGTAAAGGACAAAGAGACACCAATTCCTTAATGATTAAGGCTTGATTCCAATCTTTGGCCAGAAGAACTTAAAGGACAAAGAGAAACCAATTCATTATGGATTAAGACGTGATTTCAATCAATGGCCAAAACAACTTAAAGGACAAAGAGAAACCAATTCATTACGGATTAAGACTTGATTTCAATCAATGGCCAAAAGAACTTAAAGGACAAAGAGACACCAATCCCTTAATGATTAAGGCTTGATTCCAATCTTTGGCCAGAAGAACTTAATGGACAAAGTGAAACCAATTCATTATGGATTAAGACTTGATTTCAATCAATGGCCAAAAGAACTTAAAGGACAAAGAGAAACCAATTCATTACGGATTAAGACTTGATTTCAATCAATGGCCAAAAGAACTTAAAGGACAAAGAGACACCAATTCCTTAATGATTAAGGCTTGATTCCAATCTTTGGCCAGAAGAACTTAAAGGACAAAGAGAAACCAATTCATTATGGATTAAGACTTGATTTCAATCAATGGCCAAAAGAAGTTAAAGGACAAAGAGAAACCAATTCATTACGGATTAAGACTTGATTTCAATCAATGGCCAAAAGAACTTAAAGGACAAACAGATGCCAATTCCTTAATGATTAGGACTTGATTCCAATCTTTGGCCAAAAGAACTTAAAGGACAAAGAGAAACCAATTCATTACGGATTAAGACTTGATTTCAATCAATGGCCAAAAGAACTTAAAGGACAAGGAGACACCAATTCCTTAATGATTAGGACTTGATTCCAATCTTTGGCCAAAAGAACTTAAAGGACAAAGAGAAACCAATTCATTACGGATTAAGACTTGATTTCAATCAATGGCCAAAAGAACTTAAAGGACAAAGAGACACCAATTCCTTAATGATTAGGACTTGATTCCAATCTTTGGCCAAAAGAACTTAAAGGACAAAGAGAAACCAATTCATTATGGTTTAAGACTTGATTTCAATCAATGGCCAAAAGAACTTAAAGGACAAAGAGACACCAATTCCTTAATGATTAGGACTTGATTCCAATCTTTGGCCAAAAGAACTTAAAGGACAAAGAGAAACCAATTCATTACATATTAAGACTTGATTTCAATCAATGGCCAAAACAACTTAAAGGACAAAGAGAAACCAATTCATTACGGATTAAGACTTGATTTCAATCAATGGTCAAAAGAACTTAAAGGACAAAGAGACACCAATTCCTTAATGATTAGGACTTGATTCCAATCTTTGGCCAAAAGAACTTAAAAGACAAAGAGAAACCAATTCATTACGGATTAAGACTTGATTTCAATCAATGGCCAAAAGAACTTAAAGGACAAAGAGACACCAATTCCTTAATGATTAAGGCTTGATTCCAATCTTTGGCCAGAAGAACTTAAAGGACAAAGAGAAACCAATTCATTATGGATTATGACTTGATTTCAATCAATGGCCAAAACAACTTAAAGGACAAAGAGAAACCAATTCATTACGGATTAAGACTTGATTTCAATCAATGGCCAAAAGAACTTAAAGGACAAAGAGACACCAATTCCTTAATGATTAAGGCTTGATTCCAATCTTTGGCCATAAGAACTTACAGGACAAAGTGAAGCCAATTCATTATGGATTAAGACTTGATTTCAATCAATGGCCAAAAGAAGTTAAAGGACAAAGAGAAACCAATTCATTACGGATTAAGACTTGATTTCAATCAATGGCAACAAGAACGTAAAGGACAAAGAGACACCAATTCCTTAATGATTAGGACTTGATTCCAATCTTCGGCCAAAAGAACTTAAAAGACAAAGAGAAACCAATTCATTACGGATTAAGACTTGATTTCAATCAATGGCCAAAAGAACTTAAAGGACAAAGAGACACCAATTCCTTAATGATTAAGGCTTGATTCCAATCTTTGGCCAGAAGAACTTAAAGGACAAAGAGAAACCAATTCATTATGGATTAAGACTTGATTTCAATCAATAGCCAAAAGAACTTAAAGGACAAAGAGAAACCAATTCATTACGGATTAAGACTTGATTTCAATCAATGGCCAAAAGAACTTAAAGGACAAAGAGACACCAATTCCTTAATGATTAAGGCTTGATTCCAATCTTTGGCCGGAAGAACTTAAAGGACAAAGAGAAACCAATTCATTACGGATTAAGACTTGATTTCAATCAATGGCCAAAAGAACTTAAAGGACAAAGAGACACCAATTCCTTAATGATTAGGACTTGATTCCAATCTTTGGCCAAAAGAACTTAAAGGACAAAGAGAAACCAATTCATTACGGATTAAGACTTGATTTCAATCAATGGCCAAAAGAACTTAAAGGACAAAGAGACACCAATTCCTTAATGATTAAGACTTGATTCCAATCTTTGGCCAAAAGAACTTAAAGGACAAAGAGAAACCAATTCATTATGGATTAAGACTTGATTTCAATCAATGGCCAAAAGAAGTTAAAGGACAAAGAGACACCAATTCCTTAATGATTACGACTTGATTCCAATCTTTGGCCAAAAGAACTTAAAGGACAAAGAGAAACCAATTCATTACGTATTAAGACTTGATTTCAATCAATGGCCAAAACAACTTAAAGGACAAAGAGACACCAATTCCTTAATGATTAGGACTTGATTCCAATCTTTGGCCAAAAGAACTTAAAGGACAAAGAGAAACCAATTCATTACGAATTAAGACTTGATTTCAATCAATGGCCAAAAGAACGTAAAGGACAAAGAGACACCAATTCCTTAATGATTAAGGCTTGATTCCAATCTTTGGCCAGAAGAACTTAAAGGACAAAGAGAAACCAATTCATTATGGATTAAGACGTGATTTCAATCAATGGCCAAAACAACTTAAAGGACAAAGAGAAACCAATTCATTACGGATTAAGACTTGATTTCAATCAATGGCCAAAAGAACTTAAAGGACAAAGAGACACCAATCCCTTAATGATTAAGGCTTGATTCCAATCTTTGGCCAGAAGAACTTAATGGACAAAGTGAAGCCAATTCATTATGGATTAAGACTTGATTTCAATCAATGGCCAAAAGAAGTTAAAGGACAAAGAGAAACCAATTCATTACGGATTAAGACTTGATTTCAATCAATGGCCAAAAGAACTTAAAGGACAAAGAGACACCAATTCCTTAATGATTAGGACTTGATTCCAATCTTTGGCCAAAAGAACTTAAAAGACAAAGAGAAACCAATTCATTACGGATTAAGACTTGATTTCAATCAATGGCCAAAAGAACTTAAAGGACAAAGCGACACCAATTCCTTAATGATTAAGGCTTGATTCCAATCTTTGGGCAGAAGAACTTAATGGAGAAAGTGAAACCAATTCATTATGGATTAACACTTGATTTCAATCAATGGCCAAAAGAAGTTAAAGGACAAAGAGAAACCAATTCATTACGGATTAAGACTTGATTTCAATCAATGGCAAAAAGAACTTAAAGGACAAAGAGACACCAATTCCTTAATGATTAGGACTTGATTCCAATCTTTGGCCAAAAGAACTTAAAGGACAAAGAGAAACCAATTCATTACGGATTAAGACTTGATTTAAATCAATGGCCAAAAGAACTTAAAGGACAAAGAGACACCAATTCTTTAATGATTAAGACTTGATTCCAATCTTTGGCCAAAAGAACTTAAAGGACAAAGAGAATCCAATTCATTACGGATTAAGACTTGATTTCAATCAATGGCCAAAAGAACTTAAAGGACAAAGAGACACCAATTCCTTAATCTTTAGGACTTGATTCCAATCTTTGGCCAAAAGAACTTAGTGGACAAAGAGAAACCAATTAATGATGGAATAAGACTTGATTTCAATCAATGGCCAAAAGAACTTAAATGACAAAGAGACACCAATTCCTTAATGATTAAGGCTTGATTCCAATCTTTGGCCAGAAGAACTTAAAGGACAAAGAGAAACCAATTCATTACGGATTAAGACTTGATTTCAATCAATGGCCAAAAGAACTTAAAGGACAAAAAGACACCAATTCCTTAATGATTAGGGCTTGACTTCCAATCAATGGCCAAAAGAACTTAAAGGACAAAGAGAAACCAATTCATTACGGATTAAGACTTGATTTCAATCAATGGCAACAAGAACTTAAAGGACAAAGAGACACCAATTCCTTAATGATTAGGACTTGATTCCAATCTTTGGCCAAAAGAACTTAAAGGACAAAGAGAAACCAATTCATTACGGATTAAGACTTGATTTCAATCAATGGCCAAAAGAACATAAAGGACAAAGAGACACCAATTCCTTAATGATTAGGACTTGATTCCAATCTTTGGCCAAAAGAACTTAAAGGACAAAGAGAAACTAATTCATTACGGATTAAGACTTGATTTCAATCAATGGCCAAAAGAACTTAAAGGACAAAGAGACACCAATTGATTACGGATTAAGACTTGATTTCAATCAATGGCAAAAGAACTTAAAGGACAAAGAGACACCAATTCCTTAATGATTAGGACTTGATTCCAATCTTTGGCCAAAAGAACTTAAAAGACAAAGAGAAACCAATTCATTACGGATTAAGACTTGATTTCAATCAATGGCCAAAAGAACGTAAAGGACAAAGAGACACCAATTCCTTAATGATTAAGGCTTGATTCCAATCTTTGGCCAGAACTTAAAGGACAAAGAGAAACCAATTCATTATGGATTAAGACTTGATTTCAATCAATGGCCAAAAGAAGTTAAAGGACAAAGAGACACCAATTCCTTAATGATTAGGACTTGATTCCAATCTTTGGCCAAAAGAACTTAAAAGACAAAGAGAAACCAATTCATTACGGATTAAGACTTGATTTCAATCAATGGCCAAAAGAACTTAAAGGACAAAGAGACACCAATTCCTTAATGATTAAGGCTTGATTCCAATCTTTGGCCAAAAGAACTTAAAGGACAAAGAGAAACCAATTCATTAAGGATTAAGACTTGATTTCAATCAATGGCCAAAAGAACTTAAAGGACAAAGAGACACCAATTCCTTAATGATTAAGGCTTGATTCCAATCTTTGGCCGGAAGAACTTAAAGGACAAAGAGAAACCAATTCATTACGGATTAAGACTAGATTTCAATCAATGGCAACAAGAACTTAAAGGACAAAGAGACACCAATTCCTTAATGATTAGAACTTGATTCCAATCTTTGGCCAAAAGAACTTAAAAGACAAAGAGAAACCAATTCATTACGGATTAAGACTTGATTTCAATCAATGGCCAAAAGAACTTAAAGGACAAAGAGGCACCAATTCCTTAATGATTAAGGCTTGATTCCAATCTTTGGCCTGAAGAACTTAAAGGAGAAAGAGAAACCAATTCATTACGGATTAAGACTAGATTTCAATCAATGGCCAAAAGAACTTAAAGGACAAAGAGACACCAATTCCTTAATGATTAGGACTTGATTCCAATCTTTGGCCAAAAGAACTTAAAAGACAAAGAGAAACCAATTCATTACGGATTAAGACTTGATTTAAATCAATGGCCAAAAGAACTTAAAGGACAAAGAGACACCAATTCCTTAATGATTAAGGCTTGATTCCAATCTTTGGCCAGAAGAACTTAAAGGACAAAGAGAAACCAATTCATTATGGATTAAGACTTGATTTCAATCAATGGCCAAAAGAACTTAAAGGACAAAGAGACACCAATTCCTTAATGATTAAGGCTTGATTCCAATCTTTGGCCAGAAGAACTTAAAGGACAAAGAGAAACCAATTCATTATGGATTAAGACTTGATTTCAATCAATGGCCAAAAGAACTTAAAGGACAAAGAGAAACCAATTCATTACGGATTAAGACTTGATTTCAATCAATGGCCAAAAGAACTTAAAGGACAAAGAGACACCAAGTCCTTAATGATTAAAGCTTGATTCCAATCTTTGGGCAGAAGAACTTAATGGAGAAAGTGAAACCAATTCATTATGGATTAAGACTTGATTTCAATCAATGGCCAAAAGAAGTTAAAGGACAAAGAGAAACCAATTCATTACGGATTAAGACTTGATTTCAATCAATGGCAACAAGAACTTAAAGGACAAAGAGACACCAATTCCTTAATGATTAGGACTTGATTCCAATCTTTGGCCAAAAGAACTTAAAAGATAAAGAGAAACCAATTCATTACGGATTAAGACTTGATTTCAATCAATGGCCAAAAGAACTTAAAGGACAAAGAGACGCCAATTCCTTAATGATTAAGGCTTGATTCCAATCTTTGGCCAGAAGAACTTAAAGGACAAAGAGAAACCAATTCATTATGGATTAAGACTTGATTTCAATCAATGGCCAAAAGAACTTAAAGGACAAAGAGAAACCAATTCATTACGGATTAAGACTTGATTTCAATCAATGGCCAAAAGAACTTAAAGGACAAAGAGACACCAATTCCTTAATGATTAGGACTTGATTCCAATCTTTGGCCAAAAGAACTTAAAGGACAAAGAGAAACCAATTCATTATGGATTAAGACTTGATTTCAATCAATGGCCAAAAGAAGTTAAAGGACAAAGAGACACCAATTCCTTAATGATTAAGGCTTGATTCCAATCTTCGGCCAGAAGAACTTAAAGGACAAAGAGAAACCAATTCATTACGGATTAAGACTTGATTTCAATCAATGGCCAAAAGAACTTAAAGGACAAAGAGACACCAATTCCTTAATGATTAGGACTTGATTCCAATCTTTGGCCAAAAGAACTTAAAGGACAAAGAGAAACCAATTCATTACGGATTAAGACTTGATTTCAATCAATGGCCAAAAGAACATAAAGGATAAAGAGACACCAATTCCTTAATGATTAGGACTTGATTCCAATCTTTGGCCAAAAGAACTTAAAAGACAAAGAGAAACCAATTCATTACGGATTAAGGCTTGATTTCAATCAATGGCCAAAAGAACTTAAAGGACAAAGAGACACCAATTCCTTAATGATTAAGGCTTGATTCCAATCTTTGGCCAGAAGAACTTAAAGGACAAAGAGAAACCAATTCATTATGGATTAAGACTTGATTTCAATCAATGGCCAAAAGAACTTAAAGGACAAAGAGAAACCAATTCATTACGGATTAAGACTTGATTTCAATCAATGGCCAAAAGAACTTAAAGGACAAAGAGACACCAATTCCTTAATGATTAAGGCTTGATTCCAATCTTTGGCCAAAAGAACTTAAAGGACAAAGAGAAACCAATTCATTACGGATTAAGACTTGATTTCAATCAATGGCAACAAGAACTTAAAGGACAAAGAGACACCAATTCCTTAATGATTAGGACTTGATTCCAATCTTTGGCCAAAAGAACTTAAAAGACAAAGAGAAACCAATTCATTACGGATTAAGACTTGATTTAAATCAATGGCCAAAAGAACTTAAAGGACAAAGAGACACCAATTCCTTAATGATTAAGGCTTGATTCCAATCTTTGGCCAAAAGAACTTAAAGGACAAAGAGAAACCAATTCATTATGGATTAAGACTTGATTTCAATCAATGGCCAAAAGAACTTAAAGGACAAAGAGAAACAAATTCATTACGGATTAAGACTTGATTTCAATCAATGGCCAAAAGAACTTAAAGGACAAAGAGACACCATGTCCTTAATGATTAAAGCTTGATTCCAATCTTTGGGCAGAAGAACTTAATGGAGAAAGTGAAACCAATTCATTATGGATTAAGACTTGATTTCAATCAATGGCCAAAAGAAGTTAAAGGACAAAGAGAAACCAATTCATTACGGATTAAGACTTGATTTCAATCAATGGCAACAAGAACTTAAAGGACAAAGAGACACCAATTCCTTAATGATTAGGACTTGATTCCAATCTTTGGCCAAAAGAACTTAAAAGACAAAGAGAAACCAATTCATTACGGATTAAGACTTGATTTAAATCAATGGCCAAAAGAACTTAAAGGACAAAGAGACACCAATTCCTTAATGATTAAGGCTTGATTCCAATCTTTGGCCAGAAGAACTTAAAGGACAAAGAGAAACCAATTCATTACGGATTAAGACTTGATTTCAATCAAAGGCCAAAAGAACTTAAAGGACAAAGAGACACCAATTCCTTAATGATTAGGACTTGATTCCAATCTTTGGCCAAAAGAACTTAAAGGACAAAGAGAAACCAATTCATTACGGATTAAGACTTGATTTCAATCAATGGCCAAAAGAACTTAAAGGACAAAGAGACACCAATTCCTTAATGATTAGGACTTGATTCCAATCTTTGGCCAAAAGAACTTAAAGGACAAAGAGAAACCAATTCATTACGGATTAAGACTTGATTTCAATCAATGGCCAAAAGAACTTAAAGGACAAAGAGACACCATTTCCTTAATGATTAGGACTTGATTCCAATCTTTGGCCAAAAGAACTTAAAGGACAAAGAGAAACTAATTCATTACGGATTAAGACTTGATTTCAATCAATGGCCAAAAGAACTTAAAGGACAAAGAGAAACCAATTCATTACGGATTAAGACTTGATTTCAATCAATGGCCAAAAGAACTTAAAGGACAAAGAGACACCAATTCCTTAATGATTAGGACTTGATTCCAATCTTTGGCCAAAAGAACTTAAAAGACAAAGAGAAACCAATTCATTACGGATTAAGACTTGATTTCAATCAATGGCCAAAAGAACTTAAAGGACAAAGAGACACCAATTCCTTAATGATTAAGGCTTGATTCCAATCTTTGGCCAGAAGAACTTAATGGACAAAGTGAAACCAATTCATTATGGATTAAGACTTGATTTCAATCAATGGCCAAAAGAACTTAAAGGACAAAGAGACACCAATTCCTTAATGATTAGGACTTGATTCCAATCTTTGGCCAAAAGAACTTAAAGGACAAAGAGAAACCAATTCATTACGGATTAAGACTTGATTTCAATCAATGGCCAAAAGAAGTTAAAGGACAAAGAGACACCAATTCCTTAATGATTAGGACTTCTTTCCAATCTTTGGCCAAAAGAACTTAAAGGACAAAGAGAAACCAATTCATTACATATTAAGACTTGATTTCAATCAATGGCCAAAACAACTTAAAGGACAAAGAGAAACCAATTCATTACGGATTAAGACTTGATTTCAATCAATGGCCAAAAGAACTTAAAGGACAAAGAGACACCAATTCCTTAATGATTAGGACTTGATTCCAATCTTTGGCCAAAAGAACTTAAAAGACAAAGAGAAACCAATTCATTACGGATTAAGACTTGATTTCAATCAATGGCCAAAAGAACGTAAAGGACAAAGAGACACCAATTCCTTAATGATTAAGGCTTGATTCCAATCTTTGGCCAGAAGAACCTAAAGGACAAAGAGAAACCAATTCATTATGGATTAAGACTTGATTTCAATCAATGGCCAAAACAACTTAAAGGACAAAGAGAAACCAATTCATTACGGATTAAGACTTGATTTCAATCAATGGCCAAAATAACTTAAAGGACAAAGAGACACCAATTCCTTAATGATTAAGGCTTGATTCCAATCTTTGGCCAGAAGAACTTAATGGACAAAGTGAAGCCAATTCATTATGGATTAAGACTTGATTTCAATCAATGGCCAAAAGAAGTTAAAGGACAAAGAGAAACCAATTCATTACGGATTAAGACTTGATTTCAATCAATGGCAACAAGAACTTAAAGGACAAAGAGACGCCAATTCCTTAATGATTAGGACTTGATTCCAATCTTTGGCCAAAAGAACTTAAAAGACAAAGAGAAACCAATTCATTACGGATTAAGACTTGATTTCAATCAATGGCCAAAAGAGCTTAAAGGACAAAGAGACACCAATTCCTTAATGATTAAGGCTTGATTCCAATCTTTGGCCAGAAGAACTTAAAGGACAAAGAGAAACCAATTCATTATGGATTAAGACTTGATTTCAATCAATGGCCAAAAGAACTTAAAGGACAAAGAGAAACCAATTCATTACGGATTAAGACTTGATTTCAATCAATGGCCAAAAGAACTTAAAGGACAAAGAGACACCAATTCCTTAATGATTAAGGCTTGATTCCAATCTTTGGCCAGAAGAACTTAAAGGACAAAGAGAAACCAATTCATTACGGATTAAGGCTTGATTTCAATCAATGGCCAAAAGAACTTAAAGGACAAGGAGACACCAATTCCTTAATGATTAGGACTTGATTCCAATCTTTGGCCAAAAGAACTTAAAGGACAAAGAGAAACCAATTCATTACGGATTAAGACTTGATTTCAATCAATGGCCAAAAGAACTTAAAGGACAAAGAGACACCAATTCCTTAATGATTAGGACTTGATTCCAATCTTTGGCCAAATGAACTTAAAGGACAAAGAGAAACCAATTCATTATGGTTTAAGACTTGATTTCAATCAATGGCCAAAAGAAGTTAAAGGACAAAGAGACACCAATTCCTTAATGATTAGGACTTCTTTCCAATCTTTGGCCAAAAGAACTTAAAGGACAAAGAGAAACCAATTCATTACGTATTAAGACTTGATTTCAATCAATGGCCAAAACAACTTAAAGGACAAAGAGAAACCAATTCATTACGGATTAAGACTTGATTTCAATCAATGGTCAAAAGAACTTAAAGGACAAACAGACACCAATTCCTTAATGATTAGGACTTGATTCCAATCTTTGGCGAAAAGAACTTAAAAGACAAAGAGAAACCAATTCATTACGAATTAAGACTTGATTTCAATCAATGGCCAAAAGAACGTAAAGGACAAAGAGACACCAATTCCTTAATGATTAAGGCTTGATTCCAATCTTTGGCCAGAAAAACCTAAAGGACAAAGAGAAACCAATTCATTATGGATTATGACGTGATTTCAATCAATGGCCAAAACAACTTAAAGGACAAAGAGAAACCAATTCATTACGGATTAAGACTTGATTTCAATCAATGGCCAAAATAACTTAAAGGGCAAAGAGACACCAATCCCTTAATGATTAAGGCTTGATTCCAATCTTTGGCCAGAAGAACTTAATGGACAAAGTGAAGCCAATTCATTATGGATTAAGACTTGATTTCAATCAATGGCCAAAAGAAGTTAAAGGACAAAGAGAAACCAATTCATTACGGATTAAGACTTGATTTCAATCAATGGCAACAAGAACGTAAAGGACAAAGAGACGCCAATTCCTTAATGATTAGGACTTGATTCCAATCTTTGGCCAAAAGAACTTAAAAGACAAAGAGAAACCAATTCATTACGGATTAAGACTTGATTTCAATCAATGGCCAAAAGAGCTTAAAGGACAAAGAGACACCAATTCCTTAATGATTAAGGCTTGATTCCAATCTTTGGCCAGAAGAACTTAAAGGACAAAGAGAAACCAATTCATTATGGATTAAGACTTGATTTCAATCAATGGCCAAAAGAACTTAAAGGACAAAGAGAAACCAATTCATTACGGATTAAGACTTGATTTCAATCAATGGCCAAAAGAACTTAAAGGACAAAGAGACACCAATTCCTTAATGATTAAGGCTTGATTCCAATCTTTGGCCAGAAGAACTTAAAGGACAAAGAGAAACCAATTCATTACGGATTAAGGCTTGATTTCAATCAATGGCCAAAAGAACTTAAAGGACAAGGAGACACCAATTCCTTAATGATTAGGACTTGATTCCAATCTTTGGCCAAAAGAACTTAAAGGACAAAGAGAAACCAATTCATTACGGATTAAGACTTGATTTCAATCAATGGCCAAAAGAACTTAAAGGACAAAGAGACACCAATTCCTTAATGATTAGGACTTGATTCCAATCTTTGGCCAAAAGAACTTAAAGGACAAAGAGAAACTAATTCATTACGGATTAAAGCGTGATTTCAATCAATGGCCAAAAGAAGTTAAAGGACAAAGAGAAACCAATTCATTATGGATTAAGACTTGATTTCAATCAATGGCCAAAAGAACTTAAAGGACAAAGAGACACCAATTCCTTAATGATTAGGACTTGATTCCAATCTTTGGCCAAAAGAACTTAAAGGACAAAGAGAAACCAATTCATTATGGATTAAGACTTGATTTGAATCAATGGCCAAAAGAAGTTAAAGGACAAAGAGACACCAATTCCTTAATGATTACGACTTCTTTCCAATCTTTGGCCAAAAGAACTTAAAGGACAAAGAGAAACCAATTCATTACGTATTAAGACTTGATTTCAATCAATGGCCAAAACAACTTAAAGGACAAACAGACACCAATTCCTTAATGATTAGGACTTGATTCCAATCTTTGGCGAAAAGAACTTAAAAGACAAAGAGAAACCAATTCAGTACGAATTAAGACTTGATTTCAATCAATGACCAAAAGAACGTAAAGGACAAAGAGACACCAATTCCTTAATGATTAAGGCTTGATTCCAATCTTTGGCCAGAAGAACCTAAAGGACAAAGAGAAACCAATTCATTATCGATTAAGACGTGATTTCAATCAATGGCCAAAACAACTTAAAGGACAAAGAGAAACCAATTCATTACGGATTAAGACTTGATTTCAATCAATGGCCAAAATAACTTAAAGGACAAAGAGACACCAATCCCTTAATGATTAAGGCTTGATTCCAATCTTTGGCCAGAAGAACTTAATGGACAAAGTGAAGCCAATTCATTATGGATTAAGACTTGATTTCAATCAATGGCCAAAAGAAGTTTAAGGACAAAGAGAAACCAATTCATTACGGATTAAGACTTGATTTCAATCAATGGCCAAAAGAACTTAAAGGACAAAGAGACACCAATTCCTTAATGAGTAGGACTTGATTCCAATCTTTGGCCAAAAGAACTTAAAAGACAGAGAAACCAATTCATTACGGATTAAGACTTGATTTCAATCAATGGCCAAAAGAACTTAAAGGACAAAGCGACACCAATTCCTTAATGATTAAGGCTTGATTCCAATCTTTGGGCAGAAGAACTTAATGGAGAAAGTGAAACCAATTCATTATGGATTAACACTTGATTTCAATCAATGGCCAAAAGAAGTTAAAGGACAAAGAGAAACCAATTCATTACGGATTAAGACTTGATTTCAATCAATGGCAACAAGAACTTAAAGGACAAAGAGACACCAATTCCTTAATGACTAGGACTTGATTCCAATCTTTGGCCAAAAGAACTTAAAAGACAAAGAGAAACCAATTCATTACGGATTAAGACTTGATTTAAATCAATGGCCAAAAGAACTTAAAGGACAAAGAGACACCAATTCTTTAATGATTAAGACTTGATTCCAATCTTTGGCCGAAAGAAATTAAAGGACAAAGAGAATCCAATTCATTACGGATTAAGACTTGATTTCAATCAATGGCCAAAAGAACTTAAAGGACAAAGAGACACCAATTCCTTAATCTTTAGGACTTGATTCCAATCTTTGGCCAAAAGAACTTAGTGGACAAAGAGAAACCAATTAATGATGGAATAAGACTTGAGTTCAATCAATGGCCAAAAGAACTTAAATGACAAAGAGACACCAATTCCTTAATGATTAAGGCTTGATTCCAATCTTTGGCCAGAAGAACTTAAAGGACAAAGAGAAACCAATTCATTACGGATTAAGACTTGATTTCAATCAATGGCCAAAAGAACTTAAAGGACAAAGAGACACCAATTCCTTAATGATTAGGACTTGACTTCAATGAATGGCCAAAAGAAGTTAAAGGACAAAGAGAAACCAATGCATTACGGATTAAGACTTGATTTCAATCAACGGCAACAAGAACTTAAACGACAAAGAGACACCAATTCCTTAATGATTAGGACTTGATTCCAATCTTTGGCCAAAAGAACTTAAAGGACAAAGAGAAACCAATTCATTACGGATTAAGACTTGATTTCAACCAATGGCCAAAAGAACATAAAGGACAAAGAGACACCAATTCCTAAATGAGTAGGACTTGATTCCAATCTTTGGCCAAAAGAACTTAAAGGACAAAGAGAAACTAATTCATTACGGATTAAAGCGTGATTTCAATCAATGGCCAAAAGAACTTAAAGGACAAAGGGAAACCAATTGATTACGGTTTAAGACTTGATTTCAATCAATGGCAAAAAGAACTTAAAGGACAAAGAGACACCAATTCCTTAATGATTAGGACTTGATTCCAATCTTTGGCAAAAAGAACTTAAAAGACAAAGAGAAACCAATTCATTACGGATTAAGACTTGATTTCAATCAATGGCCAAAAGAACGTAAAGGACAAAGAGACACCAATTCCTTAATGATTAAGGCTTGATTCCAATCTTTGGCCAGAAGAACTTAATGGACAAAGTGAAACCAATTCATTATGGATTAAGACTTGATTTCAATCAATGGCCAAAAGAAGTTAAAGGACAAAGAGACACCATTTCCTTAATGATTAGGACTTGATTCCAATCTTTGGCCAAAAGAACTTAAAAGACAAAGAGAAACCAATTCATTACGGATTAAGACTTGATTTCAATCAATGGCCAAAAGAACTTAAAGGACAAAGAGACACCAATTCCTTAATGATTAAGGCTTGATTCCAATCTTTGGCCAGAAGAACTTAAAGGACAAAGAGAAACCAATTCATTAAGGATTAAGACTTGATTTCAATCAATGGCCAAAAGAACTTAAAGGACAAAGAGACACCAATTCCTTAATGATTAAGGCTTGATTCCAATCTTTGGCCAGAAGAACTTAAAGGACAAAGAGAAACCAATTCATTACGGATTAAGACTAGATTTCAATCAATGGCAACAAGAACTTAAAGGACAAAGAGACACCAATTCCTTAATGATTAGGACTTGATTCCAATCTTTGGCCAAAAGAACTTAAAAGACAAAGAGAAACCAATTCATTACGGATTAAGACTTGATTTAAATCAATGGCCAAAAGAACTTAAAGGACAAAGAGGCACCAATTCCTTAATGATTAAGGCTTGATTCCAATCTTTGGCCTGAAGAACTTAAAGGAGAAAGAGAAACCAATTCATTACGGATTAAGACTAGATTTCAATCAATGGCAAAAAGAACTTAAAGGACAAAGAGACACCAATTCCTTAATGATTAGGACTTGATTCCAATCTTTGGCCAAAAGAACTTAAAAGACAAAGAGAAACCAATTCATTACGGATTAAGACTTGATTTAAATCAATGGCCAAAAGAACTTAAAGGACAAAGAGACACCAATTCCTTAATGATTAAGGCTTGATTCCAATCTTTGGCCAGAAGAACTTAAAGGACAAAGAGAAACCAATTCATTATGGATTAAGACTTGATTTCAATCAATGGCCAAAAGAACTTAAAGGACAAAGAGACACCAATTCCTTAATGATTAAGGCTTGATTCCAATCTTTGGCCGGAAGAACTTAAAGGACAAAGAGAAACCAATTCATTATGGATTAAGACTTGATTTCAATCAATGGCCAAAAGAACTTAAAGGACAAAGAGAAACCAATTCATTGCGGATTAAGACTTGATTTCAATCAATGGCCAAAAGAACTTAAAGGACAAAGAGACACCAAGTCCTTAATGATTAAGGCTTGATTCCAATCTTTGGGCAGAAGAACTTAATGGAGAAAGTGAAACCAATTCATTATGGATTAAGACTTGATTTCAATCAATGGCCAAAAGAAGTTAAAGGACAAAGAGAAACCAATTCATTACGGATTAAGACTTGATTTCAATCAATGGCAACAAGAACTTAAAGGACAAAGAGACACCAATTCCTTAATGATTAGGACTTGATTCCAATCTTTGGCCAAAAGAACTTAAAAGATAAAGAGAAACGAATTCATTACGGATTAAGACTTGATTTAAATCAATGGCCAAAAGAACTTAAACGACAAAGAGACGCCAATTCCTTAATGATTAAGGCTTGATTCCAATCTTTGGCCAGAAGAACTTAAAGGACAAAGAGAAACCAATTCATTATGGATTAAGACTTGATTTCAATCAATGGCCAAAAGAACTTAAAGGACAAAGAGAAACCAATTCATTATGGATTAAGACTTGATTTCAATCAATGGCCAAAAGAACTTAAAGGACAAAGAGACACCAAGTCCTTAATGATTAAAGCTTGATTCCAATCTTTGGGCAGAAGAACTTAATGGAGAAAGTGAAACCAATTCATTATGGATTAAGACTTGATTTCAATCAATGGCCAAAAGAAGTTAAAGGACAAAGAGAAACCAATTCATTACGGATTAAGACTTGATTTCAATCAATGGCAACAAGAACTTAAAGGACAAAGAGACACCAATTCCTTAATGATTAGGACTTGATTCCAATCTTTGGCCAAAAGAACTTAAAAGATAAAGAGAAACCAATTCATTACGGATTAAGACTTGATTTAAATCAATGGCCAAAAGAACTTAAACGACAAAGAGACGCCAATTCCTTAATGATTAAGGCTTGATTCCAATCTTTGGCCAGAAGAACTTAAAGGACAAAGAGAAACCAATTCATTATGGATTAAGACTTGATTTCAATCAATGGCCAAAAGAACTTAAAGGACAAAGAGAAACCAATTCATTACGGATTAAGACTTGATTTCAATCAATGGCCAAAAGAACTTAAAGGACAAAGCGACACCAATTCCTTAATGATTAGGACTTGATTCCAATCTTTGGCCAAAAGAACTTAAAGGACAAAGAGAAACCAATTCATTATGGATTAAGACTTGATTTCAATCAATGGCCAAAAGAAGTTAAAGGACAAAGAGACACTAATTCCTTAATGATTAAGGCTTGATTCCAATCTTTGGCCAGAAGAACTTAAAGGACAAAGAGAAACCAATTCATTACGGATTAAGACTTGATTTCAATCAATGGCCAAAAGAACTTAAAGGACAAAGAGACACCAATTCCTTAATGATTAGGACTTGATTCCAATCTTTGGCCAAAAGAACTTAAAGGACAAAGAGAAACCAATTCATTACGGATTAAGACTTGATTTCAATCAATGGCCAAAAGAACTTAAAGGACAAAGAGAAACAAATTCATTACGGATTAAGACTTGATTTCAATCAAAGGCCAAAAGAACTTAAAGGACAAAGAGACACCATGTCCTTAATGATTAAAGCTTGATTCCAATCTTTGGGCAGAAGTACTTAATGGAGAAAGTGAAACCATTTCGTTATGGATTAAGACTTGATTTCAATCAATCGCCAAAAGAAGTTAAAGGACAAAGAGAAACCAATTCATTACGGATTAAGACTTGATTTCAATCAATGGCAACAAGAACTTAAAGGACAAAGAGACACCAATTCCTTAATGACTAGGACTTGATTCCAATCTTTGGCCAAAAGAACTTAAAAGACAAAGAGAAACCAATTCATTACGGATTAAGACTTGATTTAAATCAATGGCCAAAAGAATTAAAGGACAAAGAGACACCAATTCCTTAATGATTAAGGCTTGATTCCAATCTTTGGCCAGAAGAACTTAAAGGACAAAGAGAAACCAATTCATTACGGATTAAGACTTGATTTCAATCAAAGGCTAAAAGAACTTAAAGGACAAAGAGACACCAATTCCTTAATGATTAGGACTTGATTCCAATCTTTGGCCAAAAGAACTTAAAGGACAAAGAGAAACCAATTCATTACGGATTAAGACTTGATTTCAACCAATGGCCAAAAGAACTTAAAGGACAAAGAGACACCAATTCCTTAATGATTAGGACTTGATTCCAATCTTTGGCCAAAAGAACTTAAAGGACAAAGAGAAACCAATTCATTACGGATTAAGACTTGATTTCAATCAATGGCCAAAAGAACTTAAAGGACAAAGAGACACCAATTCCTAAATGAGTAGGACTTGATTCCAATCTTTGGCCAAAAGAACTTAAAGGACAAAGAGAAACTAATTCATTACGGATTAAAGCGTGATTTCAATCAATGGCCAAAAGAACTTAAAGGACAACGGGAAACCAATTCATTACGGATTAAGACTTGATTTCAATCAATGGCAAAAGAACTTAAAGGACAAAGAGACACCAATTCCTTAATGATTAGGACTTGATTCCAATCTTTGGCCAAAAGAACTTAAAGACAAAGAGAAACCAATTCATTACGGATTAAGACTTGATTTCAATCAATGGCCAAAAGAACGTAAAGGACAAAGAGACACCAATTCCTTAATGATTAAGGCTTGATTCCAATCTTTGGCCTTAAGAACTTAATGGACAAAGTGAAACCAATTCATTATGGATTAAGACTTGATTTCAATCAATGGCCAAAAGAAGTTAAAGGACAAAGAGACACCAATTCCTTAATGATTAGGACTTGATTCCAATCTTTGGCCAAAAGAACTTAAAAGACAAAGAGAAACCAATTCATTACGGATTAAGACTTGATTTCAATCAATGGCCAAAAGAACTTAAAGGACAAATAGACACCAATTCCTTAATGATTAAGGCTTGATTCCAATCTTTGGCCAGAAGAACTTAAAGGACAAAGAGAAACCAATTCATTATGGATTAAGACTTGATTTCAATCAATGGCCAAAAGAACTTAAAGGACAAAGAGAAACCAATTCATTACGGATTAAGACTTGATTTCAATCAATGGCCAAAAGAACTTAAAGGACAAAGAGACACCAAGTCCTTAATGATTAAAGCTTGATTCCAATCTTTGGGCAGAAGAACTTAATGGACAAAGTGAAACCAATTCATTATAGATTAAGACTTGATTTCAATCAACGGCCAAAAGAAGTTAAAGGACAAAGAGAAACCAATTCATTACGGATTAAGACTAGATTTCAATCAATGGCAACAAGAACTTAAAGGACAAAGAGACACCAATTCCTTAATGATTAGGACTTGATTCCAATCTTTGGCCAAAAGAACTTAAAAGACAAAGAGAAACCAATTCATTACGGATTAAGACTTGATTTAAATCAATGGCCAAAAGAACTTAAAGGACAAAGAGACACCAATTCCTTAATGATTAAGGCTTGATTCCAATCTTTGGCCAGAAGAACTTAAAGGACAAAGAGAAACCAATTCATTACGGATTAAGACCTGATTTCAACCAATGGCCAAAAGAACTTAAAGGACAAAGAGACACTAATTCCTTAATGATTGGGACTTGATTCCAATCTTTGGCCAAAAGAACTTAAAGGACAAAGAGAAACCAATTCATTACGGATTAAGACTTGATTTCAATCAATGGCCAAAAGAACTTAAAGGACAAAGAGACACCAATTCCTAAATGAGTAGGACTTGATTCCAATCTTTGGCCAAAAGAACTTAAAGGACAAAGAGAAACCAATTCATTACGGATTAAGACTTGATTTAAATCAATGGCCAAAAGAACTTAAAGGACAAAGGGAAACCAATTCATTACGGATTAAGACTTGATTTCAATCAATGGCAAAAAGAACTTAAAGGACAAAGAGACACCAATTCCTTAATGATTAGGACTTGATTCCAATCTTTGGCCAAAAGAACTTAAAAGACAAAGAGAAACCAATTCATTACGGATTAAGACTTGATTTCAATCAATGGCCAAAAGAACGTAAAGGACAAAGAGACACCAATTCCTTAATGATTAAGGCTTGATTCCAATCTTTGGCCAGAAGAACTTAATGGACAAAGTGAAACCAATTCATTATGGATTAAGACTTGATTTCAATCAATGGCCAAAAGAAGTTAAAGGACAAAGAGACACCAATTCCTTAATGATTAGGACTTGATTCCAATCTTTGGCCAAAAGAACTTAAAAGACAAAGAGAAACCAATTCATTACGGATTAAGACTTGATTTCAATCAATGGCCAAAAGAACTTAAAGGACAAATAGACACCAATTCCTTAATGATTAAGGCTTGATTCCAATCTTTAGCCAGAAGAACTTAAAGGACAAAGAGAAACCAATTCATTATGGATTAAGACTTGATTTCAATCAATGGCCAAAAGAACTTAAAGGACAAAGAGAAACCAATTCATTACGGATTAAGACCTGATTTCAACCAATGGCCAAAAGAACTTAAAGGACAAAGAGACACTAATTCCTTAATGATTGGGACTTGATACCAATCTTTGGCCAAAAGAACGTAAAGGACAAAGAGAAACCAATTTATTACGGATTAAGACTTGATTTCAATCAATGGCCAAAAGAACTTAAAGGACAAAGAGACACCAATTCCTTAATGATTAGGACTTGATTCCAATCTTTGGCCAAAAGAACATAAAGGACAAAGAGAAACCAATTCATTACGGATTAAGACTTGATTTCAATCAATGGCCAAAAGAACTTAAAGGACAAAGAGAAACCAATTCATTACGGATTAAGACTTGATTTCAATCAATGGCAAAAGAACTTAAAGGACAAAGAGACACCAATTCCTTAATGATTAGGACTTGATTCCAATCTTTGGCCAAAAGAACTTAAAAGACAAAGAGAAACCAATTCATTACGGATTAAGACTTGATTTCAATCAATGGCCAAAAGAACGTAAAGGACAAAGAGACACCAATTCCTTAATGATTAAGGCTTGATTCCAATCTTTGGCCAGAAGAACTTAATGGACAATGTGAAACCAATTCATTATGGATTAAGACTTGATTTCAATCAATGGCCAAAAGAAGTTAAAGGACAAAGAGACACCAATTCCTTAATGATTAGGACTTGATTCCAATCTTTGGCCAAAAGAACTTAAAAGACAAAGAGCAACCAATTCATTACGGATTAAGACTTGATTTAAATCAATGGCCAAAAGAACTTAAAGGACAAAGAGACACCAATTCCTTAATGATTAAGGCTTGATTCCAATCTTTAGCCAGAAGAACTTAAAGGACAAAGAGAAACCAATTCATTATGGATTAAGACTTGATTTCAATCAATGGCCAAAAGAACTTAAAGGACAAAGAGAAACCAATTCATTACGGATTAAGACTTGATTTCAATCAATGGCCAAAAGAACTTAAAGGACAAAGAGACACCAAGTCCTTAATGATTAAAGCTTGATTCCAATCTTTGGGCAGAAGAACTTAATGGAGAAAGTGAAACCAATTCATTATGGATTAAGACTTGATTTCAATCAATGGCCAAAAGAAGTTAAAGGACAAAGAGAAACCAATTCATTACGGATTAAGACTTGATTTCAATCAATGGCAACAAGAACTTAAAGGACAAAGAGACACCAATTCATTATGGATTAAGACTTGATTTCAATCAATGGCCAAAAGAACTTAAAGGACAAAGAGAAACCAATTCATTACGGATTAAGACTTGATTTCAATCAATGGCCAAAAGAACTTAAAGGACAAAGCGACACCAATTCCTTAATGATTAGGACTTGATTCCAATCTTTGGCCAAAAGAACTTAAAGGACAAAGAGAAACCAAGTCATTATGGATTAAGACTTGATTTCAATCAATGGCCAAAAGAAGTTAAAGGACAAAGAGACACTAATTCCTTAATGATTAAGGCTTGATACCAGTCTTCGGCCAGAAGAACTGAAAGGACAAAGAGAAACCAATTCATTACGGATTAAGACTTGATTTCAATCAATGGCCAAAAGAAGTTAAAGGACAAAGAGACACCAATTCCTTAATGATTAGGACTTGATTCCAATCTTTGGCCAAAAGAATTTAAAGGACAAAGAGAAACCAATTCATTACGGATTAAGACTTGATTTCAACCAATGGCCAAAAGAACTTAAAGGACAAAGAGACACCAATTCCTTAATGATTAGGACTTGATTCCACTCTTTGGCCAAAAGAACTTAAAAGACAAAGAGAAACCAATTCATTACGGATTAAGGCTTGATTTCAATCAATGGCCAAAAGAACTTAAAGGACAAAGAGACACCAATTCCTTAATCATTAAGGCTTGATTCCAATCTTTGGCCAGAAGAACTTAAAGGACAAAGAGAAACCAATTCATTATGGATTCAGACTTGATTTCAATCAATGGCCAAAAGAACTTAAAGGACAAAGAGACACCAAGTCCTTAATGATTAAAGCTTGATTCCAATCTTTGGGCAGAAGAACTTAATGGACAAAGTGAAACCAATTCATTATGGATTAAGACTTGATTTCAATCAATGGCAACAAGAACTTAAAGGACAAAGAGACACCAATTCCTTAATGATTAGGACTTGATTCCAATCTTTGGCCAAAAGAACTTAAAAGAGAAAGAGAAACCAATTCATTACGCATTAAGACTTGATTTAAATCAATGGCCAAAAGAACTTAAAGGACAAAGAGACACCAATTCCTTAATGATTAAGGCTTGATTCCAATCTTTGGCCAGAAGAACTTAAAGGACAAAGAGAAACCAATTCATTACGGATTAAGACTAGATTTCAATCAATGGCAACAAGAACTTAAAGGACAAAGAGACACCAATTCTTTAATGATTAGGACTTGATTCCAATCTTTGGCCAAAAGAACTTAAAAGACAAAGAGAAACCAATTCATTACGGATTAAGACTTGATTTAAATCAATGGCCAAAAGAACTTAAAGGACAAAGAGACACCAATTCCTTAATGATTAAGGCTTGATTCCAATCTTTGGCCAGAAGAACTTAAAGGACAAAGAGAAACCAATTCATTATGGATTAAGACTTGATTTCAATCAATGGCCAAAAGAACTTAAAGGACAACGAGAAACCAATTCATTACGGATTAAGACTTGATTTCAATCAATGACCAAAAGAACTTAAAGGACAAAGAGACACCAAGTCCTTAATGATTAAAGCTTGATTCCAATCTTTGGGCAGAAGAACTTAATGGAGAAAGTGAAACCAATCCATTATGGATTAAGACTTGATTTCAATCAATGGCCAAAAGAAGTTAAAGGACAAAGAGAAACCAAGTCATTACGGATTAAGACTTAATTTCAATCAATGGCAACAAGAACTTAAAGGACAAAGAGACACCAATTCCTTAATGACTAGGACTTGATTCCAATCTTTGGCCAAAAGAACTTAAAAGACAAAGAGAAACCAATTCATTACGGATTAAGACTTGATTTAAATCAATGGCCAAAAGAACTTAAAGGACAAAGAGACACCAATTCCTTAATGATTAGGACTTGATTCCAATCTTTGGCCAAAAGAACTTAAAAGACAAAGAGAAACCAATTCATTACGGATTAAGACTTGATTTAAATCAATGGCCAAAAGAACTTAAAGGACAAAGAGACACCAATTCCTTAATGATTAAGGCTTGATTCCAATCTTTGGCCAGAAGAACTTAAAGGACAAAGAGAAACCAATTCATTATGGATTAAGACTTGATTTCAATCAATGGCCAAAAGAACTTAAAGGACAAAGAGAAACCAATTCATTACGGATTAAGACTTGATTTCAATCAATGGCCAAAAGAACTTAAAGGACAAAGAGACACCAAGTCCTTAATGATTAAAGCTTGATTCCAATCTTTGGGCAGAAGAACTTAATGGAGAAAGTGAAACCAATCCATTATGGATTAAGACTTGATTTCAATCAATGGCCAAAAGAAGTTAAAGGACAAAGAGAAACCAAGTCATTACGGATTAAGACTTAATTTCAATCAATGGCAACAAGAACTTAAAGGACAAAGAGACACCAATTCCTTAATGACTAGGACTTGATTCCAATCTTTGGCCAAAAGAACTTAAAAGACAAAGAGAAACCAATTCATTACGGATTAAGACTTGATTTAAATCAATGGCCAAAAGAACTTAAAGGACAAAGAGACACCAATTCCTTAATGATTAAGGCTTGATTCCAATCTTTGGCCAGAAGAACTTAAAGGACAAAGAGAAACCAATTCATTACGGATTAAGATTTGATTTCAATCAAAGGCCAAAAGAACTTAAAGGACAAAGAGACACCAATTCCTTAATGATTAGGACTTGATTCCAATCTTTGGCCAAAAGAACTTAAAGGACAAAGAGAAACCAATTCATTACGGATTAAGACTTGATTTCAACCAATGGCCAAAAGAACTTAAAGGACAAAGAGACACCAATTCCTAAATGAGTAGGACTTGATTCCAATCTTTGGCCAAAAGAACTTAAAGGACAAAGAGAAACTAATTCATTACGGATGAAAGCGTGATTTCAATCAATGGCCAAAAGAACTTAGAGGACAAAGGGAAACCAATTCTTTATGGATTAAGACTTGATTTCAATCAATGGCAAAAAGAACTTAAAGGACAAAGAGACACCAATTCCTTAATGATTAGGACTTGATTCCAATCTTTGGCGAAAAGAACTTAAAAGACAAAGAGAAACCAATTCATTACGGATTAAGACTTGATTTCAATCAATGGCCAACAGAACGTAAAGGACAAAGAGACACCAATTCCTTAATGATTAAGGCTTGATTCCAATCTTTGGCCAGAAGAACTTAATGGATAAAGTGAAACCAATTCATTATGGATTAATACTTGATTTTAATCAATGGCCAAAAGAAGTTAAAGGACAAAGAGACACCAATTCCTTAATGATTTGGACTTGATTCCAATCTTTGGCCAAAAGAACTCAAAAGACAAAGAGAAACCAATTCATTACGGATTAAGACTTGATTTCAATCAATGGCCAAAAGAACTTAAAGGACAAAGAGACACCAATTCCTTAATGATTAAGGCTTGATTCCAATCTTTGGCCAGAAGAACTTAAAGGACAAAGAGAAACCAATTCATTATGGATTCAGACTTGATTTCAATCAATGGCCAAAAGAACTTAAAGGACAAAGAGAAACCAATTCATTACGGATTAAGACTTGATTTCAATCAATGGCCAAAAGAACTTAAAGGACAAAGAGACACCAAGTCCTTAATGATTAAAGCTTGATTCCAATCTTTGGGCAGAAGAACTTAATGGACAAAGTGAAACCAATTCATTATGGATTAAGACTTGATTTCAATCAATGGCCAAAAGAAGTTAAAGGACAAAGGGAAACCAATTCATTACGAATTAAGACTAGATTTCAATCAATGGCAACAAGAACTTAAAGGACAAAGAGACACCAATTCCTTAATGATTAGGACTTGATTCCAATCTTTGGCCAAAAGAACTTAAAAGACAAAGAGAAACCAATTCATTACGGATTAAGACTTGATTTAAATCAATGGCCAAAAGAACTTAAAGGACAAAGAGACACCAATTCCTTAATGATTAAGGCTTGATTCCAATCTTTGGCCAGAAGAACTTAAAGGAGAAAGAGAAACCAATTCATCACGGATTAAGACCTGATTTCAACCAATGGCCAAAACAACTTAAAGGACAAAGAGACACTAATTCCTTAATGATTGGGACTTTATTCCAATCTTTGGCCAAAAGAACTTAAAGGACAAAGAGAAACCAATTCATTACGGATTAAGACTTGATTTCAATCAATGGCCAAAAGAACTTAAAGGACAAAGAGACACCAATTCCTAAATGAGTAGGACTTGATTCCAATCTTTGGCCAAAAGAACTTAAAGGACAAAGAGAAACTAATTCATTACGGATTAAAGCGTGATTTCAATCAATGGCCAAAAGAACTTAAAGGACAAAGGGAAACCAATTCATTACGGATTAAGACTTGATTTCAATCAATGGCAAAAAGAACTTAAAGGACAAAGAGACACCAATTCCTTAATGATTAGGACTTGATTCCAATCTTTGGCGAAAAGAACTTAAAAGACAAAGAGAAACCAATTCATTACGGATTAAGACTTGATTTCAATCAATGGCCAAAAGAACGTAAAGGACAAAGAGACACCAATTCCTTAATGATTAAGGCTTGATTCCAATCTTTGGCCAGAAGAACTTAATGGACAAAGTGAAACCAATTCATTATGGATTAAGACTTGATTTCAATCAATGGCCAAAAGAAGTTAAAGGACAAAGAGACACCAATTCCTTAATGATTAGGACTTGATTCCAATCTTTGGCCAAAAGAACTTAAAAGACAAAGAGAAACCAATTCATTACGGATTAAGACTTGATTTAAATCAATGGCCAAAAGAACTTAAAGGACAAAGAGACACCAATTCCTTAATGATTAAGGCTTGATTCCAATCTTTGGCCAGAAGAACTTAAAGGACAAAGAGAAACCAATTCAATACGGATTAAGACTAGATTTCAATCAATGGCAACAAGAACTTAAAGGACAAAGAGACACCAATTCCTTAATGATTAGGACTTGATTCCAATCTTTGGCCAAAACAACTTAAAAGACAAAGAGAAAGCAATTCATTACGGATTAAGACTTGATTTAAATCAATGGCCAAAAGAACTTAAAGGACAAAGAGACACCAATTCCTTAATGATTAAGGCTTGATTCCAATCTTTGGCCTGAAGAACTTAAAGGACAAAGAGAAACCGATTCATTATGGATTAAGACTTGATTTCAATCAATGGCCAAAAGAACTTAAAGGACAAAGAGAAACCAATTCATTACGGATTAAGACTTGATTTCAATCAATGGCCAAAAGAACTTAAAGGACAAAGAGACACCAAGTCCTTAACGATTAAAGCTTGATTCCAATCTTTGGGCAGAAGAACTTAATGGAGAAAGTGAAACCAATTCATTATGGATTAAGACTTGATTTCAATCAATGGCCAAAAGAAGTTAAAGGACAAAGAGAAACCAATTCATTACGGATTAAGACTTGATTTCAATCAATGGCAACAAGAACTTAAAGGACAAAGAGACACCAATTCCTTAATGATTAGGACTTGATTCCAATCTTTGGCCAAAAGAACTTAAAAGATAAAGAGAAACCAATTCATTACGGATTAAGACTTGATTTAAATCAATGGGCAAAAGAACTTAAAGGACAAAGAAACACCAATTCCTTAATGATTAAGGCTTGATTCCAATCTGTAACACCCTAATAAACCCATACTACGCTTAAGTCGTATTACGGCATTTTATTAGCTGTTACTTATGCTCGTGGAAAACTAAACTTCATTTGAAATTAAATTACGCGGAAAATACGGTAAATTTTTTTTTTTTTCTTTTTCTTTTGAAATATGTCGTCACTTTTTGAAAGTAAAGCCTCGCGCGAGAAAGTAGCAACAAACGGACGTATCGCAAAGATTTCAGTAAAAATTAAAGGAACAAGGATAAAATCAAAATACCATGCATTCAATTACTACAACAATCATAAATATAATTAATCTCATAATATCCATACATAAAAGGGAACTCATGGTCATGTCATGGCCCCGAAGTTAAAGATACATAAGTCTGATACAGAATGACATACAACAGATAAGGAACACAAATAAAAATAGACCCATGTGGACGCCCATCGCCTCTCTCGCCTTTTTCCATGCCTTCGATCAAGTGGGCTCAAGTCCTCGAATGCCTGGTTCCTCGCCTCGACTCCTGGGAACGCGAGGAGTGCGGACGATGCGGGGGTGCCGACTGATCACCTCAAAGCGACGCACACGACGACCCGGGGTATGGCTGGCCACGGATGAACGTGTTCTGAGGGGTCCTCTTCTGACTCAGCAGGTGATACTCAGGGGCGGCGGCGGCCCTAGGTGTGGCCGTCGAGCTCACCTCCATCACAGGATCTCCCAGGGTGCAACTCTGGTCGCGGGCAAACCCGGCGACATCGGCTCCTTCTCGAAGTCGGGTAATGGCTCGGGCGGGAAGTCCCAAGGACCTAGAGGCTGTCCAAGAAGAGTCAAGAGACGCCTACGGGTCGGCGGGTTTTCCGCTCCTCTTCAAAAATTCGACCCAGATAAAAATGTGTACGTACTACTGTGGTGGTCGTGGCCACAATAGCGTGTGTATCCCCGTCGTAAGCCCACTCATGGTGGGGAGGGTCCATGCTCCATTCCACGGGGTGAGCCATGAGTATCTGGTGACGAGACGGAAAAACAGCTAGGGTGAGAAATAAGATTTCTCAGTAGGACTCGACCCTGACATGTGGTGTCATCGTCATCATCCCAGCCACTTCGGTTTTGTTAATAAAAACAGTGAGCATGCATCAAATACCATTCTTAGATTTTCGAAAACATGAGTATCCGAAGCGGATTCAATTTTAATATACTTTCTAATCATTTGTATCATAATGACCATAAGCACAAGTGTAATCGTATGAAACATGCATGTTCAAGCTAGAAGGTACTCTTAACTTCTTCTCTTTCTAGGGTTTTGGACCGAAGTCCCTTTTCTTTTCTTAACTTGACTTTATCTTTTCACCCACTAAACATAAGTGGTAATGAGCTCATACCGGGGCCGTCGCCACCATAGAATTTCGGTACTTACACTAGCTGGGTCATGCCATGCCTCATGTAAGACCTATCCCCTATACTCACACTAGCTGGGTCATGCCATGCCTCATGTGAGTCGTGGGTGAGGGGAAACTTAAATTAGGTTACCTTCCCTTTTGAAGGATCACTTACTTGAATTAAACTTCTTCTTATTTAAGCATTATGATGCAAAATATTTCTAAGTCCATAATTCTTACAAAATTTCGGCAGCATAACGGCTAGACTGAAGCTTCCCAAAATTTTGCCAAACAGAGAAACCAATATCATGTAACATTAAGCATCATATCATATCATCATCATCATGATCATCATCATAACATCATCATATCATCACCATCATTATCATAACATCATCATATCATCATGATCATTATCATAACATCATGCTTGCACATAAACATAAGGCATATTCTCAAGCAAAGTTTTATGAGCTTAGCTTAGGAAATTTGGTGCAAGCTTCTAATTGAGATTGTCTCTTGTGTAAACTTCTCTTATTGAGCATAATGCCACTTTTTGTCTAATGTCCTTTTTGACACTTTTTAAGTTGAATTATGAGGGTTCTCTAATGCTTAATATAAGGGTATTAATGTCTTAAAGCTTATTTCTCCTTATTCTTTAACTTTTACCATAACCAGTTTTACTTTTACAGTGGGGCAGTAACTTTGAAAATTCACCATAATTTCATCTTTTACTCTTTTATTTCGAATTTTTGTGTGGATATACTTCTCTGAGTCTATTTTTAAACAAAAGGAACCCCACTTAAAAATTCATTTTGTAGCTTGAGTTATGCATATTTTATTCTGACTGTTCAGTTTCTAAGTTCACTCCCGGTACAGTGGATTGTTACTTCTCATTATAATTACTCAGAAGGAATCTGAGAAAACTGTTTTATGGGTTTGTTCCTATATGTCTTAGCTTTCAATTAAACTTGGTCTCACTCAAAAATCATTTTTGTAGCTCGAGTTATACCCATTTTAGTGTAGACTGCCCAGACAGAAACCAATCCGAGAACAGTCCACTTTGAAAAATCATATCTCACTCATTTTAACTCCGAATCTTATGTATTTTATGTGTATGGAAAGCTCTTTGAGTCTATTTTCATATAAAATTGGTTCCACTAATTTTTGAGTCCTCTGGAAAAAGTTATACCGTTCGGTTTACAGACTGCCAGAAAATCCAGATTTCACGTTTTGATTTTCCTCATGTTTTCTCCAAAACACTCAACCTCACTTTCAAGAAAACATTCTCAAGTGATAAAACACTCATATACCATGAAAGATTAGTGAAAAACTAACATGTTGGAGTTCAAAAATATTGAGTTCAACCATGTATCACACCAAACCGAAAACATGTTTTCAACAAACCACCATACAAGCAACAACATCTCATTTTATGACAAGAATGGCTATGATGCTCATAATCAATCTTTAAAACCACCTAGCTATGGAGAGCATAGGAGTCCTAAAGCTTGAAAAACAAGAGAGAAAAGGAGTTTAGAGCCACTACCAATTGGATTTCTTGAAAGCTTGAAGAGAAAGAAAGATGTTGGAGATGGCCTCCTTCTCCTTGAGCTTGATAGTGAGGCTTGTGTATGAGTGGCTTTGTTTCTCCAAGGACCAAAAATGGTAGTCCTTGAAGGGCTTGTGAGAATGGTAAATGGAGATGAGTAGGAAGTAGTATGAGGGTTGGAAGAACACAATGAAGCTTGGAAGAAGAAGAGAGTATGAGACTTGGAGAGAGGAGAGAGGAGAGAGCTTTGTGTGTGTGTGTCTTGAGAGAGGAAGTGAAAAATGAAATGAGGGAGAGAGAGGGGCTGATGGTGGCGCAAAATGGGGGAGAAAAGGTGATGTGATTTTGCTTCTTACACAAGCTAGGGAGTGGAAAAACCTTGGGGCAAAAGAGTGTGTTGTGTTTCCTTTGAGTCTTGGCAATTGGGTAAAGACTATGTAGTGTTTTTGTCAAGTGGTTAAAAGCATGAGCTCTCTTAGGATTGGGCATTGGATGGCTAGGATCACACCAAGTGTCAAGATCTAATGGTGGATGACAAGGATCCTAGTCTTGGCTTTTGATCTAATGGTGTAGGATTAAAGAGATCGAATGAAGGGTGAGATGTTGCTCCTCCTTGGTATGTCTTTTTAGGGCATATGCATGGAAGAACTTTTATCTCTAAATGTTATTAGAATTATTTAAGTGTAATTTAACTTAGTTGGCTTAATTACCCATGAGTTAACTCTTGTCAATTACACTTTTTATGATACCTTGTATTACGGTTAAGCATATGCTTAAATTTGGGTTTTAATTTTTCAAGAGTTGTCTTAAGTGTCTTAATCATTATAAACTTGATTAGTAAGGTTAGGTTGTCTTACTTTTGTTTTGGCACCTTCGAGTAATTAAGGATTCGACGATTAAGGTTTTATTAAAACGCTTAGGACATTATGATTAAATTGTTGGCTAGACTTAATTTACTAAGCTCTTGCTCTCGAGATTAATCGATTAATTCTCAATTAATCGCTAACCCCTCTAATTAGCCGGAAACACCGAGCTAATTAACTTAGGTAAAAATGGGGATGTTACACAATCTTTGGCCAGAAGAACTTAAAGGACAAAGAGAAACCAATTCATTATGGATTAAGACTTGATTTCAATCAATGGCCAAAAGAACTTAAAGGACAAAGAGAAACCAATTCATTACGGATTAAGACTTGATTTCAATCAATGGCCAAAAGAACTTAAAGGACAAAGCGACACCAATTCCTTAATGATTAGGACTTGATTCCAATATTTGGCCAAAAGAACTTAAAGGACAAAGAGAAACCAAGTCATTATGGATTAAGACTTGATTTCAATCAATGGCCAAAAGAAGTTAAAGGACAAAGAGACACTAATTCCTTAATGATTAAGGCTTGATTCCAGTCTTCGGCCAGAAGAACTTAAAGGACAAAGAGAAACCAATTCATTACGGATTAAGACTTGATTTCAATCAATGGCCAAAAGAACTTAAAGGACAAAGAGACACCAATTCCTTAATGATTAGGACTTGATTCCAATCTTTGGCCAAAAGAACTTAAAGGACAAAGAGAAACCAATTCATTACGGATTAAGACTTGATTTCAACCAATGGCCAAAAGAACTTAAAGGACAAAGAGACACCAATTCCTTAATGATTAGGACTTGATTCCAATCTTTGGCCAAAAGAACTTAAAGGACAAAGAGAAACCAATTCATTACGGATTAAGACTTGATTTCAACCAATGGCCAAAAGAACTTAAAGGACAAAGAGACACCAATTCCTTAATGATTAGGACTTGATTCCAATCTTTGGCGAAAAGAACTTAAAAGACAAAGAGAAACCAATTCATTACGGATTAAGACTTGATTTCAATCAATGGCCAAAAGAACATAAAGGACAAAGAGACACCAATTCCTTAATGATTAAGGCTTGATTCCAATCTTTGGCCAGAAGAACTTAATGGACAAAGTGAAACCAATTCATTATGGATTAAGACTTGATTTCAATCAATGGCCAAAAGAAGTTAAAGGACAAAGAGACACCAATTCCTTAATGATTAGGACTTGATTCCAATCTTTGGCCAAAAGAACTTAAAAGACAAAGAGAAACCAATTCATTACGGATTAAGACTTGATTTAAATCAATGGCCAAAAGAACTTAAAGGACAAAGAGACACCAATTCCTTAATGATTAAGGCTTGATTCCAATCTTTGGCCAGAAGAACTTAAAGGACAAAGAGAAACCAATTCAATACGGATTAAGACTAGATTTCAATCAATGGCAACAAGAACTTAAAGGACAAAGAGACACCAATTCCTTAATGATTAGGACTTGATTCCAATCTTTGGCCAAAAGAACTTAAAAGACAAAGAGAAACCAATTCATTATGGATTAAGACTTGATTTAAATCAATGGCCAAAAGAACTTAAAGGACAAAGAGACACCAATTCCTTAATGATTAAGGCTTGATTCCAATCTTTGGCCAGAAGAACTTAAAGGACAAAGAGAAACCAATTCATTATGGATTAAGACTTGATTTCAATCAATGGCCAAAAGAACTTAAAGGACAAAGAGAAACCAATTCATTACGGATTAAGACTTGATTTCAATCAATGGCCAAAAGAACTTAAAGGACAAAGAGACACCAAGTCCTTAATGATTAAAGCTTGATTCCAATCTTTGGGCAGAAGAACTTAATGGAGAAAGTGAAACCAATTCATTATGGATTAAGACTTGATTTCAATCAATGGCCAAAAGAAGTTAAAGGACAAAGAGAAACCAATTCATTACGGATTAAGACTTGATTTCAATCAATGGCAACAAGAACTTAAAGGACAAAGAGACACCAATTCCTTAATGATTAGGACTTGATTCCAATCTTTGGCCAAAAGAACTTAAAAGATAAAGAGAAACCAATTCATTACGGATTAAGACTTGATTTAAATCAATGGGCAAAAGAACTTAAAGGACAAAGAGACACCAATTCCTTAATGATTAAGGCTTGATTCCAATCTTTGGCCAGAAGAACTTAAAGGACAAAGAGAAACCAATTCATTATGGATTAAGAGTTGATTTCAATCAATGTTCAAAAGAACTTAAAGGACAAAGAGAAACCAATTCATTACGGATTAAGACTTGATTTCAATCAATGGCCAAAAGAACGTAAAGGACAAAGAGACACCAATTCCTTAATGATTAAGGCTTGATTCCAATCTTTGGCCAGAAGAACTTAATGGACAAAGTGAAACCAATTCATTATGGATTAAGACTTGATTTCAATCAATGGCCAAAAGAAGTTAAAGGACAAAGAGACACCAATTCCTTAATGATTAGGACTTGATTCCAATCTTTGGCCAAAAGAACTTAAAAGACAAAGAGAAACCAATTCATTACGGATTAAGACTTGATTTAAATCAATGGCCAAAAGAACTTAAAGGACAAAGAGACACCAATTCCTTAATGATTAAGGCTTGATTCCAATCTTTGGCCAGAAGAACTTAAAGGACAAAGAGAAACCAATTCAATACGGATTAAGACTAGATTTCAATCAATGGCAACAAGATCTTAAAGGACAAAGAGACACCAATTCCTTAATGATTAGGACTTGATTCCAATCTTTGGCCAAAAGAACTTAAAAGACAAAGAGAAACCAATTCATTATGGATTAAGACTTGATTTAAATCAATGGCCAAAAGAACTTAAAGGACAAAGAGACACCAATTCCTTAATGATTAAGGCTTGATTCCAATCTTTGGCCAGAAGAACTTAAAGGACAAAGAGAAACCAATTCATTATGGATTAAGACTTGATTTCAATCAATGGCCAAAAGAACTTAAAGGACAAAGAGAAACCAATTCATTACGGATTAAGACTTGATTTCAATCAATGGCCAAAAGAACTTAAAGGACAAAGAGACACCAAGTCCTTTATGATTAAAGCTTGATTCCAATCTTTGGGCAGAAGAACTTAATGGAGAAAGTGAAACCAATTCATTATGGATTAAGACTTGATTTCAATCAATGGCCAAAAGAAGTTAAAGGACAAAGAGAAACCAATTCATTACGGATTAAGACTTGATTTCAATCAATGGCAACAAGAACTTAAAGGACAAAGATACCCCAATTCCTTAATGATTAGGACTTGATTCCAATCTTTGGCCAAAAGAACTTAAAAGATAAAGAGAAACCAATTCATTACGGATTAAGACTTGATTTAAATCAATGGGCAAAAGAACTTAAAGGACAAAGAGACACCAATTCCTTAATGATTAAGGCTTGATTCCAATCTTTGGCCAGAAGAACTTAAAGGACAAAGAGAAACCAATTCATTATGGATTAAGACTTGATTTTAATCAATGTTCAAAAGAACCTAAAGGGCAAAGAGAAACCAATTCATTACGGATTAAGACTTGATTTCAATCAATGGCCAAAAGAACTTAAAGGACAAAGCGACACCAATTCCTTAATGATTAGGACTTGATTCCAATATTTGGCCAAAAGAACTTAAAGGACAAAGAGAAACCAAGTCATTATGGATTAAGACTTGATTTCAATCAATGGCCAAAAGAACTTAAAGGACAAAGAGACACTAATTCCTTAATGATTAAGGCTTGATTCCAGTCTTCGGCCAGAAGAACTTAAAGGACAAAGAGAAACCAATTCATTACGGATTAAGACTTGATTTCAATCAATGGCCAAAAGAACTTAAAGGACAAAGAGACACCAATTCCTTAATGATTAGGACTTGATTCCAATCTTTGGCCAAAAGAACTTAAAAGACAAAGAGAAACCAATTCATTACGGATTAAGACTTGATTTCAACCAATGGCCAAAAGAACTTAAAGGACAAAGAGACCCCAATTCCTTAATGATTAGGACTTGATTCCAATCTTTGGCCAAAAGAACTTAAAGGACAAAGAGAAACCAATTCATTACGGATTAAGACTTGATTTCAACCAATGGCCAAAAGAACTTAAAGGACAAAGAGACACCAATTCCTTAATGATTAGGACTTGATTCCAATCTTTGGCCAAAAGAACTTAAAAGACAAAGAGAAACCAATTCATTACGGATTAAGACTTGATTTCAATCAATGGCCAAAAGAACGTAAAGGACAAAGAGACACCAATTCCTTAATGATTAAGGCTTGATTCCAATCTTTGGCCAGAAGAACTTATTGGACAAAGTGAAACCAATTCATTATGGATTAAGACTTGATTTCAATCAATGGCCAAAAGAAGTTAAAGGACAAAGAGACACCAATTCCTTAATGATTAGGACTTGATTCCAATCTTTGGCTAAAAGAACTTAAAAGACAAAGAGAAACCAATTCATTACAGATTAAGACTTGATTTCAATCAATGGCCAAAAGAACTTAAAGGACAAAGAGACACCAATTCCTTAATGATTAAGGCTTGATTCCAATCTTTGGCCAGAAGAACTTAAAGGACAAAGAGAAACCAATTCATTATGGATTCAGACTTGATTTCAATCAATGGCCAAAAGAACTTAAAGGACAAAGAGAAACCAATTTATTACGGATTAAGACTTGATTTCAATCAATGGCCAAAAGAACTTAAAGGACAAAGAGACACCAAGTCCTTAATGATTAAAGCTTGATTCCATTCTTTGGGCAGAAGAACTTAATGGACAAAGTGAAACCAATTCATTATGGATTAAGACTTGATTTCAATCAATGGCCAAAAGAAGTTAAAGGACAAAGAGAAACCAATTCATTACGGATTAAGATTAGATTTCAATCAATGGCAACAAGAACTTAAAGGACAAAGAGACACCAAGTCCTTAATGATTAAAGCTTGATTCCAATCTTTGGGCAGAAGAACTTAAAAGACAAAGAGAAACCAATTCATTACGGATTAAGACTTGATTTAAATCAATGGCCAAAAGAACTTAAAGGACAAAGAGACACCAATTCCTTAATGATTAAGGCTTGATTCCAATCTTTGGCCAGAAGAACTTAAAGGACAAAGAGAAACCAATTCATCACGGATTAAGACCTGATTTCAACCAATGGCCAAAAGAACTTAAAGGACAAAGAGACACTAATTCCTAAATGATTGGGACTTGATTCCAATCTTTGGCCAAATTAACTGAAAGGATAAAGAGAAACCAATTCATTACGGATTAAGACTTGTCTTCAATCAATGGCTAAAAGAACTTAAAGGTCAAAGAGACACCAATTCCTAAATGAGTAGGACTTGATTCCAATCTTTGGCGAAAAGAACTTAAAAGACAAAGAGAAACCAATTCATTACGGATAAAGACTTGATTTCAATCAATGGCCAAAAGAACGTAAAGGACAAAGAGACACCAATTCCTTAATGATTAAGGCTTGATTCCAATCTTTGGCCAGAAGAACTTAATGGACAAAGTGAAACCAATTCATTATGGATTAAGACTTGATTTCAATCAATGGCCAAAAGAAGTTAAAGGACAAAGAGACACCAATTCCTTAATGATTAGGACTTGATTCCAATCTTTGGCCAAAAGAACTTAAAGGACAAAGAGACACCAATTCCTTAATGATTAAGGCTTGATTCCAATCTTTGGCCAGAAGAACTTAAAGGACAAAGAGAAACCAATTCATTACGGATTAAGACTAGATTTCAATCAATGGCAACAAGAACTTAAAGGACAAAGAGACACCAATTCCTTAATGATTAGGACTTGATTCCAATCTTTGGCCAAAAGAACTTAAAAGACAAAGAGAAACCAATTCATTACGGATTAAGACTTGATTTCAATCAATGGCCAAAAGAACTTAAAGGACAAAGAGACACCAATTCCTTAATGATTAAGGCTTGATTCCAATCTTTGGCCAGAAGAACTTAAAGGACAAAGAGAAACCAATTCATTATGGATTAAGACTTGATTTCAATCAATGGCTAAAAGAACTAAAAGGACAAAGAGAAACCAATTCATTACGGATTAAGACTTGATTTCAATCAATGGCCAAAAGAACTTAAAGGACAAAGAGACACCAAGTCCTTAATGATTAAAGCTTGATTCCAATCTTTGGGCAGAAGAACTTAATGGACAAAGTGAAACCAATTCATTATGGATTAAGACTTGATTTCAATCAATGGCCAAAAGAAGTTAAAGGACAAAGAGAAACCAATTCATTACGGATTAAGACTTGATTTCAATCAATGGCAACAAGAACTTAAAGGACAAAGAGACACCAATTCCTTAATGATTAGGACTTGATTCCAATCTTTGGCCAAAAGAACTTAAAAGATAAAGAGAAACCAATTCATTACGGATTAAGACTTGATTTAAATCAATGGCCAAAAGAACTTAAAGGACAAAGAGACACCAATTCCTTAATGATTAAGGCTTGATTCCAATCTTTGGCCAGAAGAACTTAAAGGACAAAGAGAAACCAATTCATTATGGATTAAGACTTGATTTCAATCAATGGCCAAAAGAACTTAAAGGACAAAGAGAAACCAATTCATTACGGAATAAGACTTGATTTCAATCAATGGCCAAAAGAACTTAAAGGACAAAGCGACACCAATTCCTTAATGATTAGGACTTGATTCCAATCTTTGGCCAAAAGAACTTAAAGGACAAAGAGAAACCAATTCATTATGGATTAAGACTTGATTTCAATCAATGGCCAAAAGAAGTTAAAGGACAAAGAGACACTAATTCCTTAATGATTAAGGCTTGATTCCAATCAATGGCCAAAAGAACTTAAAGGACAAAGAGAAACTAATTCATTACGGATTAAGACTTGATTTCAATCAATGGCCAAAATAACTTAAAGGACAAAGAGACACCAATTCCTTAATGATTAGGACTTGATTCCAATCTTTGGCCAAAAGAACTTAAAGGACAAAGAGAAACCAATTCATTACGGATTAAGACTTGATTTCAACCAATGGCCAAAAGAACTTAAAGGACAAAGAGACACCAATTCCTTAATGATTAGGACTTGATTCCAATCTTTGGCCAAAAGAACTTAAAGGACAAAGAGAAACCAATTCATTACGGATTAAGACTTGATTTCAATCAATGGCCAAAAGAATTTAAAGGACAAAGAGACACCAACTCCTTAATGATTAGGACTTGATTCCAATCTTTGGCCAAAAGAACTTAAAGGACAAAGAGAAACCAATTCATTACGGATTAAGACTTGATTTCAACCATTGGCCAAAAGAACTTAAAGGACAAAGAGACACCAATTCCTTAATGATTAGGACTTGATTCCAATCTTTGGCCAAAAGAACTTAAAGGAGAAAGAGAAACCAATTCATTACGGATTAAGACTTGATTTCAATCAATGGCCAAAAGAACTTAAAGGACAAAGAGACACCAATTCCTAAATGAGTAGGTCTTGATTCCAATCTTTGGCCAAAAGAACTTAAAGGACAAAGAGAAACCAATTCATTACGGATTAAAGCGTGATTTCAATCAATGGCCAAAAGAACTTAAAGGACAAAGGGAAACCAATTCATTACGGATTAAGACTTGATTTCAATCAATGGCAAAAAGAACTTAAAGGACAAAGAGACACCAATTCCTTAATGATTAGGACTTGATTCCAATCTTTGGCGAAAAGAACTTAAAAGACAAAGAGAAACCAATTCATTACGGATTAAGACTTGATTTCAATCAATGGCAAAAAGAACTTAAAGGACAAAGAGACACCAATTCCTTAATGATTAGGACTTGATTCCAATCTTTGGCCAAAAGAACTTAAAAGACAAAGAGAAACCAATTCATTACGGATTAAGACTTGATTTCAATCAATGGCCAAAAGAACGTAAAGGACAAAGAGACACCAATTCCTTAATGATTAAGGCTTGATTCCAATCTTTGGCCAGAAGAACTTAATGGACAAAGTGAAACCAATTCATTATGGATTAAGACTTGATTTCAATCAATGGCCAAAAGAAGTTAAAGGACAAAGAGACACCAATTCCTTAATGATTAGGACTTGATTCCAATCCTTGGCCAAAAGAACTTAAAAGACAAAGAGAAACCAATTCATTACGGATTAAGACTTGATTTCAATCAATGGCCAAAAGAACTTAAAGGACAAAGAGACATCAATTCCTTAATGATTAAGGCTTGATTCCAATCTTTGGCCAGAAGAACTTAAAGGACAAAGAGAAACCAATTCATTATGGATTAAGACTTGATTTCAATCAATGGCCAAAAGAACTTAAAGGACAAAGAGACACCAAGTCCTTAATGATTAAAGCTTGATTCCATTCTTTGGGCAGAAGAACTTAATGGACAAAGTGAAACCAATTCATTATGGATTAAGACTTGATTTCAATCAATGGCCAAAAGAAGTTAAAGGACAAAGAGAAACCAATTCATTACGGATTAAGACTAGATTTCAATCAATGGCAACAAGAACTTAAAGGACAAAGAGACACCAATCCCTTAATGATTAAAGCTTGATTCCATTCTTTGGGCAGAAGAACTTAATGGACAAAGTGAAACCAATTCATTATGGATTAAGACTTGATTTCAATCAATGGCCAAAAGAAGTTAAAGGACAAAGAGAAACCAATTCATTACGGATTAAGACTAGATTTCAATCAATGGCAACAAGAACTTAAAGGACAAAGAGACACCAATTCCTTAATGATTAGGACTTGATTCCAATCTTTGGCCAAAAGAACTTAAAAGACAAAGAGAAACCAATTCATTACGGATTAAGACTTGATTTAAATCAATGGCAAAAGAACTTAAAGGACAAAGAGACACCAATTCATTATGGATTAAAACTTGATTTCAATCAATGGCCAAAAGAACTTAAAGGACAAAGAGAAACCAATTCATTACGGATTAAGGCTTCATTTCAATCAATGGCCAAAATAACTCAAAGGACAAGGAGACACCAATTCCTTAATGATTAGGACTTGATTCCAATCTTTGGCCAAAACAACTTAAAGGACAAAGAGAAACCAATTCATTATGGATTAAGACGTGATTTCAATAAATGGCCAAAACAACTAAATGGACAAAGAGAAACCAATTCATTACGGATTAAGACTTGATTTCAATCAATGGCCAAAAGAACTTAAAGGACAAAGAGACACCAATTCCTTAATGATTAGGACTTGGTTCCAATCTTTGGCCAAAAGAACTTAAAGGACAAAGAGAAACTAATTCATTACGGATTAAGACTTGATTTCAATCAATGGCCAAAAGAAGTTAAAGGACAAAGAGAAACCAATTCATTACGGATTAAGACTTGATTTCAATCAATGGCCAAAAGAACTTAAAGGACAAAGAGACACCAATTCCTTAATGATTAGGACTTGATTCCAATCTTTGGCCAAAAGAACTTAAAGGACAAAGAGAAACCAATTCATTATGGATTAAGACTTGATTTCAATCAATGGCCAAAAGAAGTTAAAGGACAAAGAGACACCAATTCCTTAATGATTAGGACTTCTTTCCAATCTTTGGCCAAAAGAACTTAAAGGACAAAGAGAAACCAATTCATTACGTATTAAGACTTGATTTCAATCAATGGCCAAAAGAACTTAAAGGACAAAGAGAAACCAATTCATTACGGATTAAGACTTGATTTCAATCAATGGCCAAAAGAACTTAAAGGACAAAGAGACACCAATTCCTTAATGATTAGGACTTGATTCCAATCTTTGGCCAAAAGAACTTAAAAGACAAAGAGAAACCAATTCATTACGGATTAAGACTTGATTTCAATCAATGGCCAAAAGAACTTAAAGGACAAAGAGACACCAATTCCTTAATGATTAAGGCTTGATTCCAATCTTTGGCCAGAAGAACTTAAAGGACAAAGAGAAACCAATTCATTATGGATTAAGACGTGATTTCAATCAATGGCCAAAACAACTTAAAGGACAAAGAGAAACCAATTCATTACGGATTAAGACTTGATTTCAATCAATGGCCAAAAGAACTTAAAGGAGAAAGAGACACCAATTCCTTAATGATTAGGACTTGATTCCAATCTTTGGCCAAAAGAACTTAAAGGACAAAGAGAAACCAATTGATGATGGAATAAGACTTGAGTTCAATCAATGGCCAAAAGAACTTAAAGGACAAAGAGACACCAATTCCTTAATGATTAGGACTTTATTCCAATCAATGGCCAAAAGAACTTAAAGGACAAAGAGACGCCAATTCTTTAATGATTAAGGCTTGATTCCAATCAATGGCCAAAAGAAGTTAAAGGACAAAGAGAAACCAATTCATTACGGATTAAGACTTGATTTCAATCAATGGCCAAAAGAACTTAAAGGACAAAGAGACACCAATTCCTTAATGATTAGGACTTGATTCCAATCTTTGGCCAAAAGAACTTAAAGGACAAAGAGAAACCAATTCATTATGGATTAAGACTTGATTTCAATCAATGGCCAAAAGAACTTAAAGGACAAAGAGACACCAATTCCTTAATGATTAGGTCTTGATTCCAATCTTTGGCCAAAAGAACTTACTAGACAAAGAGAAACCAATTGATGATGGAATAAGACTTGAGTTCAATCAATGGCCAAAAGAACTTAAAGGACAAAGAGAAACTAATTCATTACGGATTAAGACTTGATTTCAATCAATGGCCAAAATAACTTAAAGGACAAAGAGACACCAATTCCTTAATGATTAAGACTTGTTTCCAATCAATGGCCAAAAGAACTTAAAGGACAAAGAGAAACCAATTGATGATGGAATAAGAGTTGAGTTCAATCAATGGCCAAAAGAACTTAAAGGACAAATAGAAACCAATTCATTACGGATTAAGACTTGATTTCAATCAATGGCCAAAATAACTTAAAGGACAAAGAGACACCAATCCCTTAATGATTAAGGCTTGATTCCAATCTTTGGCCAGAAGAACTTAATGGACAAAGTGAAACCAATTCATTATGGATTAAGACTTGATTTCAATCAATGGCCAAAAGAAGTTAAAGGACAAAGAGAAACCAATTCATTACGGATTAAGACTTGATTTCAATCAATGGCCAAAAGAACTTAAAGGACAAAGAGACACCAATTCCTTAATGATTAGGACTTGATTCCAATCTTTGGCCAAAAGAACTTAATGGACAAAGTGAAACCAATTCATTACGGATTAAGACTTGATTTCAATCAATGGCCAAAAGAACTTAAAGGACAAAGAGACACCAATTCTTTAATGATTAAGACTTGATTCCAATCTTTGGCCAAAAGACCTTAAAAGACAAAGAGAACCAATTCATTACGGATTATGACTTGATTTCAATCAATGGCCAAAAGAACTTAAAGGACAAAGAGACACCAATTCCTTAATGATTAAGACTTGTTTCCAATCAATGGCCAAAAGAACTTAAAGGACAAAGTGAAACCAATTCATTATGGATTAAGACTTGATTTCAATCAATGGCCAAAAGAAGTTAAAGAACAAAGAGAAACCAATTCATTACGGACTAAGACTTGATTTCAATCATTGGCCAAAAGAACTTAAAGGACAAAGAGACACCAATTCCTTAATGATTAGGACTTGATTTCAATCAATGGCCAAAAGAAGTTAAAGGACAAAGAGAAACCAATTCATTACGGATTAAGACTTGATTTCAATCAATGGCCAAAAGAACTTAAAGGACAAAGAGACACCAATTCCTTAATGATTAGGACTTGATTTCAATCAATGGCCAAAAGAACTTAAAGGACAAAGAGACACCAATTCCTTAATGATTAGGACTTGTTTTCAATCAATGGCCAAAAGAATTTAAAAGACAAAGAGAAACCAATTCCTTAATGATTAAGGCTTGATTCCAATCTTTGGCCAAAAGAACTTAAAGGACAAAGAGAAACCAATTCATTATGGATGAAGACTTGATTTCAATCAATGGCCAAAAGAAGTTAAAGGACAAAGAGACACCAACTCATTACGGATTAAGACTTGATTTCAATCAATGGCCAAAAGAACTTAAAGGACAAAGAGACACCAATTCCTTAATAATTAGGACTTGATTCCAATCTTTGGCCAAAAGAACTTAAAGGACAAAGAGAAACCAATTCATTATGGATTAAGACTTGATTTCAATCAATGGCCAAAAGAAGTTAAAGGACAAAGAGACACCAATTCCTTAATGATTAGGACTTCTTTCCAATCTTTGGCCAAAAGAACTTACAGGACAAAGTGAAACCAATTCATTATGGATTAAGACTTGATTTCAATCAATGGCCAAAAGAACTTAAAGGACAAAGAGACACCAATTCCTTAATGATTAAAGGGTGATTTCAATCAATGGCCAAAATAAGTTAAAGGACAAAGGGAAACCAATTCATTACGGATTAAGACTTGATTTCAATCAATGTCCAAAACAACTTAAAGGACAAAGAGACACCAATTCCTTAATGATTAGGACTTGATTCCAATCTTTGGCCAAAAGAACTTACTAGACAAAGAGAAACCAATTGATGATGGAATAAGACTTGAGTTCAATCAATGGCCAAAAGAACTTAAAGGACAAAGAGAAACCAATTCATTACGGATTAAGACTTGATTTCAATCAATGGCCAAAAGAACTTAAAGGACAAAGAGACACCAATTCCTTAATGATTAGGACTTGATTCCAATCTTTGGCCAGAAGAACTTAATGGACAAAGTGAAACCAATTCATTACGGATTAAGACTTGATTTCAATCAATGGCCAAAAGAAGTTAAAGGACAAAGAGACACCAACTCATTACGGATTAAGACTTGATTTCAATCAATGGCCAAAAGAACTTAAAGGACAAAGAGACACCAATTCCTTAATGATTAGGACTTGATTCCAATCTTTGGCCAAAAGAACTTAAAGGACAAAGAGAAACCAATTCATTATGGATTAAGACTTGATTTCAATCAATGGCCAAAAGAACTTAAAGGACAAAGAGACACCAATTCCTTAATGATTAGGACTTCTTTCCAATCTTTGGCCAAAAGAACTTAAAGGACAAAGAGAAACCAATTCATTACGGATTAAGACTTGATTTCAATCAATGGCCAAAAGAACTTAAAGGACAAAGAGAAACCAATTCATTACGGATTAAGACTTGATTTCAATCAATGTCCAAAAGAACTTAAAGGACAAAGAGACACCAATTCCTTAATGATTAGGACTTGATTCCAATCTTTGGCCAAAAGAACTTACTAGACAAAGAGAAACCAATTGATGATGGAATAAGAGTTGAGTTCAATCAATGGCCAAAAGAACTTAAAGGACAAAGAGAAACCAATTCATTACGGATTAAGACTTGATTTCAATCAATGGCCAAAAGAACTTAAAGGACAAAGAGACACCAATTCCTTAATGATTAGGACTTGATTCCAAACTTTGGCCAAAAGAACTTAATGGACAAAGTGAAACCAGTTCATTACGGATTAAGACTTGATTTCAATCAATGGCCAAAAGAACTTATGATGCGGAACCCCAAGGATATAACGATCCCGAAACCCCGAACACACACTTTGATAGGAGACAAGCAATAGGATAAACACCCTCCCTACTAAACCCCTAAGAAACCTGTTCTTAGAAACGTAGATAATTGGGATAAGAAAGATGAAACTAAACAAATATCACAAGAAAATTTACCTTTGTAATAGTCTATTCAGTTTCTTGATGCAACAAGTAAAGATGATCACTCCTCACTTGCACACAATTGAGAGTTTCTTAGAAGAAACCAGAAAATGTAATTCAATAATGAGAAAGCTCCTGCTACACATGTTTATGAGGTATTTATACCTCTTACATTAGGTTAAATTAAACCTAGCCCACTAGAAAAGGCCCAACTTGCAAAACAAACAATTGGGCTAAATAAAACACCTCAAAATAACTAAATGTCTTCTAAAGAAAACTAAAAAGGATAATTAAATAAAACTTGGCCCAATTACGGACATAATACATTTTAATCTTATTGTGCCACACTTAGAGATATGGGCTGCCCGGCTTCACTAGGTGGCCCATTTAGCTTTGTCTTCTCTTCCCTAGCCCATTCTTGATGCATATCTTCCACAAATGACTTGGCTAAGTTCCCAAAGCTTTCTTTCAATATCTTGGCTCTTGCCCTTGTGATAGGTCCCACGGGCATGTTGAAATTCCCATCTTGCCCTTTAGTGCTGGAATGTCCAATTTGCCCTCCTAAGCTCGTATCAATCTTTCTCTCTTAAAAAAGATTCGTCCTCGAATCTGCATCCATATCAAATGGAGAAAGGTCAGAAACATTAAAAGTAGTTGAAATATTATACTCACCTGGGAGGTCAATCTTATATGCATTATCATTGATCCTTTCTAGCACTTGAAATGGACCATCTCCCTAGCATCAAGCTTGGATTTCTTTTGAGTAGGGAACCTCTCCTTTCACAAATGAACCCAAACCCAATCACCAGGTTCAAACACAATTTGTTTACGAACTTTATTCACTCTTTGGGCTATCAATCTGCTTCTCTTCTCAATCATCTCACGTGCCTTCATGTGCATCTCTTTAACCTTTTCAGCCTTGCTTTCACCATCTAAACTAACAATATCACTCAAAGGCAAAGGCATTAAATCCAAAACAGTTAAAGGATTAAAACCATACACAATCTCAAATGGAGAAAAACCTGTAGAAGAATGTATAGTCCTATTATAAGCAAACTCAATAAAAGGCAAACAATCTTCCCAAGTTTTCAAATTCTTCCCAACAACTGCACGCAATAAAGTCCCTAAAGTTCTATTCACCACTTCAGTTTGACCATCAGTTTGTGGGTGACAAGTAGTAGAATAAAGCAATTTTGTTCCCAACTTACCCCACAACACTTTCCAAAAATGACTCAAAAACTTCACATCACGGTCAGAAACAATAGTTCTAGGGACACCATGCAAACGCACAACTTCTCTAAAGAACAATTCAGCAATATTTGTTGCATCATCAGTTTTATGGCATGCAATAAAGTGAGCCATTTTACTAAATCTGTTCACTACAACAAAAATGCTATCTCTACCCTTCCTAGTTCTAGGCAATCCAAGCACAAAATCCATGGATATGTCAATCCAAGGATGAGTAGGAATAGGTAAGGGTGTATACAAACCATGTGGCATAGACTTAGATTTAGCCTGTTTACATGCAATGCATCTAGCACAAATTCTCTCAACATCTTTTCGCATGCGAGGCCAATAAAAATGTTCAGACAACACATCCAAAGTCTTATGCACACCAAAATGACCCATCAATCCACCACAATGTGATTCCCTAACAAGCAATTCTCTAGTTGAGCAAATAGGCACACAAATTCTATTGCCACAAAATAGAAAACCTTCATGCCTATAGAACTTGTTAAATGCACCCTTTTCACATGTAGCATATATATTAGCAAAATCAGAGTCAGCTGCATACAAATCTTTCAAGTGCTCAAATCCTAACAACTTAGAAGAAAGTGTAGTGATTAAAGCATACCTCCTAGATAAAGCATCAAAGAACTACATTCTCTTTTCCTTGCTTATAAGCAATCACATATGGAAAGGTCTCAATGAATTCCACCCATTTGGCATGTCTTTGTTCAACTTACATTGACCTTTTAGGTGCTTCAAAGACTCATGATCAGTGTGAATCACGAACTCTTTGGGTAGCAAATAATGTTGCCAAACCTCCAAAGCTCGAACCAAGGCATATAGCTCCTTGTCATAGGTAGAATACTTGAGTTGAGCTCCATTCAACTTCTCATCAAGAATGCAATGGGACGTTTTCCCGCATCAAACAAAGACCTATACCAATCCCAGTAGCATCACATTCTACTTCAAAAGTCTTATCAAAATTAGGCAAAACAAGAATAGGAGCAGAACACAATTTTTCTTTCAAAGTGGTAAAAGCAAGTTCTTGTTCCTGTCCCCATTTAAACCCAACATCCTTTTTAACAATTTCAGTTAAAGGAGCAGCAATGGTAGAGAAATTTTTCACAAATCTCCTATAAAACCCAGCTAAACCATGAAAACTCCTTACCTCGAAACACTCTTAGGCATTGGCCATTCTCGAATAGCCTTCACCTTCTCCTCATCAACCTCAATACCACGTGCACTCACAACAAAACCAAGAAACACAACTCTATCCATGCAAAATGTGCACTTCTTAAGGTTGGCATACAATCTCTCCTTCCTAAGAACTTCTAAAATAGCCTTAACATGCAATATGTGTTCATCCAAACAATTGCTGTAAATTAGAATATCATCAAAATAAACAACCACAAACTTTCCCAAGAAATCCCTCAAAATATGGTTCATTAAGCGCATGAAAGTACTAGGTGCATTAGTTAACCCAAAAGGCATAACCAACCACTCATAAAGACCATATTTTGTTTTAAATGCAGTCTTCCACTCATCCCCTGGTTTCATTCTAATTTGGTGATACCCACTTTTCAAATCAATTTTAGTGAATATGCATGCACCATTCAACTCATCAAGCATGTCATCTAACCTAGGGATAGGATGGCGATACTTTACTGTTATTTTGTTGACTGCACGACAATCCACACACATCCTCCAACTGCCATCTTTCTTTGGAACCAACAAAACTGGAACAAAGACATGGACTCATGCTTTCCTTCACGCACTTTAGCTAGTAGCTCATCCACTTGCCTCAAGCTCCTTTGTCTCCTCAGGATTACTTCTATAGGCTGGCCTATTTGGAATGCTAGCCCCTGCATGAAGTCAATTTGGTGCTCAATCCTCTCAATGGTGGTAATCCAATGGCACCTCATCAGGGAAAACATCTTCAAATTCCTGCAACAAAGAAACAAATCTACTAGGCAAATTTGGGTTAAGGTTAGTTTCAGTAAGAAAAACCTCCCTAAACCTTATCATAACCATTGCTCTCTTGCCTAGAAAAGCACCTTTCAAATCCCTCTCCTTTGCATAGAAACATATTTTTCTCTCAATTCTTTCAGTTTCTTCATTTTTCTCACTCTTTTCTTTTCTTTCACTCAGCTCTTTCTTTTCACTATTCAGATTCTTTCCTTTCTTTTCACTCACCATTGGGCCCTTATCTTTTTTCTTTTGCCCTTATCTTTTTTCTTTTCTCTCATGGTCTCTTTTCTCTCTTCTTTTTCTTTTGCCTTACTTTCTAAATTCCCAAGAGAAGATTGTTGAAGTTTTACTTGATCAAGATACACCTCTTTGGGCGATAATGGAGCAAGCGTGAACTTGTGACCATTATGCTCAAAGGAATACCTGTTCTTGAACCCATCATGTTGCACACGCCTATCAAATTGCCATGGTCTCCCCAATAATAAGTGACTAGCTTGCATGGGTACTACATCACACACCACTTCATCACAATATTTTCCAATAGAAAATGCAACCACAACCTGTCTAGTAACTTTCACCTCTCCACTATCATTCAACCACTGCAACCTATATGGATTAGGATGCTTATCACACTTCAACCCTAGCTTCTCAACTAAAGTAGTACTCGCAACACTAGTACAACTTCCACCATCAATGATCAAGCTACATACCTTTCCACCAACTAAGCACCTGGTGTGGAATATATTTTCTCTTTGCTCCAAACTGTCTTCCTTAACTTGCAAATTCAATGCACGCCTAGCAACAAGAGACTCACCATGCACAAAGATACTCCACATGCTCATCAAAGATCGTAACAATCCTCCAAAGGTGGCATACTATCACTCGCATCGACACATTACCATCATCGATTCAGAAACAACTTCTCCACCCCTAATCACCATCATCCTTTGTTTGGGCAATCGATGCATAATGACCCAAACCTTGACATTTGAAGCATTTGATATCTCTATGTCTAGAATTAGCAATAGAAGAAGATGAGTTAGAACTACCTTTCTTCTTTGTTGTATCTAGCCCCTTTCCTTGGAATCAACCTTTATACTTCTTGGTGTCCTCATATTTTCGCCATTTAGAACCCCACTTTGAGTTGGAATTGGAAAATGCTTTGGCTGCCCTCCTTTGATTTTGTTGCTTCTCCACCTTCATTGCCATGCTAACCAAATCATCCATCTCCACATAATGTCAGTAATTCCACCACATCTGCAATTTCTTTGTTTAGACCACCCATAAATCGTGCCATAGTCACTTCCATGTCCTCCTCTATGTTGGCCTTGATCATGAGCACCTCCATCTCTTTGTGGTAATCCTCCACCGATTTAGAACCTTGTGTGAGCCTATGTAATTTCTGGTGCACCTCCTGTAATAATAAGAAGGTACAAATCTTTTCTTCATCACTTGCTACATCTCTTCCCAAGTCTCAATAGGCCGCACACCATTCCTCCTTCTAGACTTCATTAGCTCATCCCACCAAACTAGTGCATAATCTGAAAACTCCACTGCAGCCCAATCTCACTTTCTTCTCTTCAAGATAATAATGGCATGCAAAGATCATCTCAACTTTCCTTTCCCATTCTAAGTAGGCTTCAAAGATCGCTTTCTTCCCTTGAATGGAGGAATTTGCATTTTTATGGCATTAATGTTGCTATCTTGTCTTCCTCGGTTCCTAGCTCTCCTATTTCTAACTGATTCACTCCATCGATTCCTCCTCATATGGCTCACGATTGAAATCATTGTGATTTCGCTCTATGCCTCGATCACCCCGCCTACTACTCTCGGAGATAGCTTGTGTCACTTCCCTTCTCCATTCATCCATATCATCAAGTCTACTATTCAATTTCTGAAATTGAGAAACAAAGGCTTGGTATATCACCTTCATATCCGTGTCATGGGAGCTTCCTCTTCAGCCATTGGAAATAACTCCGCAAAGTGTTAATAAAGTAACCTCACAGTTCACTCTCTCAATGTGTTTTCACTCAGAAATTTGGGGGCACTCGTGTTTGCACTCAATTCAGGCTTTTACCCTCTTTTGAACTCAACACTCTTGCCTTTTACCTCTTTTGACCACTTTTGGTTGTTGCACTTGAAATTAAACAAACCAAAACAAACTCAAATTCACAAGCAATATTTGGGACAGAAAATGAATGATAAACCAACAAAAGAAAACTCTAGTTGAGGACCAAAGGAAATGCAAAACCAGCAAGAAAGAAATAGACACTAACAAATGAAGGAAACTGATGCAAATTAAGATCAAGAATGTGCCAAGAAAACACAAGATTGGAACCAAAGAAAGTGGTGACAGAAGAAAACAAGACAAGAATCACACCAAAACTGGTTTCAATTGTGGATTAAAACAATTCTGAAATTCTGCAGTTTTTTTTTTTTTTTTCGCGTTTTTTTTTTTTTTTTTTTTTATGCTTTTGTTTTCTAATGAATTCTGCAGACACTATTTTTTTCACGTTTCTTTTTTTTCACGTTTTTTTTTTTTTTTTATCCTGAAACACAAAATAGTAAAAACAGAGACAACAGAACAAGAAAAAAAAAAAAAATTGGAACAAGCAAAGGAAAACCCAGAACAGAAAAAAGGACAAAATGCAGCCAATAAAAACGCAGATAAATAGGAATTTATCTACAGTAGATACCAAATGATGCGGAACCCCAAGGATATAACGATCCCAAAACCCCGAACACACACTTTGATAGGAGACAAGCAATAGGATAAACACCCTCCCTACTAAACCCCTAAGAAACCTGTTCTTAGAAACGTAGATAATTGGGATAAGAAAGATGAAACTAAACAAATATCACAAGAAAATTTACCTTTGTAATAGTCTATTCAGTTTCTTGATGCAACAAGTAAAGATGATCACTCCTCACTTGCACACAATTGAGAGTTTCTTAGAAGAAACCAGAAAATGTAATTCAATAATGAGAAAGCTCCTGCTACACATGTTTATGAGGTATTTATACCTCTTACATTAGGTTAAATTAAACCTAGCCCACTAGAAAAGGCCCAACTTGCAAAACAAACAATTGGGCTGAATAAAACACCTCAAAATAACTAAATGTCTTCTAAAGAAAACTAAAAAGGATAATTAAATAAAACTTGGCCCAATTACTTTACATAATACATTTTAATCTTATTGTGCCACACTTAGAGATATGGGCTGCCCGCTTTCACTAGGTGGCCCATTTAGCTTTGTCTTCTCTTCCTTAGCCCATTCTTGATGCATCTCTTCCACAAATGACTTGGCTAAGTTCCCAAAGCTTTCTTTCAGCATCTTTGCTCTTGCTCTTGTAATAGGTCCCACGGGCATGTTAAAATTCCCATCTTGCCCGTTAGTGCTGGAATGTCCAATTTGCCCTCCTGAGCTCGTATCAGAAATTAAAGGACAAAGAGAATCCATTTCATTACGGATTAAGACTTGATTTCAATCATTGGCCAAAAGAACTTAAAGGACAAAGAGACACCAATTCCTTAATGATTAGGACTTGATTCCAATCAATGGCCAAAAGAAGTTAAAGGACAAAGAGAAACCAATTCATTATGGATTAAGACTTGATTTCAATCAATGGCCAAAAGAAGTTAAAGGACAAAGAGACACCAATTCCTTAATGATTAGGACTTCTTTCCAATCAATGGCCAAAAGAACTTAAAGGACAAAGAGAAACCAATTCATTAATGATTAAGACTTGGTTCCAATCAATGGCCAAAAGAACTTAAAGGACAAAGTAAAGCCAATTCATTATGGATTAAGACTTGATTTCAATCAATGGCCAAAAGAACTTAAAGGACAAAGGGATACCAATTCATTAATGATTAAGACATGATTCCAATCAACAGCCAAAACAACTTAAAGGATAAAGAGAAACCAATTCTGATGGATTAAGACTTGATTTGAATCAATGGCCAAAAGAACTTAAAGGACAAAGAGAAACCAATTCATTATGGATTAAGACTTGATTTCAATCAATGGCCAAAAGAACTTAAAGGACAAAGAGACACCAATTCCTTAATGATTAAGGCTTGATTCCAATCAATGGCCAAAAGAACTTAAAGGACAAAGTGAAACCAATTCATTATGGATTAAGACTTGATTTCAATCAATGGCCAAAAGAACTTAAAGGACAAAGAGACACCAATTCCTTAATGATTAGGACTTGATTTCAATCTTTGGCCAAAAGAACTTAAAAGACAAAGAGAAACCAATTCATTACGGACTAAGACTTGATTTCAATCAATGGCCAAAACAACTTAAAGGACAAAGAGAAACCCATTCATTATGGATTAAGACTTGATTTCAATCAATGGCCAAAAGAACTTAAAGGACAAAGAGAAACCAATTCCTCAAGGATTAAGACTTGATTCCAATCAATGGCCAAAAGAACTTAAAGGACAAAGAGAAACCAATTCATTAATGATTAAGACTTGATTCCAATCAATGGCACAAAGAACTTAAAGGACAAAGAGAAACCAATTCATTACGGATTAAGACTTGATTTCAATCAATGGCCAAAAGAACTTAAAGGACAAAGAGACACCAATTCCTTAATGATTAGGACTTGATTCCAATCAATGGCCAAAAGAATTTAAAGGACAAAGAGAAACCAATTCATTACGGATTAAGACTTGATTTCAATCAATGGCCAAAAGAACTTAAAGGACAAAGAGACACCAATTCCTTAATAATTAAGACTTGCTTCCAATCAATGGCCAGAAGAACTTAAAGGACAAAGAGAAACCAATTCATTATGGATTAAGACTTGATTTCAATCAATGGCCAAAAGAACTTAAAGGACAAAGAGAAACCAATTCATTAATGGAATAAGACTTGATTTCAATCAATGGCCAAAAGAACTTAAAGGACAAAGAGAAACCAATTCATTACGGATTAAGACTTGATTTCAATCAATGGCCAAAAGAACTTAAAGGACAAAGAGACACCAATTCCTTAATGATTAACACTTGATTCCAATCTTTGGCCAAAAGAACTTAAAGGACAAAGAGAAACCAATTCATTACGGATTAAGACTTGATTTCAATCAATGGCCAAAAGAACTTAAAGGACAAAGAGAAACCAATTCATTATGGATTAAGACTTGATTTCAATCAATGGCCAAAAGAACTTAAAGGACAAAGAGACACCAATTCCTTAATGATTAGGACTTGATTCCAATCTTTGGCCAAAAGAACTTAAAGGACAAAGAGAAACCAATTCATTAAGTATTAAGACTTGATTTCAATCAATGGCCAAAAGAACTTAAAGGACAAAGAGAAACCAATTCATTACGGATTAAGACTTGATTTCAATCAATGGCCAAAAGAACTTAAAGGACAAAGAGGCACCAATTCCTTAATGATTAGGACTTGATTCCAATCTTTGGCCAAAAGAACTTAAAGGACAAAGAGAAACCAATTCATTACGGATTAAGACTTGATTTCAATCAATGGCCAAAGAAGTTAAAGGACAAAGAGACACCAATTCCTTAATGATTAGGACTTGATTCCAATCTTTGGCCAAAAGAACTTAAAGGACAAAGAGAAACCAATTCATTACGGATTAAGACTTGATTTCAATCAATGGCCAAAAGAACTTAAAGGACAAAGAGACACCAATTCCTTAATGATTAAGGCTTGATTCCAATCTTTGGCCAAAAGAACTTAAAGGACAAAGAGAAACCAATTCATTATGGATTAAGACTTGATTTCAATCAATGGCCAAAAGAAGTTAAAGGACAAAGAGACACCAATTCCTTAATGATTAGGACTTGATTCCAATCTTTGGCCAAAAGAACTTAAAGGACAAAGAGAAACCAATTCATTATGGATTAAGACTTGATTTCAATCAATGGCCAAAAGAACTTAAAGGACAAAGAGAAACCAATTCCTTAATGATTAAGACTTGATTCCAATCAATGGCCAAAAGAACTTAAAGGACAAAGAGAAACCAATTCATTACGGATTAAGACTTGATTTCAATCAATGGCCAAAAGAACTTAAAGGACAAAGAGAAACCAATTCATTATGGATTAAGACTTGATTTCAATCAATGGCCAAAAGAACTTAAAGGACAAAGAGACACCAATTCCTTAATGATTAGGACTTGATTCCAATCTTTGGCCAAAAGAACTTAAAGGACAAAGAGAAACCAATTGATGATGGAATAAGACTTGAGTTCAATCAATGGCCAAAAGAACTTAAAGGACAAAGAGAAACCAATTCATTACGGATTAAGACTTGATTTCAATCAATGGCCAAAAGAACTTAAAGGACAAAGAGACACCAATTCCTTAATGATTAGGACTTGATTCCAATCTTTGGCCAAAAGAACTTAAAGGACAAAGAGAAACCAATTCATTATGGATTAAGACTTGATTTCAATCAATGGCCAAAAGAACTTAAAGGACAAAGAGAAACCAATTCATTACGGATTAAGACTTGATTTCAATCAATGGCCAAAAGAACTTAAAGGACAAAGAGACACCAATTCCTTAATGATTAAGACTTGATTCCAATCAATGGCCAAAAGAACTTAAAGGACAAAGAGAAACCAATTCATTATGGATTAAGACTTGATTTCAATCAATGGCCAAAAGAACTTAAAGGACAAAGAGAAACCAATTCATTAAGGACTAAGACTTGCTTTCAATCAATGGCCAAAAGAACTTAAAGAACAAAGAGAAACCAATTCATTACGGATTAAGACTTGATTTCAATCAATGGCCAAAAGAACTTAAAGGACAAAGAGAAACCAATTCCTTAATGATTAAGACTTGATTCCAATCAATGGCCAAAAGAACTTAAAGGACAAAGAGAAACCAATTCATTATGGATTAAGACTTGATTTCAATCAATGGCCAAAAGAACTTAAAGGACAAAGAGACACCAATTCCTTAATGATTAGGACTTGATTTCAATCTTTGGCCAAAAGAACTTAAAGGACAAAGAGAAACCAATTCATTACAGATTAAGACTTGATTTCAATCAATGGCCAAAAGAACTTAAAGGACAAAGAGAAACCAATTCATTACGGATTAAGACTTGATTTCAATCAATGGCCAAAAGAACTTAAAGGACAAAGAGACACCAATTCCTTAATGGATTAAGACTTGATTCCAATCAATGGCCAAAAGAACTTAAAGGACAAAGAGAAACCAATTCATTATGGATTAAGACTTGATTTCAATCAATGGCCAAAAGAACTTAAAGGACAAAGAGACACCAATTCCTTAATGATTAAGGCTTGATTCCAATCTTTGGCCAGAAGAACTTAAAGGACAAAGAGAAACCAATTCATTATGGATTAAGACTTGATTTCAATCAATGGCCAAAAGAACTTAAAGGACAAAGAGAAACCAATTCATTACGGATTAAGACTTGATTTCAATCAATGGCCAAAAGAACTTAAAGGACAAAGAGAATCCAATTCCTTAATGATTAAGACTTGATTCCAATCTTTGGCCAAAAGAACTTAAAGGACAAAGAGAAACCAATTCATTATGGATTAAGACTTGATTTCAATCAATGGCCAAAAGAACTTAAAGGACAAAGAGAAACCAATTCATTAATGATTAAGACTTGTTTCCAATCAATGGCCAAAAGAACTTAAAGGATAAAGAGAAACCAATTCATTCCAGATTAAGACTTGATCCCAATCAATGGCCAAAAGAACTTAAAGGGCAAAGAGAAACCAATTCATTATGGATTAAGACTTGATTTCAATCAATGGCCAAAAGAACTTAAAGGACAAAGAGACACCAATTCCTTAATGATTAAGGCTTGATTCCAATCAATGGCCAAAAGAACTTAAAGGACAAAGAGAAACCAATTCCTTAAGGATTAAGACATGATTTCAATCAATGGCCAAAAGAAGTTAAAGGACAAAGAGAAACCAATTCATTACGGATTAAGACTTGATTTCAATCAATGGCCAAAAGAACTTAAAGGACAAAGAGACACCAATTCTTTAATGATTAAGACTTGATTCCAATCAATCGCCAAAAGAACTTAAAGGACAAAGACAAACCAATTCATTAATGGACTAACACTTGATTTCAATCAATGGCCAAAAGAAGTTAAAGGACAAAGAGAAACCAATTCATTAATGATTAAGACTTGATTCCAATCAATGGCCAAAAGAACTTAAAGGACAAAGAGAAACCAATTCATTAATGATTAAGACTTGTTTCCAATCAATGGCCAAAAGAACTTAAAGGACAAAGAGAAACCAATTCATTATGGATTAAGACTTGATTTCAATCAATGGCCAAAAGAACTTAAAGGACAAAGAGAAACCAATTCATTAATGATTAAGACTTGTTTCCAATCAATGGCCAAAAGAACTTAAAGGACAAAGAGAAACAAATTCATTAATGATTAAGACTTGCTTCCAATCAATGGCCAAAAGAACTTAAAGGACAAAGAGAAACCAATTCATTACGGATTAAGACTTGATTTCAATCAATGGCCAAAAGAACTTAAAGGACAAAGAGACACCAATTCCTTAATGATTAGGACTTGATTCCAATCTTTGGCCAAAAGAACTTAAAGGACAAAGAGAAACCAATTCATTATGGATTAAGACTTGATTTCAATCAATGGCCAAAAGAAGTTAAAGGACAAAGAGACACCAATTCCTTAATGATTAGGACTTGATTTCAATCAATGGCCAAAAGAACTTAAAGGACAAAGAGACACCAATTCCTTAATGATTAGGACTTGATTTCAATCAATGGCCAAAAGAACTTAAAGGACAAAGAGAAACCAATTCATTAAGAACTAAGACTTGCTTTCAATCAATGGCCAAAAAAACTTAAAAGACAAAGAGAAACCAATTCATTACGGATTAAGACTTGATTTCAATCTTTGGCCAGAAGAACGTAATGGACAAAGTGAAACCAATTCATTATGGATTAAGACTTGATTTCAATCAATGGCCAAAAGAACTTAAAGGACAAAGAGAAACCAATTCATTATGGATTAAGACTTGATTTCAATCAATGGCCAAAAGAACTTAAAGGACAAAGAGACACTAATTCCTTAATGATTAAGACTTGATTTCTATCTTTGGCCAAAAGAACTTAAAGGACAAAGAGAAACCAATTCATTACGGATTAAGACTTGATTTCAATCAATGGCCAAAAGAACTTAAAGGACAAAGAGAAACCAATTCCTTAATGATTAAGACTTGATTTCAATCAATGGCCAAAAGAACTTAAAGGACAAAGAGACACCAATTCCTTAATGATTAGGACTTGATTCCAATCTTTGGCAAAAAGAACTTAGTGGACAAAGAGAAACCAATTGATGATGGAATAAGACTTGAGTTCAATCAATGGCCAAAAGAACTTAAAGGACAAAGAGAAACCAATTCATTACGGATTAAGACTTGATTTCAATCAATGGCCAAAAGAACTTAAAGGACAAAGAGACACCAATTCCTTAATGATTAAGGCTTGATTCCAATCTTTGGCCTAAAGAACTTAAAGGACAAAGAGAAACCAATTCATTATGGATTAAGACTTGATTTCAATCAATGGCCAAAAGAACTTAAAGGACAAAGAGACACCAATTCTTTAATGATTAAGACTTGATTTCAATCAATGGCCAAAAGAACCTAAAGGATAAAGAGACACCAATTCCTTAATGATTAAGACTTGATTTCAATCAATGGCCAAAAGAACTTAAAGGACAAAGAGAAACCAATTCATTATGGATTAAGACTTGATTTCAATCAATGGCCAAAAGAACTTAAAGGACAAAGAGACACCAATTCCTTAATGATTAAGGCTTGATTCCAATCTTTGGCCAAAAGAACTTAATGGACAAAGTGAAACCAATTCATTATGGATTAAGACTTGATTTCAATCAATGGCCAAAAGAAGTTAAAGGACAAAGAGAAACCAATTCATTACGGATTAAGACTTGATTTCAATCAATGGCCAAAAGAACTTAAAGGACAAAGAGACACCAATTCCTTAATGATTAGGACTTGATTCCAATCTTTGGCCAAAAGAACTTAAAGGACAAAGAGAAACCAATTCATTATGGATTAAGACTTGATTTCAATCAATAGCCAAAAAGAACTTAAAGGACAAAGAGACACCAATTCCTTAATGATTAAGGCTTGATTCCAATCTTTGGCCAGAAGAACTTAAAGGACAAAGAGAAACCAATTCATTATGGATTAAGACTTGATTTCAATCAATGGCCAAAAGAAGTTAAAGGACAAAGAGAAACCAATTCATTGCGGATTAAGACTTGATTTCAATCAATGGCCAAAAGAACTTAAAGGACAAAGAGACACCAAGTCCTTAATGATTAAAGCTTGATTTCAATCAATGGCCAAAAGAACTTAATGGACAAAGTGAAACCAATTCATTATGGATTAAGACTTGATTTCAATCGATGGCCAAAAGAAGTTGAAGGACAAAGAGACACTAATTCCTTGATGATAAAGACTTGATTCCAATTAATGGCCAAAAGAACTTAAAGGACAAAGAAAAACCAATTCCTTAATGATTTGGACTTGATTTCAATCAATGGCCAAAAGAACTTAAAGGAGAATGAGAAACCAATTCCCTTTGGAATAAGACTTGATTCCAATCAATGGTCAAAAGAACTTAAAGGACAAAGAGAAACCAATTCATTAATGATTAAGACTTGTTTCCAATCAATGGCCAAAAGAACTTAGTGGACAAAGAGAAACCAATCCATTATGGACTAAGACTTGATTTCAATCTTTGGCCAGAAGAACTTACAGGACAAAGTGAAGCCAATTCATTATGGATTAAGACGTGATTTCAATCAATGGCCAAAAATAAGTTAAAGGACGAAGAGAAACCAATTCATTACGGATTAAGACTTGATTTCAATCAATGGCCAAAAGAACTTAAAGGACAAAGAGGCACCAATTCCTTAATGATTAAGGCTTGATTCCAATCTTTGGCCAGAAAAACTTAAAGGACAAAGAGAAACCAATTCATTATGGATTAAGACTTGATTTCAATCAATGGCCAAAAGAACTTAAAGGACAAAGAGAAACCAATTCATTACGGATTAAGACTTGATTTCAATCAATGGCCAAAAGAACTTAAAGGACAAAGAGACACTAATTCCTTAATGATTAGGACTTGATTCCAATCTTTGGCCAAAAGAACTTAGTGGACAAAGAGAAAACCAATTCATTACCGGATTAAAGACTTGATTTCAATCAATGGCCAAAAAGAATCGAAAGGACAAAGGGAAATCCAATTCGATTACCATGATTAAGACTTGATTTCAATCAATGGCCAAAAGAACTTTAAGGACAAAGAGAGCCACCCAATTCCTTAATCGATTAGGACTTGATTCCAATCTTTGGCCAAAAGAACTTAAAGGACAAAGAGTATGAAACCAATCTCCAATATGGATTAAGACTTGATTTCAATCAATGGCCAAAAAGAAGTTGAAGGACAAAGGAGACACTAATTTCATTGACGATTAAGGACTTCTTTCCAATTCCTTTTGGCCAAAAGAATATCATAAAGGACAAAGAGAAATCCAATTCATTCTACGGATTAGAGCGTGATATCAATCAATGGCCAAAAGAACTTAAAGGACAAAGGGAAACAAATTCATTAATGTTTGACATTAAGACTTGATTTCCAATCAATGGGGCCAAAAGAACTTTCTAAAGGACAAAAGAGACACCAATTCATTAATGGATTAAGACTTGATTTCCAACCAATGCAAGCCAAAAGAATCTTAAAGGACAAAGAGACACCAATTCATTAATGATTAAGGCTTGATTCCAATCTGTATTGGCCAGAAGAATTTAATGGACAAAGTGAAACTAATTCATTATGGATTAAGACTTGATTTCAATCAATGGCCAAAAAGAAGTTAAAGGGACAAAGAGAAACCAATTCATTCACGGATTAAGACTTGATTTAATCTAATGGCCAAAAGAAACTTAAAGGACAAAGAGACACCAATTCCTTAATGATTAGGACTTGAATTTCAATCTTTGGCCAAAAAGAACTTAAAAAGACAAAAGAAGAAACCAATTCATTGGCTTGATTAAGACAGATTTCAATCAATGGCCAAAAGAACTTAAGGGACAAAGAGACACAATTCCTTAATGATTAAGGCTTGATTCCAATCTTTGGGCCAAAAGAACTTACAAAGGACAAAGAGAAACCAATTCATTATGGATTAAGACTTGATTTCAATCAATGGCACAAAAGAAGTTAAAGGAACAAAAGAGACACATAATTCATTGATGATAAGGACTCTTCTTTCAATCTTTATGGCCAAAAGAATCATAAAGACAAAGACCAATTCTGAATATTGTGACTGATTCCACCTTAAGTCAAAAGATTAGGACAAAGAGAAACCAATTCATTACGGATTAAGACTTGATTTCTAATCTCACAATGGCCAAAAGAACTTAAAGGACAAAGGGAAACCAATTCATTCACAGATTAAGTGACTTGATTTCAATCAATGGCCAACAAAGAATCTTAAAGGACAAAGAGACACCTAAATTCATTAATGATTAAGGACTTGATTCCAATCTTTGGCCAAAAGAAGTTAGTGGACAAAGAGCAACCAATTGATGATGGATTAAGACTTAGTTCCAATCAATTGCCAAAGAACTTAAAGGACAAAGAGAAACCAATTCATTACGGATTAAGACTTGATTTCAATCAATAGCCAAAAAGAACTTAAAGGACAAAGAGACACCAATTCCTTAATGATTAAGGCTTGATTCCAATCTTTGGCCAGAAGAACTTAATGGACAAAGTGAAACCAATACATTATGGATTAAGACTCGGTTTCAATCAATGTCCAAAAGAAGTTAAAGGACAAAGAGAAACCAATTCCTTAATGATTAGGACTTGATTCCAAACTTTGGCCAAAAGAACTTAGTGGACAAAGAGAAACCAATTCATTATGGATTAAGACGTGATTCCAATTAATGGCCAAAACAACTTAAAGGACAAAGAGAAACCAATTCATTACGGATTAAGACTTGATTTCAATCAATGGCCAAAAGAACTTAAAGGACAAAGAGACACCAATTCCTTAATGATTAAGGCTTGATTTCAATCAATCGCCAAAAGAACTTAAAGGACAAAGAGAAACCAATTCATTATGGATTAAGACTTGATTTCAATCAATGGCCAAAAGAACTTAAAGGACAAGGAGACACCAATTCATTACAGATTAAGACTTGATTTCAATCAATGGCCAAAAGAACTTAAAGGACAAAGAGAAACCAATTCATTAGGATTAAGACTTGATTTCAATCAATGGCCAAAAGAACTTAAAGGACAAAGAGAAACCAATTCATTAATGATTAAGACTTGATTTCAATCAATGGCCAAAAGAACTTAAAGGACAAAGAGAAACCAATTCATTATGGATTAAGACTTGATTTCAATCAATGGCCAAAAGAACTTAAAGGACAAAGATAAACCAATTCATTAATGGATTAAGACTTGATTTCAATCAATGGCCAAAAGAACTTAAAGGACAAAAAGAAACCAATTCATTAAGGACTAAGACTTGCTTTCAATCAATGGCCAAAAGAACTTAAAGGACAAAGATAAACCAATTCATTAATGATTAAGGCTTGTTTCCAATCAATGGCCAAAAGAACTTAAAGGACAAAGAGAAACCAATTCATTATGGATTAAGACTTGATTTCAACCAATGGCCAAAAGAACTTAAAGGACAAAGAGAAACCAATTCATTACGGATTAAGACTTGATTTCAATCAATGGCCAAAAGAACTTAAAGGACAAAGAGAAACCAATTCATTAATGATTAAGACTTGATTTCAATCAATGGCCAAAAGAACTTAAAGGACAAAGAGAAACCAATTCATTAATGATTAAGACTTGATTTCAATCAATGGCCAAAAGAACTTAAAGGACAAAGGGAAACCAATTCATTAATGATTAAGCCTTGATTCCAATCAATGGCCAAAAGAACTTAAAAGGCAAAGAGAAACCAATTCATTACGGATTAAGACATGATTTTAATCAATGGCCAAAAGAGCTTAAAGGACAAAGAGAAACCAATTCATTACGGATTAAGACTTGATTTCAATTAATGGCCAAAAGAGCTTAAAGGACAAAGAGAAACCAATTCATTAATGATTAAGACTTGATTTCAATCAATGGCCAAAAGAACTTAAAGGACAAAGAGACACCAATTCATTAATGATTAAGACTTGATTTCAATCAATGGCCAAAAGAGCTTAAAGGACAAAGAGAAACCAATTCCTTAATGATTAAGACTTGATTCCAATCAATGGCCAAAAGAACATAAAGGACAAAGAGAAACCAATTCCTTAATGATTAAGACTTGATAACAATCTTTGGCCAAAGGAATTTAAAGGACAAAGACAAACAAATTCATTATGGATTAAGACATGATTTGAATTAATGGCCAAAAGAACATAATGGACAAATAGGAACCAATTCCTTAATGAGTAAGACTTGATTCCAATCTTTGGCCAAAAGAAATTAAAGAACAAAGAGAAACCATTTCATTATGGATTAAGACATGATTTGAATTAATGGCCAAAAGAACATAATGGACAAATAGGAACCAATTCCTTAATGAGTAAGACTTGATTCCAATCCTTGCCCAAAAGAACTTAAAGGACAAAGAGAAACCATTTCAATACGGATTAAGACTTGATTTCAATCAATGGCCAAAAGGACTTAAAGAACAAAGAGAAACCATTTCATTATGGATTAAGACATGATTTCAATCAATTGCCAAAAGAACTTAAAGGACAAAAAGAAACCAATTCATTAAAGATTAAGACTTGATTTCAATCAATGGCCAAAAGAACTTAAAGGACAAAGAGAAACCAATTCATTATGGATTAAGACAAGATTTCAACCAATGGCCAAAAGAACTTAAAGAACAAAGGGAAACCAATTCCTTATGGATTAAGACTTGTTTCCAATCTATGGCCAAAAGAACTTAAAGGACAAAGAGAAGCCAATTCCTTAATGATTAAGACTTGATTTCAATCAATGGCCAAAAGAACTTAAAGGACAAAGAGACACCAATTCATTAATGATTAAGACTTGATTTCAATCAATGGCCAAAAGAACTTAAAGGACAAAGAGAAACCAATTCATTACGGATTAAGACTTGATTTCAATCAATGGCCAAAAGAACTTAAAGGACAAAGAGAATCCAATTCATTATGATTAAGACTTGATTTCAATCAATGGCCAAAAGAACTTAAAGGACAAAGAGAAACCAATTCATTAATGGATTAAGACTTGATTTCAATCAATGGCGAAAAGAACTTAAAGAATAAAGAGAACCCAATTCTTCAAGGATTAAGATTTGATTTCAATCAATGGCCAAAAGAACTTAAAGGACAAAGAGACACCAATTCATTACGGATTAAGACTTGATTTCAATCAATGGCCAAAAGAAGTTACAGGACAAAGAGAAACCAATTCATTATGGATTAAGACTTGAGTTCAATCAATGGCCAAAAGAACTTAAATGACAAAGAGACACCAATTCCTTAATGATTAAGGCTTGATTCCAATCAATGGCCAAAAGAACTTAAAAGACAAAGAGAAACCAATTCATTACTGGATTAAGACTTGATTTCAATCAATGGCCAAAAGAACTTAAAGGACAAAGAGAAACCAATTCATTAATGATTAAGACTTGATTTCAATCAATGGCCAAAAGAACTTAAAGGACAAAGAGAAACCAATTCATTAATGGATTAAGACTTGATTTCAATCAATGGCCAAAAGAACTTAAAGGACAAAGTGAAACCAATTCATTACGGATTAAGACTTGATTTCAATCAATGGCCAAAAGAACTTAAAGGACAAAGAGACACCAATTCTTTAATGATTAAGACTTGATTTCAATCAATGGCCAAAAGAACCTAAAGGATAAAGAGACACCAATTCCTTAATGATTAGGACTTGATTTCAATCAATGGCCAAAAGAACTTAAAGGACAAAGAGAACCCAATTCATTACGGATTAAGACTTGATTTCAATCAATGGCCAAAAGAAATTAAAGGACAAAGAGAATCCAATTCATTACGGATTAAGACTTGATTTCAATCAATGGGCAAAAGAAGTTAAAGGACAAAGAGAAACAAATTCATTACGGATTAAGACTTGATTTCAATCAATGGCCAAAAGAAGTTAAAGGACAAAGAGAAACCAATTCATTACGGATTAAGACTTGATTTCAATCAATGGCCAAAAGAACTTAAAGGACAAAGAGACACCAATTCCTTAATGATTAAGGCTTGATTCCAATCAATGGCCAAAAGAACTTAAAGGACAAAGAGAAACCAATTCATTAATGATTAAGACTTGATTTCAATCAATTGGCCAAAAGAACTTAAAGGACAAAGAGACACCAATTCATTAATGATTAAGACTTGATTTCAATCAATGGCCAAAAGAACTTAAAGGACAAAGAGAAACCAATTCATTACGGATTAAGACTTGATTTCAATCAATGGCCAAAAGAACTTAAAGGACAAAGAGACACCAATTCATTAATGATTAAGACTTGATTTCAATCAATGGCCAAAAGAACTTAAAGGACAAAGAGAAACCAATTCATTAATGGATTAAGACTTGATTTCAATCAATGGCCAAAAGAACTTAAAGGACAAAGAGACACCAATTCATTAATGATTAAGACTTGATTTCAATCAATGGCCAAAAGAACTTAAAGGACAAAGAGAAACCAATTCATTAATGGATTAAGACTTGATTTCAATCAATGGCCAAAAGAACTTAAAGGACAAAGAGAAACCAATTCATTAATGATTAAGACTTGATTTCAATCAATGGCCAAAAGAACTTAAAGGACAAAGAGAAACCAATTCATTATGATTAAGACTTGATTTCAATCAATGGCCAAAAGAACTTAAAGGACAAAGAGACAACCAATTCATTAATGATTAAGACTTGATTCCAATCAATGGCCAAAAGAACTTAAAGGACAAAGAGAAACCAATTCATTATGGATTAAGACTTGATTTCAATCAATGGCCAAAAGAACTTAAAGGACAAAGAGAAACCAATTCATTATGGATTAAGACTTGATTTCAATCAATGGCCAAAAGAACTTAAAGGACAAAGAGACACCAATTCATTAATGATTAAGACTTGATTTCAATCAATGGCCAAAAGAACTTAAAGGACAAAGAGAAACCAATTCATTACTGGATTAAGACTTGATTTCAATCAATGGCCAAAAGAACTTAAAGGACAAAGAGAAACCAATTCATTAATGGATTAAGACTTGATTTCAATCAATGGCCAAAAGAACTTAAAGGACAAAGAGAAACCAATTCATTAATGGATTAAGACTTGATTTCAATCAATGGCCAAAAGAACTTAAAGGACAAAGAGAAACCAATTCATTAATGATTAAGACTTGATTTCAATCAATGGCCAAAAGAACTTAAAGGACAAAGAGAAACCAATTCATTAATGATTAAGACTTGATTTCAATCAATGGCCAAAAGAACTTAAAGGACAAAGAGAAACCAATTCATTAATGATTAAGACTTGATTTCAATCAATGCACAAATGAACTTATAGAATAAAGAGAAACCAATTCATTATGGATTAAGACTTGATTTCAATCAATGGCCAAAAGAACATAAAGGACAAAGAGAATCCAATTCATTAATGATTAAGACTTGAGTTCAATCAATGGCCAAAAGAACTTAAAGGACAAAGAGAAACCAATTCATTACGGATTAAGACTTGATTTCAATCAATGGCCAAAAGAACTTAAAGGACAAAGAGACACCAATTCTTTAATGATTAACACTTGCTTTCAATCAATATCCAAAAGAACTTAAATTACAAAGAGAAACCAATTCATTATGATTAAGACTTGATTTCAATCAATGGCCAAAAGAACTTAAAGGACAAAGAGAAACCAATTCATTAATGATTAAGACTTGATTTCAATCAATGGCCAAAAGAACTTAAAGGACAAAGAGAAACCAATTCATTAATGGATTAAGACTTGATTTCAATCAATGGCCAAAAGAACTTAAAGGACAAAGAGAAACCAATTCATTAATGATTAAGACTTGATTTCAATCAATGGCCAAAAGAACTTAAAGGACAAAGAGACACCAATTCCTTATTATGGATTAAGACTTGATTTCAATCTTTGGCTAGAAGAACTTACATGGCAAAGTGAAGCCAATTTCATTATCGATTAAGACTAGATTTCAATCAATGGCCAAAAGAACTTAAAGGACAAAGAGAAACCAATTCATTATGGATTAACACTTGATTTCAATTAATGGCCAAAAGAAGTTAAAGGACAAAGAGAAACCAATTCATTATCGATTAAGACTAGATTTCAATCAATGGCCAAAAGAACTTAAAGGACAAAGAGAAACCAATTCATTACGGATTAAGACTTGATCTCAATCAATGGCCAAATGACATTAAAGGTCAAAGAAAAACCAATTCATTATGGATTAACACTTGATTTCAATTAATGGCCAAAAGAAGTTAAAGGACAAAGAGAAACCAATTCATTACGGATTAAGACTTGATTTCAATCAATGGCCAAAAGAACTTAAAGGACAAAGAGAAACCAATTCATTAATAATTAAGACTTGATTTCAATCAATGGCCAAAAGAACTTAAAGGACAAAGAGAAACCAATTCATTAATAATTAAGACTAGATTTCAATAAATGGCCGAAAGAACTTATAGGACAAAGAGAAACCAATTCATTAAGGATTAAGACATGTTTACAATCTATGGCCAAATGAACTTAAATGACAAAGAACAACCAATTCATTAATGATTAAGACTTGATTCCAATTAATGGCCAAAAGAACTTAAAGGACAAAGAGAAACCAATTAATTAATGATTAAGACTTGATTCCAATCAATGGCCAAAAGAACTTAAAGGACAAAGAGAAACCAATTCATTAATGATTAAGACTTGATTTCAATCAATGGCCAAAAGAACTTAAAGGACAAAGAGAAACCAATTCATTAATGATTAAGACTTGATTTCCAATCAACGGCCAAAAGAACTTAAAGGACAAAGAGAAACCAATTCATTAATGATTAAGACATGCTTCCAATCAACGGCCAAAAGAACTTTAAGGACAAAGAGAAACCAATTCATTACGGATTAAGACATGTTTCCAATCAATGGCCAAAAGAACTTAAAGGACAAAGAGAAACCAATTCATTAATGATTAAGACTTGATTTCAATCAATGGCCAAAAGAACTTAAAGGACAAAGAGAAACCAATTCATTATGGATTAAGACTTGATTTCAATCAATGGCCAAAAGAACTTAAAGGACAAAGAGAAACCAATTCATTAATGATTAAGACTTGATTCCAATCAATGGCCAAAAGAACTTAAAGGACAAAGAGAAACCAATTCATTAATGATTAAGACTTGATTTCAATCAATGGCCAAAAGAACTTAAAGGACAAAGAGAAACCAATTCATTATGATTAAGACTTGATTTCAATCAATGGCCAAAAGAACTTAAAGGACAAAGAGAAACCAATTCATTAATGGATTAAGACTTGATTTCAATCAATGGCCAAAATAACTTAAAAGACAAACACAAACCAATTCATGATGGAATAAGACTTGAGTTCAATCAATGGCCAAAAGAAGTTAAAGGACAATGAGAAACCAATTCGTTATGGATTAAGACTTGATTTCAATCAATGGCCAAAAGAACTTAAAGGACAAAGAGAAACCAATTCATTATGCTTTAAGACTTGATTTCAATCAATAGCCAAAAGAACTTAAAGGACAAAGAGAAACCAATTCATTATGGATTAAGACTTGATTTCAATTAACGGCCAAAAGAACTTAAAGGACAAAGAGACACCAATTCCTTAATGATTAAGGCTTGATTCCAATCTTTGGCCAAAAGAACTTAAAGGACAAAGAGAAACCAATTCATTATGATTAAGACTTGATTTCAATCTTTGGCCAGAAGAACTTAAAGGACAAAGAGAAACCAATTCATTATGGATTAAGACTTGATTTCAATTAACGGCCAAAAGAACTTAAAGGACAAAAAGAAACCAATTCATTACAGATTAAGACTTGATTTCAATCAATGGCCAAAAGAACTTATGGGACAAAGAGAAACCAATTCATTAATGATTAAGACTTGATTCCAATCAATGGCCAAAAGAACTTAAAGGATAAAGAGAAACCAATTCATTAATGGATTAAGACTTGATTTCAATCAATGGCCAAAAGAACTTAAAGGATAAAGAGAAACCAATTCTTTAATGATTAAGACTTGATTTCAATCAATGGCCAAAAGAACCTAAAGGATAAAGAGACACCAATTCCTTAATGATTAGGACTTGATTCCAATCTTTGGCCAGAAGAACTTAAAGGACAAAGAGAAACCAATTCATTAATGATTAAGACTTGTTTGCAATCAAAGGCCAAAAGAACTTAAAGGACAAAGAGAAACCAATTCATTAATGATTATGACTTGATTCCAATCTTTGGCCAAAAGAACTTAAAGGACAAAGAGAAACCAATTCATTACGGATTAAGACTTGATTTCAATCAATGGCCAAAAGAAGTCAAAGGACAAAGAGAAACCAATTCATTAATGATTAAGACTTGATTTCAATCAATGGCCAAAAGAACTTAAAGGACAAAGAGACACCAATTCATTAATGATTAAGACTTGATTTCAATCTTTGGCCAAAAGAACTTAAAGGACAAAGAGAAACCAATTCATTAATGGATTAAGACTTGATTTCAATCAATGGCCAAAAGAACTTAAAGGACAAAGAGAAACCAATTCATTAATGATTAAGACTTGATTTCAATCAATGGCCAAAAGAACTTAAAGGACAAAGAGAAACCAATTCATTAATGATTAAGACTTGCTTTCAATCAATGGCCAAAAGAACTTAAAGGACAAAGAGAAACCAATTCATTATGGATTAAGACTTGACTTCAATCAATGGCCAAAAGAAGTTAAAGGACAAAGAGAAACCAATTTGTTACGGATTAAGACTTGATTTCAATCAATGGCCAAAAGAACTTAAAGGACAAAGAGAAACCAATTCATTACGGATTAAGACTTGATTTCAATCAATGGCCAAAAGAACTTAAAGGACAAAGAGACACCAATTCCTTAATGATTAAGACTTGATTTCAATCAATGGCCAAAAGAACTTAAAGGACAAAGAGAAACCAATTCATTAATGATTAAGACTTGATTTCAATCAATGGCCAAAAGAACTTAAAGGACAAAGAGAAACCAATTCATTAATGATTAAGACTTGATTTCAATCAATGGCCAAAAGAACTTAAAGGACAAAGAGAAACCAATTCATTAATGGATTAAGACTTGATTTCAATCAATGGCCAAAAGAACTTAAAGGACAAAGAGAAACCAATTCATTAATGATTAAGACTTGATTTCAATCAATGGCCAAAAGAACTTAAAGGACAAAGAGAAACCAATTCATTACGGATTAAGACTTGATTTCAATCAATGGCCAAAAGAACTTAAAGGACAAAGAGACGCCAATTCATCAAGGATTAAGACTTGATTTCAATCAATGGCCAAAAGAACTTAAAGGACAAAGTGAAACCAATTCATTATGGATTAAGACTTGATTTCAATCAATGGCCAAAAGAAGTTAAAGGACAAAGAGAAGCCAATTTCATTACGGATTAAGACTTGATTTCAATCAATGGCCAAAAGAACTTAAAGGACAACCTAAAGGACAAAGAGAAACCAATTCATTATGGATTAAGACTTGATTTCAATCAATGGCCAAAAGAAGTTAAAGGACAAAGAGACACTAATTCATTAATGATTAAGACTTGATTCCAATCAATGGCAAAAAGGACTAAAAGGACAAAGAGAAACCAAATCATGAATGATTAAGACTTGATTTCAATCAATGGCCAAAAGAACTTAAAGGACAAAGAGAAACCAATTCATTATGGATTAAGACTTGATTTCAATCAATGGCCAAAAGAACTTAAAGGACAAAGGGAAACCAATTCATTACGGATTAAGACTTGATTTCAATCAATGGCCAAAAGAACTTAAAGGACAAAGAGACACCAATTCCTTAATGATTAAGGCTTGATTCCAATCTTTGGACAGAAGAACTTAAAGAACAAAGAGAAACCAATTCATTAATAGATTAAGACTTGATTTCAATCAATGGGCAAAAGAACTTACAGGACAAAGAGAAACCAATTCATTACGGATTAAGACTTGATTTCAATCAATGGCCAAAAGAACTTAAAGGACAAAGAGACACCAATTCATTAAGGACTAAGACTTGCTTTCAATCAATGGCCAAAAGAACTTAAAGAACAATGAGAAACCAATTCATTATGGATTAAGACTTGATTTCAATCAATGGCCAAAAGAACTTAAAGGACAAGGAGAAACCAATTCATTAATGATTAAGACTTGAGATCAATCAATGGCCAAAAGAACTTAAAGGACAAAGAGAAACCAATTCATTATGGATTAATACTTGATTTCAATCAATGGCCAAAAGAACTTAAAGGACAAAGAGAAACTAATTCATTACTGGATTAAGACTTGATTTCAATCAATGACCAAAAGAACTTAAAGGACAAAGAGAAACCAATTCATTAATGATTAAGACTTGTTTCCAATCAATGGCCAAAAGAACTTAAAGGACAAAGAGACCCCAATTCATTAATGATTAAGACTTGATTTCAATCAATGGCCAAAAGAAGTTAAAGGACAAAGAGAAACCAATTCATTACGGATTAAGACTTGATTTCAATCAATGGCCAAAAGAACTTAAAGGACAGAGAGACACCAATTTATTAATGATTTAGGCTTGCTTTTAATCAATGGCCAAAAGAACTTAAAGGACAAAGAGAATCCAATTCATTAATGATTAAGACTTGATTTCAATCAATGGCCAAAAGAACTTAAAGGACAAAGAGAAACCAATTCATTAATGGATTAAGACTTGATTTCAATCAATGGCCAAAAGAACTTAAAGGACAAAGAGAAACCAATTCATTAATGATTAAGACTTGATTTCAATCAATGGCCAAAAGAACTTAAAGGACAAAGAGAAACCAATTCATTAATGATTAAGACTTGATTTCAATCAATGGCCAAAAGAACTTAAAGGACAAAGAGAAACCAATTCATTAATGATTAAGACTTGATTTCAATCAATGGCCAAAAGAACTTAAAGGACAAAGAGAAACCAATTCATTAATGATTAAGACTTGATTTCAATCAATGGCCAAAAGAACTTAAAGGACAAAGAGAAACCAATTCATTATGATTAAGACTTGATTTCAATCAATGGCCAAAAGAACTTAAAGGACAAAGAGAAACCAATTCATTAATGGATTAAGACTTGATTTCAATCAATGGCCAAAAGAACTTAAAGGACAAAGAGAAACCAATTCATTAATGATTAAGACTTGATTTCAATCAATGGCCAAAAGAACTTAAAGGACAAAGAGACACCAATTCATTAATGATTAAGACTTGATTTCAATCTTTGGCCACAAGAACTTAAAGGACAAAGAGAAACCAATTCATTAAGGATTAAGACTTGATTTCAATCAATGGCCAAAAGAACTTAAAGGACAAAGAGAAACCAATTCATTGCGGATTAAGACTTGATTTCAATCAATGGCCAAAAGACCTTAAAGGACAAAGAGACACCAATTCATTGCGGATTAAGACTTAATGTCAATCAATGGCCACAAGAACTTAAAGGACAAAGAGAAACCAATTCATTATGGATTAAGACTTGATATCAATCAATGGCCAAAAGAAGTTAAAGGACAAAGAGAAACCAATTCATTACGGATTAAGACTTGATTTCAATCAATGGCCAAAAGAACTTAAAGGACAAAGAGAAACCAATTCATTAATGATTAAGACTTGATTTCAATCAATGGCCAAAAGAACTTAAAGGACAAAGAGAAACCAATTCATTATGGATTAAGACTTGATATCAATCAATGGCCAAAAGAAGTGAAAGGACAAAGAGAAACCAATTCATTATGATTAAGACTTGATTTCAATCAATGGCCAAAAGAACTTAAAGGACAAAGAGAAACCAATTCATTATGATTAAGACTTGATTTCAATCAATGGCCAAAAGAACTTAAAGGACAAAGAGAAACCAATTCATTAATGATTAAGACTTGATTTCAATCAATGGCCAAAAGAACTTAAAGGACAAAGAGAAACCAATTCATTAATGATTAAGACTTGATTTCAATCAATGGCCAAAAGAACTTAAAGGACAAAGAGAAACCAATTCATTAATGGATTAAGACTTGATTTCAATCAATGGCCAAAAGAACTTAAAGGACAAAGAGACACCAATTCATTAATGATTAAGACTTGATTCCAATCTTTGGCCAAAAGAACTTAAAGGACAAAGAGAAACCAATTCATTATGATTAAGACTTGATTTCAATCAATGGCCAAAAGAACTTAAAGGACAAAGAGAAACCAATTCATTAATGATTAAGACTTGATTTCAATCAATGGCCAAAAGAACTTAAAGGACAAAGAGAAACCAATTCATTAATGATTAAGACTTGATTTCAATCAATGGCCAAAAGAACTTAAAGGACAAAGAGACACCAATTCATTAATGATTAAGACTTGATTTCAATCAATGGCCAAAAGAACTTAAAGGACAAAGAGAAACCAATTCATTAATGATTAAGACTTGATTTCAATCAATGGCCAAAAGAACTTAAAGGACAAAGAGACACCAATTCATTAATGATTAAGACTTGATTTCAATCAATGGCCAAAAGAACTTAAAGGACAAAGAGAAACCAATTCATTAATGATTAAGACTTGATTTCAATCAATGGCCAAAAGAACTTAAAGGACAAAGAGAAACCAATTCATTAATGATTAAGACTTGATTTCAATCAATGGCCAAAAGAACTTAAAGGACAAAGAGAAACCAATTCATTAATGATTAAGACTTGATTTCAATCAATGGCCAAAAGAACTTAAAGGACAAAGAGAAACCAATTCATTAATGATTAAGACTTGATTTCAATCAATGGCCAAAAGAACTTAAAGGACAAAGAGAAACCAATTCATTAATGGATTAAGACTTGATTCCAATCATTAGCCAAAAGAACTTAAACGACAAAGAAAAAACAACTGCTTAATGATTAAGACTTGATTCCAATCAATGGCCAAAAGAACTTAAAGAGAATCCAATTCATTATAGATTAAGACTGGATTTCAATCAATGGCCAAAAGAACTTAAAGGACAAAGAAAAACCAATTCCTTAATGATTAAGACTTGATTCCACTCAACGGCCAAAAGAACTTAAAGGCCAATGAGACACCAATTCATTAATGATTAAGACTTGATTTCAATCAATGGCCAAAAGAACTTAAAGGACAAAGAGAAACCAATTCATTAATGATTAAGACTTGTTTCCAATCAATGGACAAAAGAACTTATAGGACAAAGAGAAACCAATTCATTAATGATTAAGACTTGATTTCAATCAATGGCCAAAAGAACTTAAAGGACAAAGAAACACCAATTCCTTAATGATTAAGACTTGATTCCACTCAACGGCCAAATGAACTTAAAGGACAAAGAGAAACCAATTCATTACGGATTAAGACTTGATTCCAATCAATGGCCAAAAGAGCTTAAAAGACAAACAGAAACCAATTCAATACGGATTAAGACTTAATTTCAAACATTGGGCAAAAGAACTTAAAGGACAAAGAGAAACTAATTCCTTAATGATTAAGACTTGATTCCAATCTTTGTCCAAAAGAATTTAAAGGACAAAGAGAAACCAATTCATTACGGATTAAGACTTGATTTCAATCAATGGCCAAAAGAACTTAAAGGACAAAGACAAACCAATTCATTATGGATTAAGACTTGATTTCAATCAATGGCCAAAAGAACTTAAAGGACAAAGAGAAACCAATTCATTAATGATTAAGACTTGATTTCAATCAATGGCCAAAAGAACTTAAAGGACAAAGAGAAACCAATTCATTAATGATTAAGACTTGATTTCAATCAATGGCCAAAAGAACTTAAAGGACAAAGAGACACCAATTCATTATGATTAAGACTTGATTTCAATCAATGGCCAAAAGAACTTAAAGGACAAAGAGAAACCAATTCATTAATGATTAAGACTTGATTTCAATCAATGGCCAAAAGAACTTAAAGGACAAAGAGAAACCAATTCATTAATGATTAAGACTTGATTTCAATCAATGGCCAAAAGAACTTAAAGGACAAAGAGAAACCAATTCATTATGATTAAGACTTGATTTCAATCAATGGCCAAAAGAACTTAAAGGACAAAGAGAAACCAATTCATTAATGATTAAGACTTGATTTCAATCAATGGCCAAAAGAACTTAAAGGACAAAGAGAAACCAATTCATTAATGATTAAGACTTGATTTCAATCAATGGCCAAAAGAACTTAAAGGACAAAGAGAAACCAATTCATTAATGATTAAGACTTGATTTCAATCAATGGCCAAAAGAACTTAAAGGACAAAGAGACACCAATTCATTAATGATTAAGACTTGATTTCAATCAATGGCCAAAAGAACTTAAAGGACAAAGAGAAACCAATTCATTAATGATTAAGACTTGATTTCAATCAATGGCCAAAAGAACTTAAAGGACAAAGAGACAACCAATTCATTAATGGATTAAGACTTGATTTCAATCAATGGCCAAAAGAACTTAAAGGACAAAGAGAAACCAATTCATTAATGGATTAAGACTTGATTTCAATCAATGGCCAAAAGAACTTAAAGGACAAAGAGAAACCAATTCTTTGTGGATTAAGACTTGGTTTCAATCAATGGGCAAAAGAAGTTAAAGGGCAAAGAGACACCACCCTTAATGATTAAGACCTGATTCCAATCTTTTGGCCAAAAGAATCACAGAAAGGACAATGCAGGAACCAATTCACTAATGATTAAGCACTCTTACAATCACTGATACAAACAACTTAAATGACAAAGAGAAACCAATTTATTGATGGATTAAGACTTGATTTCCACCACCACAAAAGAACTTAAGGGACAAAGAGACATCAATTCATCAAAGATTAAGGCTTGATCTTCCAATCTTTGGCCAAAAGGAACTGACATGCTAAAGAGACACCAATCTATTGGATTAAGACTTGAATTCCAATCAATGGTCAAAAGAAGAAGGACAAAGAGAAACCAACTCATTAACGGATTAAGACCTGATTTCAACTTACCAATGGCCAAAAGAAGTTAAAGGACAAAGAGACACCAATTCCTTAATGATTAAGACTTGATTCCAATCAATCGCCGTAAGAACTTACTGGACAAAGTGAAACCAATTCATTATGGATTAAGACTTGATTTCAATCAATACAAAAATAGTTAAAGGACAAAGAGAAACCTAATTTAATATGGATTAAGACTTGATTTCAATCACCAGCCAAAAGAACTTAAAGGACAAAGAGACACCAATTCATTAACGATTAGGACTTGATTCCACCTTCAATGGCCAAAAGAACTTAAAGTTTTGACAAAGAGAAACCAATTGATGATGAAATAAGACTCTGAGTTCAATCAATGGCCAAAAGAACTGTAAAGGACAAAGAGACACCACCCCCAAGCATCGATGGATTAAGGCTTGATTCCTAATCTTGGCCGTAAGAACTTACTTGACAAAGTGAAACCAATTCATTATGGATTAAGACTTGATTTCAATAAATGGCCAAAAGAAGTTAAAGGACAAAGGTAACCCAATTCATTACGGATTAAGACTTGATTTCAATCTATGGCCACAAAGAACTTAAAGGACAAAGAGACACCAATTCCTTTAATGGATTAAGACTTGATTCCAATCTTTGGCCAAAAGAACTTAGTGGACAAAGAGAAACCAATTGGATGATGGAATAATCAAGACTTGAAGTCTCAACTCAATGGGCCAAAAAGAATCTTAAAGGACAAAAGAGAAACCAATTGACCATTACGGATTTTAAGACTCTGATTTCAATCAATGGCCACAAAGAACTTAAAGGACAAAGAGATACTCAATTCCCCTCAATGATTTAAGACTTGATCCCAATCTTTGGCCAAAAGAACTTAAAATTAAGACAAAGAGGAAACCAATTCATTATTGGATTAAGACTTGATTTCAACTCAATGGCCAAAAGAAGAAGGACAAAAAGAGAGAAATCAATCTGCATTAACTGATTAAGACTTGATTTTTCAATCAATGGCCAAAGAATTATTAGAGGAACAAAGAGAAACCAATCTTCCTTAATGATTAAGACTTGATTTCAACTTCAATGGCCAAAAGAATCTTAAAGGACAAAAGCAGAAACCAATCTCATTATGGATTAAGACTTGATTTCAACTCACCATGGCCAAAAGAACTTGAAAAGGACAAAAGCAGGACACCAATTCATTAATGATTGAGACTTCGATTTCAATCAATGGCCAAAAGTTAATCTTAAAGGACAAAGAGAAACTCAATTCATTAATGAGATTAAGACTTGATTCCAATCAATGGCCAAAAGAACTTAAAGGACAAAGAGAAAAGTCCAATTCATTAATGGATTAAGACTCTTCGATTCAATCAACGGCCAAAAGTACTTAAAGGATAAAGAGACACCAATTCCTTAATGATTAGACTTCTTTTCAATCACGGCCAAAAGAACTTAAAGGACAAAGTTAGAAACCAATTCATTACGGATTAAGACTTTGATTTCAATCAACGGCCAAAAGTTAACTTAAAGGACAAAGAGTACACCAATTCCCATTAATGATTAAGACTTTGATTCCAATCTTTTTGGCCAAAAGAACTTAAAAGACAAAAAGAGGGAAAACCAATTCATTACGGATTAAGACTTGATTTCTCAATCAATGCCAAAAGAACTTAAAGTGACAAAAGAGAAACCAATTCATTACGGATTAAGACTTTGATTTCAATCAATGGCCATGAAAAGAACTTGAAAAGCGACACAAGAGAAACCAATTCATTAATTGATTAAGACTTGATTCTCAATTCAACGGCCAAAAGAACTTAAAGGACAAAAGTGAAACCAATTCATTATGGATTAAGACTTGATTTCAACTCAATGGCCAAAAGAACTTGAAAGGACAAAGAGATACCAATTCCTTTGAATGATTAGGATTTGATTCCAATCTTTGGCCTAAAAAGAATCTATGCTGACAAAGAGAAACCAATTGATGATGGAATAAGACTTGATTTCAATCAATGGCCAAAAGAATCTTAAAGGCATGGGATGCAAAAGAGACACCAATTCCTTAACGATTAGGACTTGATCTCCAATCTTCGCCAAAAGAACTTAGAAGGACTGTAAGAGGAAACCAATTTCATTTGCGATTAAGACATTGATTTCCAACTCAATGGCCAGTGAAGAAAGCTTAAAGTGCTGACAAAGAGACACCAATTTTCATTAATGATTAAGACTTGATTTCAATCTTAAATGGCCAAAAGAACTTAAAGGACAAAAGAGAAACCAATTCATTAATCGATTAAGACTTGATTTCAATCAATGGCCAATAGAACAATTAAATAACAAAAAAGAGAAACCAATTCATTACTGATTAAGGACTTCGATTTCAATCAACTGCTTGGCCAAAAAGAACTTAAAGGAGCAAAAGAGATACCAATTCTCTTTTAATGGATTAAGGCTTTGATTCCTAAATTTCTTTGGCCAAAAGAACTTAATGGACAAAAGAGAAACCAATTCATTATGGATTTAAGACTTGACTCTGTTCAATCAATGGCCAAAAAGAACTTAGTGTTTAGGACAAAGAGAAACCAATTCATTAATGATTAAGACTTGATTTCAACTCAATGGCCAAAAGAACCTAAAGCAGACAATGAGAAACCAATTTCTTAATGGTTAAGACTTTCTCCAATCTTTGGCCAAAAGAACTTAAAGGACAAAGAGAAACCAATTCATTATGGATTAAGACTTGATTTCAATCAATGCCCAAAAGAACTTAAAGGACGAAGAGACACCAATTCATTACGGATTAAGACTTGATTTCAATCAATGGCCAAAAGAACTTAAAGGACAAGGAGACACCAATTCCTTAATGATTAGGACTTGAGTTCAATCAATGGCCAAAAGAACTTAAAGGACAAAGAGAAACCAATTCATTACGGATTAAGACTTGATTTCAATCAATGCCCAAAAGAACGTAAAGGACAAAGAGACACCAATTCCTTAATGATTAAGGCTTGATTCCAATCTTTGGCCTGAAGAACTTAAAGGACAAAGAAAAACCAATTCATTATGGATTAAGACGTGATTTCAATTAGTGGCCAAAAGAACTTAAAGGACAAAGAGAAACCAATTCATTATAGATTAAGACTTGGTTTCAATCAATGGCCAAAAGAACTTAAAGAACAAAGAGAAACCAATTCATCAAGGATTAAGACTTGATTCCAATCTTTGGCCAAAAGAACTTAAAGGACAAAGAGAAACCAATTCATTATGGATTAAGACTTGATTTCAATCAATGGCCAAAAGAACTTAAAGGACAAAGAGACACCAATTCATTAATGGATTAAGACTTGATTTCAATCAAGGCCAAAAGAACTTAAAGGACAAAGAGAAACCAATTCATTATGGATTAAGTATAGATTTCAATCAATGGCCAAAAGAACTTAAAGGACAAAGAGACACCAATTCATTAATGATTAAGACTTGATTTCAATCAATGGCCAAAAGAACTTGGACAAAGTGAAACCAATTCATTATGGATTAAGACTTGATTTCAATCAATGGCCAAAAGAACTTGAAGGACAAAGAGAAACTAATTCATTATGATTAAGACTTGATTTCAATCAATGGCCAAAAGAACTTAAAGGACAAAGAGATCACCAATTCCTAATGATTAAGGCTGATTTCAATCTTGGCCAAAAGAACTTAAAGTGACAAAGAGAAACCAATTCATTACTGATTAAGATTTGATTTCAATCAATGGCCAAAACAACTTAAAGGACAAAGAGAAACCAATTCATTACTTGATTAAGACTTGATTTCAATCAATGGCCAAAAGAACTTAAAGGACAAATGAGACACCAATTCCTTAACGATTAGACTGATTCCAATCTTGGCTAAAAGAACTTAAAGGACAAAGAGAAACCGATTCATTATGGATTAAGACTTGATTTCAATCAATGGCCAAAAGAACGTAAAGGACAAAGAGAAACCGATTGCTTAAGGCTAAAGACTTGATTCCAATCAATGGCCGTAAGAACTTAAAGGACAAAGAGAAACCAATTCATTAATGATTAAGACGTGATTTCAATCAATGGCCAAAAGAACTTAAAGGACAAAGAGAAACCAATCTCTATTATGGATTAAGACTTGATTTCAATCAATGGCTAAAAGAACTTAATGGACAAAGTGAAACCAATTCATTAATGATTAAGACTTGATTTCAATCAACGCCAAAAGAACTTAAAGGGCAAAGAAAATCCAATTCATTACGGATTAAGACTTGATTTCAATCAATGGCCAAAAGAACTTAAAGGACAAAGAGAAACCAATTCATTAACGATTAAGACTTGTCTCCAATCAATGGCCAAAAGAACATAAAGGACAGAGAGAAACCAATTGATTAATGATTAAGCCTTGTCTCCAATCAATGGCCAAAAGAACTAAAAGGACAAAGAGAAACCAATTCATTAATGATTAAGACTTGATTTCAATCAATGGCCAAAAGAACTTAAAGGACAAAGAGACACCAATTCCTTAATGATTAAGACTTGATTCCAATCTGGCCAGAAGAACTTAATGGACAAAGTGAAACCAATTCATTTTGGATTAAGACTTGATTTCAATCAATGGCCAAAAGAAGACAAAGAGACACCAATTCATTACGGATTAAGACTTGATTTCAATCAATAGCCAAAAGAACTTAAAGGAAAAAGTGGACACCCATTCCTTAATGATTAGGACTTGATTCCAATCTTTGGCCAAAAGAACTTAGTGGACAAAGAGAAACCAATTGATGATGGAATAAGACTTGAGTTCAATCAATGGCCAAAAGAACTTAAAGGACAAAGAGAAACCAATTCATTACTTGACAAGACTTGATTTCAATCAATGGCCAAAAGAACTTAAAGGACAAACAGACACCAATTCCTTAACGATTAGGACTTGATTCCAATTATTGGCCAAAAGAACTCAAAGGACACAGAGAAACTAATTCATTATGGATTAAGACTTGATTTCAATCAATGGCCAAAAGAAGTTAAAAGACAAAGAGACACCAATTCCTTAATGATTAGGACTTGATTCCAATCTTTGGCCAAAAGAACTTAAAGGACAAAGAGAAACCAATTCATTACGGATTAAGACTTGATTTCAATCAATGGCCAAAACAACTTAAAGGAAAAAGAGAAACCAATTCATTACGGATTAAGACTTGATTTCAATCAATGGCCAAAAGAACTTAAGGGACAAAGAGACACCAATTCTTTAACGATTAAGGCTTGATTCCATTCTTTGGGCCGTAAGAACTTAATGGACAAAGTGAAACCAATTCATTATGGATTAAGACTTGATTTCAATCAATGGCCAAAAGAAGTTAAAGGACAAAGAGAAACCAATTCATTACGGATTTAGACTTGATTTCAATCAATGGCCAAAAGAACGTAAAGGACAAAGAGGTACTAATTCCTTAATGATTAAGGCTTGATTCCAATCTTTGGCCAGAAGAACTTAAAGGACAAAGAGAAACCAATTCATTATGGATTAAGACGTGATTTCAATCAATGGCCAAAACAACTTAAAGGACAAAGAGACACCAATTCATTACGGATTAAGACTTGATTTCCATCAATGGCCAAAAGAACTTAAAGGACAAAGAGACACCAATTCCTTAATGATTAGGACTTGATTCCAATCTTTGGCCAAAAGAACTTAGTGTGGACAAAAGAGAAACCAATTCAATATGGATTAAGACTTGAGTTCAATCAATGGCCAAAAGAACTTAAAGGACAAAAAAGAGGAGAAACCAATTCATTACTTGACAAGACTTGATTTCAATCAATTACCAAAAGAACTTAAAGGACAAAGAGAAACCAATTCATTAATGATTAAGACTTGATTCCAATCTTTGGCCAGAAGAACTTAATGGACAAAGTGAAACCAATTCATTATGGATTAAGACTTGATTTCAATCAATGGCCAAAAGAACTTAAAGGACAAAGAGAAACCAATTCATTACGGATTAAGACATGATTTCAATCAATGGCCAAAAGAACTCAAAGGACAAAGAGACACCAATTCCCTTAATGATTAGACTTGATCTCCAATCTTGGCCAAAAGAACTTAAAGGACAAAGAGAAACCAATTCACGATGGATTAAGACTTGATTTCAATCAATGGCCAAAAGAACTTAGAAAGGACAAAGAGAAACCAATTCATTAATGATTAAGACTTGTTTCCAAGTAATGGCCAAAAGAACTTAGTGGACAAAAAGAAACCAATCCATTATGGATTAAGACTTGATCTCAATCACAATGGCCAGAAGAACTTATAGGACAAAGAGAAACCAATTCATTATGGATTAAGACTTCATTTCAATTAATGGCCAAAAGAATCTAAAGGACAAAGAGACACCAATCCATTAATGATTAAGACTTGAGTTCAATCAATGGCCAAAAGAACTTAAAGGACAAAGAGAAACCAATTCCTTAACGATTAAGACTTGCTTCCAATCAATGGCCTAAACAACTTAAAGGACAAAGAGAAACCAATTCATTACTGATTAAGACTTGATTTCAATCAATGGCCAAAAGAACTTAAAGGACAAACAGACACCAATTCCTTAATGATTAGACTTGATTCCAATCTTTGGGCAAAAGAACTTAAAGGACAAAGAGAAACCAATTCATTACGGATTAAGACTTGATTTCAATCAATGGCCAAAAGAACTTAAAGGACAAACAGACACCAATTCCTTAATGATTAGACTTTTCCAATCTTTGGCCAAAAGAACTTAAAGGACAAAAGAGAAACTAATTCATTTACTTGACAAGACTTGATTTCAACCAATGGCCACAAAGAACTTAGAAGGAAAAAGAGAAACCAATTCACATGGATTAAGACAGGATTTTCAATCATTGGCCAAAAGAACTTAAATGACAAAGAGACACCAATTCATTAATGATTACGACTTGTTTCCACTGAATGGGCTAAAGAACTTAAAGGACAAAGAGAAACCATTTCATTGCGGATTAAGACTTGATTCCGATCGATGGCCAAAAAGAACTTAAAGGACAAAGAGAAATGAATTCCTTAATGATTAAGACTTGATTTCAATCAATGGCCAAAAGAACTTAAAGGACAAAGAGAAACCAATTCATTAATGATTAAGACTTGATTCCAATCAATGGCCAAAGAATCCTTAAAGGACAAAGAGAAACCAATTCATTATGGATTAAGACTTGATTTCAATCAATGGGCCAAAAGAACGAAGGACAAAGAGGCACCAATTCCTTTAATGATTAAGGCTTGATTCCAATCTTTGGCCAAAAGAACTTGAATAGCCGACAAAGAGAAACCAATTCATTATGGATTAAGACTTGATTTCAATCAATGGCCAAAGAACTTAAAGGACAAAAGAGACACCAATCATTAACTGATTAAGACTTCTTTCCAATCAACACTTGAATAAAAGTAACTTAAAGGACAAAAGAGACACCAATTCCTTTAATGACTAGACTTGATTCCAATCTTTGGCCGAAAGAACTTAGTGGACAAAGAGAAGCCAATTGATGACGGAATAAGACTTGAGTTCAATCAATTGCCAAAAGAACTTAAAGGACAAAGAGAAACCAATTCATTACGGATTAAGACTTGATTTCAATCAATGGCCAAAAGAACTTAAAGGACAAAGAGACACCAATCCCTTAATGATTAAGGCTTGATTCCAATCTTTGGCCAGAAGAACTTAATGGACAAAGTGAAACCAATTCATTATGGATTAAGACTTGATTTCAATCAATGGCCAAAAGAAGTTAAAGGACAAAGAGAAACCAATTCATTATGGATTAAGACATGTTTCCAATCAATGGCCAAAAGAACTTAAAGGACAAAGAGACACCAATTCCTTAATGATTAGGACTTGATTCCAATCTTTGGCCAAAAGAACTTAGTGGACAAAGAGAAACCAATTGATGATGGAATAAGACTTGAGTTCAATCAATGGCCAAAAGAACTTAAAGGACAAAGAGAAACCAATTCATTACGGATTAAGACTTGATTTCAATCAATGGCCAAAAGAACTTAAAGGACAAAGAGACACCAATTCCTTAATGATTAAGGCTTGATTCCAATTTTGGCCAGAAGAACTTAATGGACAAAGTGAAACCAATTCATTATGGATTAAGACTTGATTTCAATCATTGGCCAAAGGAACTTAAAGGACAAAGAGAAACTAATTCATTACGGATTAAGACTTGATTTCAATCAATGGCCAAAAGAACTTAAAGGACAAAGAGACACCAATTCCTTAATGATTAAGGCTTGATTCCAATCTTTGGCCACAAGAACTTAATGGACAAAGTGAAACCAATTCATTATGGATTAAGACTTATTTCAATCAATGGCCAAAAGAAGTTAAAGGACAAAGAGAAACCAATTCATTACGGATTAAGACTTGATTTCAATCAATGGCCAAAAGAACTTAAAGGACAAAGAGACACCAATTCCTTAATGATTAGGACTTGATTCCAATCTTTGGCGAAAAGAACTTAAAAGACAAAGAGAAACCAATTCATTACGGATTAAGACTTGATTTCAATCAATGGCCAAAAGAACGTAAAGGACAAAGAGACACCAATTCCTTAATGATTAAGGCTTGATTCCAATCTTTGGCCAGAAGAACTTAAAGGACAAAGAGAAACCAATTCATTATGGATTAAGACGTGATTTCAATCAATGGCCAAAACAACTTAAAGGACAAAGAGAAACCAATTCATTACGGATTAAGACTTGATTTCAATCAATGGCCAAAAGAACTTAAAGGACAAACAGACACCAATTCCTTAATGATTAGACTTGATTCCAATCTTTGGCCAAAAGAACTTAAAGGACAAAGAGAAACCAATTCATTATGGATTAAGACTTGATTTCAATCAATGGCCAAAAGAAGTTAAAGGACAAAGAGACACCAATTCCTTAATGATTAGGACTTCTTTCCAATCTTTGGCCAGAAGAACTTAAAGGACAAAGAGAAACCAATTCATTACGGATTAAAGCGTGATTTCAATCAATGGCCAAAAGAACTTAAAGGACAAAGAGACACCAATTCCTTAATGATTAAGGCTTGATTCCAATCTTTAGCCAGAAGAACTTAACGGACAAAGTGAAACCAATTCATTATGGATTAAGACTTGATTTCAATCAATGGCCAAAAGAAGTTAAAGGACAAAGAGAAACCAATTCATTACGGATTAAGACTTGATTTCAATCAATGGCCAAAAGAACTTAAAGGACAAAGAGACACCAATTCCTTAATGATTAAGGCTTGATTCCAATCTTTGGCCAGAAGAACTTAAAGGACAAAGAGAAACCAATTCATTATGGATTAAGACGTGATTTCAATCAATGGCCAAAACAACTTAAAGGACAAAGAGAAACCAATTCATTACGGATTAAGACTTGATTTCAATCAATGGCCAAAAGAACTTAAAGGACAAACAGACACCAATTCCTTAATGATTAGACTTGATTCCAATCTTTGGCCAAAAGAACTTAAAGGACAAAGAGAAACCAATTCATTATGGATTAAGACTTGATTTCAATCAATGGCCAAAAGAAGCTAAAGGACAAAGAGAGACACCAATTCCTTTAATGATTAAGACTTTTTCCAATCTTGGTCTGTAAGAACTTAAAGGACAAAGAGAAACCAATTCATTATGGATTAAGACGGATTTCAATCAATGGCCAAAACAACTTAAAGGACAAAAGAGAAACCAATTCATTACTGGGATTAAGACTTGATTCCAATCAACGGCCAAATCAACTTAAAGGACAGAGTGACACCAATTCCTTTAATGATTAGATTTCTGATTCCAATCTTTGGCCAAAAGAACTTAAAGGACAAAGAGAAACCAATTCATTAATAATTAAGAGTTGTATCCAATCAATGGCCAAAAGAAGTTAAAGGAGAAAGAGACAGCAATTCCTTAATGATTAGGACTTCTTTCCAATCTTTGGGCCGTAAGAACTTAAAGGACAAAGAGAAACCAATTCATTACGGATTAAAGCTTGATTTCAATCAATGGCCAAAAGAATCTTAAAAGGACAAAGAGACACCAATTCCTTAATGATTAAGGACTTGATTTCAATCTTTGGCCAAAAGAACTTAATGGACAAAGTGAAACCAATTCATTATGGATTAAGACTTGATTTCAATCAATGGCCAAAAGAAGTTAAAGGACAAAAAGTAACCAATTCATTACAGATTAAGACTTGATTTTCAATCAATGGCCAAAAGAACTTAAAGGACAAAGAGACACCAATTCCTTAATGATTAAGGCTTGATTCCAATCTTTGGCCAGAAGAACTTAAAGGACAAAGAGAAACCAATTCATTATGGATTAAGACGTGATTTCAATCAATGGCCAAAACAACTTAAAGGACAAAGAGAAACCAATTCATTACGGATTAAGACTTGATTTCAATCAATGGCCAAAAGAACTTAAAGGACAAAGAGACACCAATTCCTTAATGATTAGGATCTCTGATTCCAATCTTTGGCCAAAAGAACTTAAAGGACAAAGAGAAACCAATTCATTATGGATTAAGACTTGATTTCAATCAATGGCCAAAAGAAGTTAAAGGACAAAGAGACACCAATTCCTTAATGATTAAGACTTCTTTCCAATCTTTGGCCAGAAGAACTTAAAGGACAAAGAGAAACCAATTCATTATGGATTAAGACGTGATTTCAATCAATGGCCAAAACAACTTAAAGGACAAAGAGAAACCAATTCATTACTGATTAAGACTTGATTTCAATCAATGGCCAAAAGAACTTAAAGGACAAACAGACACCAATTCCTTAATGATTAGACTCTGATTCCAAATTCTTGGCCAAAAGAACTTAAAGGACAAAGAGAAACCAATTCATTATGGATTAAGACTTGATTTCAATCAATGGCCAAAAGAAGTTAAAGGACAAAGAGACACCAATTCCTTAATGATTAAGACTTCTTTCCAATCTTTGGCCAGAAGAACTTAAAGGACAAAGAGAAACCAATTCATTACGGATTAAAGCGTGATTTCAATCAATGGCCAAAAGAACTTAAAGGACAAAGAGACACCAATTCCTTAATGATTAAGGCTTGATTCCAATCTTTGGCCAGAAGAACTTAATGGACAAAGTGAAACCAATTCATTATGGATTAAGACTTGATTTCAATCAATGGCCAAAAGAAGTTAAAGGACAAAGAGAAACTAATTCATTACGGATTAAGACTTGATTTCAATCAATGGCCAAAAGAACTTAAAGGACAAAGAGACACCAATTCCTTAATGATTAGGACTTGATTCCAATCTTTGGCCAAAAGAACTTAGTGGACAAAGAGAAACCAATTGATGATGGAATAAGACTTGAGTTCAATCAACGGCCAAAAGAACTTAAAGGACAAAGAGAAACCAATTCATTACGGATTAAGACTTGATTTCAATCAATGGCCAAAAGAACTTAAAGGACAAAGAGACACCAATCCCTTAATGATTAAGGCTTGATTCCAATCTTTGGCCAGAAGAACTTAATGGACAAAGTGAACCCAATTCATTATGGATTAAGACTTGATTTTAATCAATGTTCAAAAGAACCTAAAGGGCAAAGAGAAACCAATTCATTACGGATTAAGACTTGATTTCAATCAATGGCCAAAAGAACTTAAAGGACAAAGGGACACCAATTCCTTAATGATTAGGACTTGATTCCAATCTTTGGCCAAAAGAACTTAGTGGACAAAGAGAAACCAATTGATGATGGAATAAGACTTGAGTTCAATCAATGGCCAAAAGAACTTAAAGGACAAAGAGAAACCAATTCATTACGGATTAAGACTTGATTTCAATCAATGGCCAAAAGAACTTAAAGGACAAAGAGACACCAATTCCTTAACGATTAAGACTTGACTCCAATCCTTGGCCGAAAGAACATAAAGGACAAAGAGAAACCAATTCATTATGGATTAAGACTTGATTTCAATCAATGGCCAAAAGAAGTTAAAGGACAAAGAGACACCAATTCCTTAATGATTAGGACTTCTTTCCAATCTTTGGCCAAAAGAACTTAAAGGACAAAGAGAAACCAATTCATTACGGATTAAGACTTGATTTCAATCAATGGCCAAAACAACTTAAAGGAAAAAGAGAAACCAATTCATTACGGATTAAGACTTGATTTCAATCATTGGCCAAAAGAACTTAAGGGACAGAGAGACACCAATTCCTTAATGATTAAGGCTTGATTCCAATCTTTGGCCAGAAGAACTTAATGGACAAAGTGAAACCAATTCATTATGGATTAAGACTTGATTTCAATCAATGGCCAAAACAACTTAAAGGACAAAGAGAAACCAATTCATTACGGATTAAGACTTGATTTCAATCAATGGCCAAAAGAACGTAAAGGACAAAGAGGCACCAATTCCTTAATGATTAAGGCTTGATTCCAATCTTTGGCCAGAAGAACTTAAAGGACAAAGAGAAACCAATTCATTATGGATTAAGACGTGATTTCAATCAATGGCCAAAACAACTTAAAGGACAAAGAGACACCAATTCATTACGGATTAAGACTTGATTTCAATCAATGGCCAAAAGAACTTAAAGGACAAAGAGACACCAATTCCTTAATGATTAGGACTTGATTCCAATCACAAAAGAACTTAGTGGACAAAGAGAAACCAATTGATGATGGAATAAGACTTGAGTTCAATCAATGGCCAAAAGAACTTAAAGGACAAAGAGAAACCAATTCATTACGGATTAAGACTTGATTTCAATCAATGGCCAAAAGAACTTAAAGGACAAAGAGACACCAATCCCTTAATGATTAAGGCTTGATTCCAATCTTTGGCCAGAAGAACTTAATGGACAAAAAGTTGGAAACCAATTCATTATGGATTAAGACTTGATTTCAATCAATGGCCAAAAAGAAGCTTAAAAATGAGACAAAGAGAAACCAATTCATTACTGGATTAAGACATGATTTCAATCAATGGCCAAAAGAACTTAAAGGACAAAGAGACACCAATTCATTAATGATTAGTGATTTGATTCCAATCTTGAACCAAAAGAACTTAGAGGTGGACAAAGAGAAACCAATTACTGATGGAATAAGACTTGAGTCTTCAAATCAATGGCCAAAAGAACTTGAAGGACAAAGAGAAACCAATTCATTTTGGATTAAGACTTGATTTCAATCAATGGCCAAAAGAACTTAAAGGACAAAGAGACACCAATTCCTTATTGATAAAGGCTTGATTCCAATCTTCGGCCAGAAGAACTTAAAGGATAAAGAGAAACCAATTCATTATGGATTAAGACTTGATTTCAATCAATGGCCAAAAGAACTTAAAGGACAAAGAAAAACCAATTCATTACGGATTAAGGCTTGATTTCAATCAATGGACAAAATAACTTAAAGGACAAGGAGACACCAATTCCTTAATGATTAGGACTTGATTCCAATCTTTGGCCAAAAGAACTTAAAGGACAAAGAGAAACCAATTCATTACGGATTAAGACTTGATTTCAATCAATGGCCAAAAGAACTTAAAAGACAAAGAGACACCAAGTCCTTAATGATTAAGGCTTGATTCCAATCTTTGGCCAGAAGAACTTGAATTGACAAAGGAAACCAATTCCTTATGGATTAAGACTTGTTTCCAATCAATGGCCAAAAGAAGTTAAAGGACAAAGAGACACCAATTCATTACGGATTAAGACTTGATGTCAATCAATGGCCAAAAGAACTTAAAGGACAAACAGACACCAATTCCTTAATGATTAGGATGTTCACGATTTCGAAAAATGCAAGAATTGAACCGTATGCATGCTCACTATTTTCATTAATAAAACCGAAGTGGCTGGGACGATGATCGATGACACTTTTTGTGTCGGTTCGAGTCCCACGAGAAATTCCATTTCTCACCCTCAGTTATTCTTCCGTGATCGCCACCAAGATCTCGAGGGCGATCCCGTGGATGGGCGTCAGATCTCCAACGACTGTGAGTCAAGGCGATGACGGGATGTCGACGACTTGCTGATGTGGACTCTGTCGCCGCCGTAGCTCTGCATCTCCATTCATCTCTTTTTGTGACAAACGACTGCTCATTTTAGTTTGTATCTAGTGATTTTGACCATGGCCCCACCATGAGCCTCCTCTTTTGATGTAATGTTGATATATATGTATGTATATATATTATGAACCCATATATCGATGTAATGACTTCTCGCTTATATAATGCAATGTACTTGTGAATTACTATTCATTTATCTTTCTCTCGGTTTTACGATATTGAGCACGTATTTTATATGACACACGCTCTTTACCTGCTCTAAATTTTCTCGCTCAAGGCTTTACTTTCAAAAACGCTACAAAGTCGACGATTTATTTCAAAGAAAATCTTATCGTATTGGGCACTTCTCCTCAATCAGAACTCGCACCAATTTCGAGCTAATCCTGTTTAGTTTTCGACAAAGAGAAACTTGTTCATTAAGAACACATGTTTCAATAAATGCCGTATCAATGACTTAAGCTGCAAGGAACCCCATGGATATAAAGATCCGTTAAACCCTGCACACACAATAATTTCGATGTAGAAAACAAAGATATAGAATGAAAGCACCTCCCTACTAAACCCCCAAGAAAAACCTATCCTTGGAAACATTGATAACAAATGGAAAAGATAGATAATGCAAATTGATTGAATCATCAAGCAAGGAACTTACCTTAGGATGAATTCCTCTCAATTTCTTGATGAACAATAAGCAAAGCAAATCACTCACCTCTACTTGCACACAGCGAAGGAACCAAGCTTTCTTGGAAAGAAAACAAAAATGCACTTCAATTAATCAAAACCTGCCAACAATGTGTCCCTTTGGAGGTATTTATAACCTCTTACACTAGGTTGTAGAACACTTAAACTAAGCTCCAAGCCCAATAAGAAGTGTTCGATGCTAAATAATACTGAATTGGGTTGGATAAAACATAAAAACATAAAACAGGGCCAAATAAAATAACTAAAAGCTTCTAGATGTCCTAAATACTTAAACTAACTAAATCAAAGCACTAAAATAGGAGCAAATGGCCCAATATGGCCAAAATAAGCTTCTAAGCCCAATTCAAAGAATAACAAAGATCTTGGGTCATTCCATTAGTATGAGTTGGCATCTTGGTCTGCCTTGGCCCATTCTTTGATACATCTCTCTTCCACAATTGCTTTAGCCAAGTTCCCAAAGTTTTCTTAACCTCTTTGCCATCTTGCTCGTGCTAGAGTGGTCCTACTGGCATGGTAAAATCTCCATCTTGGCCCCTTATGCTAGAATGTCCAATTTGTCCTCCGCCGAGCCACGTATCATTCCCTCCCTCTCTCAAAAAAGATGATCTGCCCTAATCTGCAAGATCCATGTCAAAAGGAGAAAGGTCAGAAATATTAAAAGTAGTCAAACATTATACTCACCCTGAAGGTCAATCTTTGTAAGCATTATCATTGATCCTCTCCATCACTTGAAATGGACCATCACTCCTTGAGTCAAGTTTCTAGATTTCCTATGAGTGGGAAACCTATCCTTCCTCTTAAATGAATCCAAACCCAATCACCAGGTTCAAAAGACAACTTGTTTGGCGCCTCTTGTTAACTCTTTTTTCGAGTCCGTCACCTTTGTTTCTTTTCTTTTTCAATCAATCCTCATCGTGCTCTTCTAAGTGCATTGGCTGTTTAACCTTTCATCACCCCTCTCATCACCATCTAAGCTAACAAGATCACTCAAAGGTAAAGGCATCAAGTCTAAAATAGCTTAAAGGATTAAAGCCATGACACAAGCTCAAAAGGAGAAAACCTCGTGAGAAGAATGAATTGGTTCTATTATATGCAAACTCAATGAAAGGGCAAACAATCTTCCCAAGTTTTCAATCTTACTAACAATCGTGACGCTATAAAGTCCCTAAAGTCCTATTCACCACTTCAGCTTGACCATCAGCTTCATGGGTAGACAAGTAGTAGAATATAAACACATTTAGTTCCTAACTTGACTCCCATAACACTTTCCAAAAATGACCTCAGAACTTCACATCATGATCGGTAAACAATGGTCCTAGTGGACACCAAGTGTAAACGCACTCACTTTCTCTAAAGAACAAATTCAAAGCAATGTTTGTTGCATCATTCAATTTATGGCATGCAATAAAGTGGAGCCATTTTACTAAAATCTGTTTACTACAACAAAAATGTCAGTCTCTACTCCTTCCTAGTTCTAGGCAATCCAAGCACAAAATCTATAGATATATCAACCTACCTGACTGAGTAGGAACAAAAAGTGTGTGTATAAACCATGTGGCATAGACTTAGATTTAGGCCTGCTTACATGCAATGCATTTAGTGCACAAATTCTTTTCTTAACATCTTTTTCGCATGTGCAAAGGCCAATAAAAATGCTCTGGGAATAATACATCTAAAGTTTTATGCACACCAAAATGACTCCATTAAACCACCACTATGTGATTCTCTAACAAGTAACTCTCTAAAAGAGCAAATAGTTACACAAATCCATTACCACTAAAACAGAAAACCTTCATGCCTATAGAATTTGTTAAATGCACCATGTTCACATGCAAAGATAGATATCAGAGAAATCAGAATCATGAGTATTACAATTCTTTCAAATACTCAAATCCTAACAAACTTAGTGGGTAAGTGTAGTGATTAAAGCATACCTTCTAGATAAAGCATCAAAGAACTACACATTCTCTTTCCTTTGCTTATAAGTGAGATCACATATGGAAAAGTCTCAATAAACTCAACCCATTTTAGCATGCCTCTTATCTCAGCCTTACTCTTGTCCCTTTAAGTGCTTGAGAGATTCATGATCAGTATGAATCACGAACTCTTTGGAGAAAGTAGTAAAGTGTTGCCATACCTTCTTAAGGCCCTAACTAAAGCATATAGCTCTCATTGTCATAGGTTGAGTACCTAAGTTGAGCTCCATCTCACCTTCTCATCAAGAATGCAATGGGACGCTTTTCCTGCATCAAAACAGCACCTATACCAATCCTGCATAGCATCACATTCTATTTCAAAGGTTTTATCAAAATTAGGCAAAAACAAGAATAGGAGCAGAACACAATTTATCTTTCAAAGCATTAAAAGCAAGTTCTTGTTCCTTTCCCCATTTAAACTGAACATCCTTTTTAATAATTTCAATCAATGGAGCAAAGCAATGGCTCGAGAAGTTTCCTTCACAAATCTTCTAGTAAAAATCCAGCTAAATGCACATGAAAACTCCTTACCTCTCGAAGTACTTTTTAGGCAAGTAATGGCCATTCTGAATAAAGCCTTCACCTTCTCCCCTTCATCAACCTCAATACCATGAGCACTCACAATAAAACCAAGGAAAACAATTTTATTTCAATGCAAAAGTGTGCACTTTTTAAGGTTGGCAACAACTTTTCCTTTCCTGTTAAGCAACATCTAAAACAGCCCTAACATGTGATAAGTATAGATCATCTCAAACATTGGCTATAAATCAGTAATATCATCAAAATAAATAAACCACTGAAATTTCCCCAAAAATTCCCTCAAAACATGGTTCATTAAATGCATGAAAGTATCTAGGTGCATTAGTTAACCTGAAAACCAAGCATAAATCCAAACCACTCATAAAGCACCATATTTTGTTTTAAATGCAGCTTTCCATTCATCCTCTAGTTTCATTCTAATTTGGTACATACCCACTTTTTCAAATCAATTTTAGTAAATATGCATGCACCATTTAACTCATCACATAAATCATCTAACCTAGGATAGGACATGAGCATTCATATTTTTACTGCTATCTTGTTGGATCGCATGACAATCCACACACATCCTCCAAGTGCCATCTTTCTTTGGAACCAACAAAACTAGAAACTGGCACATGGACTCATGCTTTCCCTCACATACCCTCTTTAGCTAGCGTGATCATCCACTTGCCTTTGAAGCTCCTTTGTCTCCTCAGGATTTACTTTTCATAGGCTGGTCTATTTGGAATACTAGCTCCAGGCACAAAATCAATTTGGTGCTCTAATCCTCTCAATGGTGGCAATCCACTTGGCATCCTCACTGTGAACACGCCCTCAAACTCTGCAGAACAACGTAAAGAAAACAACAACTAGGGCAAATTTGGGTTAAGTTCTATTTCGTAGGAAAGCAAAATCTCCTTAAACCGAATCATAATCAAAGCTTTCTTTGCCTAACAAAGCACTTTTCAAATCTCTCTTTTGCATAAGGAAACATGATTTCTCTCACTCTCTCTTCATTTTTCTCACTCTTTCTCTTCTTTTCACTCTTTTTCTTTCTTTGCATTTTTCTCACCTCTCTTTCTTTTTCTTTATTTTCTTCTCACCATTGGGCCTTGTTCTTTATTCTTTCTCTCATGGCCTCTTTTCTCTCTTTTTCTTTTTCTCCTCACTTCCCCCAAATTCCCCACAAAAGTTTGTTGAAGTTTCTTCATTTGGTCAAGATACACCTCCTTGGGTGATAAATGGTGCAAGAGTGATCTTGTGGCCATTATAATTAAAGGAATACTCTATTCTTGTAGCTCCATCATGTAGCACACACGCCTATCAAATTGCCATGGTCTCCCCAACAACAAATTGACTAGCCTCGGCATGATGGTGACTACATCACACACTACTATCACTATACTTCCCAATGGAGGAATGCAACCACAACTTGCTCTTAGTAACTTTCACTTCCCCACTATTATTCAACCATTGCAACCTATATGGATTAGGATGCTTATCATGCTGCGTTAATCCCAACTTTCTCCACTAAGGTGGTACTAGCAACATTGGTATAACTTCCACCATCAATAATCAAATCGTCAGCACACCTTTCCAAACCAACCAAACATCTAGTGTGAAAGATGTTCTCTTGCTTTGCTCTAGACTATCCTCCTTAACCTCGCATATTCAAAGCACGCCTAGCAACAAGAGACTCACCACATGCACAACAGATATTCAACATTCTCATCATTATCGTAACAGTTCTCTAATGGTGGCATATCATCACTACCATCGTAGACTTACCATCATCATCAGATTCAGATACAATCTCTCACCTCCCTCAATGTACTATTGTTCTCTTTGTTCGGCAATTAGATGCATAATGGGCCCAAACCGTGGCACTTGGAAGCTTACTTTAACATCTCTATGTCTAGAAGTGAGGCAAAAGAGAAGAAGATGAATTAGAGGTACCTTTCTTCTTGGCCAAGTGTCTAGTCCCTTCTCCTTTGGGGTTTGAGTCCTTATTCTTCTTTAGGTGTCCTCATACTTAGACCATTTTGAACCCCACTTTGAGAGTTGGAATTTCGAAATGGCTTAGTCTGCCTCTTCTTTTGATTTTGTCGTTTTCTCCACCTTCATTGCCATGCTAACCAAATCTCCTCCATCTCCACATAATGGTGTGCAATTCCTACCACATCCTCGCAATCTCCTTGTTCAAAACCACTCTATAAACCTGCCATAGTTACTCTCCATGTCCTTCTTCAATGTTGGCTTTAATCATGGTGAGCATTTCGCATCTCCCTTGTGATAATCTTCTACCTGACTTGGAGCCTTGAATGAACAGCCTATGCAATTTCCCGGTGCACTTCCCTATAGTAATGTGGGAAGGAACAAATCTCTTCTTTCATTATCCTCTTCATCTCATCCCCAAGTTTCTACATGGGGTATTCCCATTTCTCCTTCTCGGACTCTAACTAGCTCATCCCACCAAATTAGAGAGCATAATCAGTAAAAATTCCACAAAGTAGCCCAACTGACCTTCTTCTCTTCGTAACAATTATGACAAGCAAAAAATCATCTCCTTCCACCTTTCTTTCCCACTCTAAATAAGCTTCAAAGCATCATTCCTACTCCTTGAATGGTGGTATCTCAGATCTTGATAGCATTACATGTTGCTATCCCAAGCCTTTCTATATTTCTAGTTCTCCTATTTCTAGTCGAATCAAATCTCATCGACTCCTCCCCTTGATAGCCTCATGGTTGGAATCATGGTGACGCCGATCTCCTCAAATCAACCCGCCTACTACCCTCTCGACATGCTTTGTGTCATTCTCCTTTCTCCATTCATCCATCTCATCAAGTCTATCATTCAACTTCTCAATTGATCTAGTGAAAGCTAAAATATGGTACATGACCTTCAAGTGCGTCAAGTGCATCACACTCCAGGTTCCTCTTCAGTAATTTTTTCTTTTCCTTCCTTCCTTGAGTTGTTAGCCATTGAACAACCTCGGCAAAAATATTAATAAAAGAAAAAGGACCTCACAAGCACTCTCTCAACGTGTTTGCACGCTAAAATCGGGGGTACGCTGCGTGTTTTCACTCAATTCTTGGCTTCTTTTACCCTCTTGTGCTCACCACTCTTGCCTTTTACTTCACTCTTTGATCACTTTAGAATGTTGCACTTCGTAAATTAAATGAAATCAAGCAAGGCAAATCCACAAGTAATATTAAGATCGAATTGATGCCAAGGATTACCAAGAGAAACTCAAGTTTAAGACTCCGAATGGGTTACTTAATTTGCAAGGAAAAAAAAAGACACAAAAGACACACAACTAAGGATTACTTAGACCCCAAGAAACTCAAGATAACACAAAATCTGGTGTAAATCAACTAAATCCGATATAAATCTGCATTTAAAAATCAAAATTTAAATTCCAAGGAAGACAAGATATTGTAATCCGATTTGAATCAAAACTGAATCTAGACACAACTTTTTGAATTTGAAACAAAAGATAATGCACTCTGATGTGAATCAGAATCTAAATCCAATATAATCCTTTCAATCTTTTTCTAATTTCCTCCTTTTTTTTTTTTTTCTTGGGCCCTTTTTTTTTTCTGTCCTCCTTTTTTTTCGCTTTTTTTTTGCACCTTCTTTTTTTTTTTTTTTTTTAATTTCAACTAGTAACAACAAAGATTGAAAACAAAACAAGGGAAACACAAAGATGGAACAAAGATATGACTGCATAAGACAAAAGTAGATAGAAATGCAAAAACACGAAAAACAAGTTAACGAAACTGATGCTAGTGCCAAGATAAACGCATAAAAAGATGAGTGTTAATATTAAAGATAGATAAATAGAATTTATCTAGACACTTTGCTGACAATTACTGTCAAAATGATGAAAGGAACCCCATGGATATAAAGATCCGTAAAACCCTGTGCACACACTTTGATAGAAAACAAGATATAGAATGTAAAGACCCTCCCTACTAAACCCCAAGAAGAAACCTCGGCCTTGGAAACGAGATAATCAGGGAAAAGATAGAATGCAAATTGATTGAATATCACAAGGAACTTACCTTAGGATGAATTCTCTCAATTTCTTGATGCAATAAGCAAAGCAAATCACTCACCTCACTTATTAAAGCGAACCTGTTTTCTTGAAAGAAAACAAAACGGTAATTTCAATTAATCAAAACTCGCTTCAACAATGTGTGTCCTTGGACAGGTATTTATAACCTCTTACACTAGGTTAGACACTTAAACTCAAGTCCAAGCCCAATAAGAAGTGTTTTGATGCTAAATAATATGAATTGTACTTTATAAAACATAAAACATAAAACATGGGCTAAATAAAATAACTAAAAGTTTAGATGTCCCAAATACTTAAACTAACTAATCAAGACCAAAATAGATAATGGCCCAATATGGCCAAAATAAGCTTCTAAGCCCAATCTCAGAGCAAATAACAAGATCTTGGGTTGTCCATTAGTATGAGTTGGCATCTTGGTCTCCTTGGCCCATTCTTGATACATCTCTTCCACAATTGCTTTCTAGCCAAGTTCCCCAAAGTCTTCTCTTAACCTCTTTGCTCTTGCTCAAGGGTGTGGGAATGGTCCACACTGGCATGGTAAAATCTCCATCTTGGCCCCTTATGCTAGAATGTCCAATTTGTCTCCTCCTGAGCACGCATCACGTAATCTCGATACATCTCTCTTCCACAATTGCATTAACAAGCCTCCCAAAGTCTTGTCTTAACCTCTTCGCTTACTTGAACTTCGTGATGCAGTGAGAAACTACTTGGCATACGGATTAAAACATGTCTCCAATCTTGGCCAAAAGAATTTCAATGACAAAGAGAATCGTTCAATTCATTAATGATTAAGACTTGTCCTCCAATCAGCACGCATCACAGAACTTAAAGCCGACAAAGCAGAAACCAATTCATTAACGAGTATTAAGACATGTTTCCAATCAATGGGCCAATAATGAACTTAAAGGACAAAGAGAAACCAATTCCTTATGGATTAAGACATGTTTCCAATCAATGGCCAAAAGAACTAAACGGACAAAGAGAAACCAATTCATTAATGATTAAGACTTGTTTCCAATCAATGGCCAAAAGAACTTAAAGGACAAAGAGAAACCAATTCATTAAGGATTAAGACATGTTTCCAATCAATGGCCAAAAGAACTTAAAGGACAAAGAGAAACCAATTCATTAATGATTAAGACTTGTTTCCAATCAATGGCCAAAAGAACTTAAAGGACAAACAGAAACCAATTCATTACGGATTAAGACATGTTTCCAATCAATGGCCAAAAGAACTTAAAGGACAAAGAGAAACCAATTCATTAATGATTAAGACTTGTTTCCAATCAATGGCCAATAGAACGGAAAGGACAAAGAGAAACCAATTCATTACTGACAAGACATAGTTTCCTAATCAATGGCACAAAAGAACTAAAAAAAAAGGACAAAGAGAAACCAATTCATTAATGATTAAGACACGTTTCCAATCAATGGCAAAAAGAACTTAAAGGACAAAGAGAAACCAATTCATTAATGATTAAGACATGTTTCCAATCAATGGCCAAAAGAACTAAAAGGACAAAGAGAAACCAATTCATTAATGATTAAGACTCGTTTCCAATCAATGGCCAAAAGAACTTAAAGGACAAAGAGAAACCATTTCATTAATGATTAAGACCTGTTTCCAATCAACGGCCAAAAGAACTAAAAGGACAAAGAAAAACCAATTCATTAACGATTAAGATATGTTTCCAATCAATGGCCAAAAGAACTTAAAGCACAAAGAGAAACCAACTCATTAATGATTAAGACTTGTCTCCAATCAATGGCCAATAGAACTTAAAGGACAAAGAGAAACCAATTCATTAAGGATTAAGACATGTTTCCAATCAATGGCCAAAAGTTAACTAAAAGGACAAAAGAGAAACCATTTCATTAATGAGATTAAGACCTTGCTTTCCAATCAATGGGCAAAAGAACATAAAGGACAAAGAGAAACCAATTCATTAATGATTAAGACTCGTTTCCAATCAATGGCCAAAAGAACTTAAAGGACAAAGAGAAACCAATTCATTAATGATTAAGACTTGTTTCCAATCAATGGCCAAAAGAACTTAAAAGACAAAGAGAAACCATTTCATTAACGATACAGACATTTGTTTCCAATCAATCACTACCAAAAGAACTTAAAGGAAAAAAAGTTAGAAACCAATTCATTAACGATTAAGACATTCTTTCAATCAATGGCCAAAAGAACTTAAAGGACAAAGAGAAACCACCTCATTAATGGATTAAGACTTGTTTCCAATCAATGGCCAAAAGAACTTGTAAAGGACAAAGAGAAACCAATTCATTAACGATTAAGACATACGTATTCCAATCAATGGCCAAAAGAACTTAAAGGACAAAGAGAAACCAATTCATTAATGATTAAGAGACTCATGTTTCCAATCAATGGCCAAAAGAATCTTAAAGGACAAAGAGAAACCAATTCATTAATGATTAAGACTTGTTTCCAATCAATGGCCAAAAGAACTTAAAGGACAAAAAGAGAAACCAATTCATTTAATGATTAAGACATGTTTCCTAATCAATGGCCAAAAGAACTTTAAAATGGACAAAGAGTAAACCATTTCATTAATGGATTAAGACTTGCTTTCCAATCAGACCGCCAAAAGAACTAAAAGGACAAAGAGAAACCAATTTATTAACGATTAAGACATGTTTCCAATCAATGGCCAAAAGAACTTAAAGCGACAAAGCAGAAATCCAATTCATTAATGATTAAGACTTGTTTCCAATCATCAAATTGGCCAAAAGAACTTAAAGGACAAAGAGAAAACCAATTGCATTACTTGATTAAGACATATGTTTCCAATCAATGGCCAAAAGAACTAAAAGGACAAAGAGAAACCAATTCATTAATGATTAAGACTCGTTTCCAATCAATGGCCAAAAGAACTTAAAGGACAAAGAGAAACCAATTCATGAAGGATTAAGACATGTTTCCAATCAATGGCCAAAAGAACTTAAAGAACAAGGGGAAACCAATTCCTTATGGATTAAGGCTTGTTTCCAATCAATGGCCAAAAGAACTTAAAGGACAGAGAAAAACCAATTCATTAAGGATTAAGACATGTTTCCAATCAATGGCCAAAAGAACTTAAAGGACAAAGAGAAACCAATTCATTAATGATTAAGACATGTTTCCAATCAATGGCCAAAAGAACTTAAAGGACAAAGAGAAACCATTTCATTAATGATTAAGACATGTTTCCAATCAATGGCCAATAGAACTTAAAGGACAAAGAGAAACCAATTCGTTACGGATTAAGACATGTTTCCAATCAATGGGCAAAAGAACATAAAGGACAAAGAGAAACCAATTCATTAATGATTAAGACTCGTTTCCAATCAATGGCCAAAAGAACTTAATGGACAAAGAGAAACCAATTCATTAAGGATTAAGAGATGTTTTCAATCAATGGCCAAAAGAACTTAAAGGACAAATGTAAACTAATTCATTAAATGACAAGACATTTGCTTCCAATCAATGGCAAAAAGAACTTGAAGGACAAATATAAACCAATTCATTACGGACAAGACATGTTTCCAATCTACGGGCAAAAGAACTTAAAGGACAAAGAGAAACCAATTTTTTAATGATTAAGACTTGTTTCCAACTAAATTGGCCAATAGAACTTAAATTGGGATAAAACGTAAACCAATTCATTAACGATTAAGACATGTTTCCAATCAATGGCCAAAAGAACTTAAAGGACAAAGAGAAACCAATTCATTAATGATTAAGACTTGTCTCCAATCAATGGCCAACAGAACTTAAAGGACAAAGAGAAACCAATTCATTACGGATTAAGACATGTTTCCAATCAATGGCCAAAAGAACTAAAAGGACAAAGAGAAACCATTTCATTAATGATTAAGACTTGTTTCCAATGGTCCCAACTTGGAAACCAATTCATTAAGACATGTTTCCAATCAATGGCCAAAAGAACTTAAAGGACAAAGAGAAACCAATTCATTAATGATTAAGACTTGTCTCCAATCAATGGCCAAAAGAACTTAAAGGACAAAGAGAAACCATTTCATTAATGATTAAGACCTGTTTCCAATCAACGGCCAAAAGAACTAAAAGGACAAAGAAAAACCAATTCATTAACGATTAAGACATGTTTCCAATCAATGGCCAAAAGAACTTAAAGCACAAAGAGAAACCAACTCATTAATGATTAAGACTTGTCTCCAATCAATGGCCAATAGAACTTAAAGGACAAAGAGAAACCAATTCGTTAAGGATTAAGACATGTTTCCAATCAATGGCCAAAAGAACTTAAAGGACAAAGAGAAACCAATTCATTAATGATTAAGACATGTGTCCAATCATTGGCCAAAAGAACTTAAAGGACAAAGAGAAACCAATTCATTACGGATTAAGACATGTTTCCAATCAATGGCCAAAAGAACTTAAAGGACAAAGAGAAACCATTTCATTAATGATTAAGACTTGTTTCCAATCAATGGCAAAAAGAACTTAAAGGACAAAGAGAAACTAATCTATGAATGATTAAGACATATTTCCAATCAAATTCATCAAAGAACATAAAAGGACAAAGAGAAACCACTCCGTTACTGGACAAGACATGTTTACAATCAATGGCCAAAAGAATCCAAAGGACAAAGAGAAACCACTTCATTAATGATTAAGACTTGTTTCCAATCACTAAAAAGAACTTAGAAATGTATTAAAAGAGAAACTAATTCATGAATGATTAAGACTTGTTTCCAATCAATGGTCAAAAGTTAACTTAAAGCGACAAAAAGAGAACCAATTCATTACTTGACAAGACATGTTTCCAATCAACGGGCCAAAAGAACTTAAAGGACAAAGAGAAACCACTTCATTAATGATTAAGACCTCGCTTCCAATCAACTACCAAAAGAACTAAAAGGACAAAGAGAAACCACCATTAACGACAAGAGACAAGCTTCCAATCAACGGCTAAAAGAACGAAAGGACAAAGAGAATCCAACTCATTAATGATTAAGACTTGTCTCCAATCAATGGCCAATAGAACTTAAAGGACAAAAAGAGATACTAATTCGCATGATTAAGTACATGTTTCCAATCAACTACTAAAAGAACTAAAAGGACAAAGAAAAACCAACCCATTAACGACAAGACATGCTTCCAATCAACGGCCAAAAGAACTTAAAGGACAAAAAGAGAACCAATTCATTAAATGATTAAGACTTGTCTCCAATCAAATTCGCCAAATGCACATAAAGGACAAAGAGAAACCAATTCGTTACGGATTAAGACATGTTTCCAATCAATGGCCAAAAGAACTAAAAGGACGAAGAGAAACCATTTCATTAATGATTAAAACTTGTTTCCAATCAAAGGCAAAAAGAACTTAAAGGACAAAGAGAAACCAATTCATGAATGATTAAAACTTGTTTCCAATCAATGGCCGAAAGAACTTAAAGGATAAAGAGAAACCAATTCATTACGGATTAAGACATGTTTCCAATCAATGGCCAAAAGAACTTAAAGGACAAAGAGAAACCATTTCATTAATGATTAAGACCTGTTTCCAATCAACGGCAAAAGAACTAAAAGGACAAAGAAAAATCCAATTCATTAACGACAAGAGCATGCTTCCAATCAAATTCGCCAAAAGAACTTAAAAAGACAAAGAGAAAAACCAACTCATTAATGATTAAGACTTATCTCCAACCAACGGCCAAAATAACTTAAAGTTGCCAAAGTTATAAACCAATCTGCTAAGGATTAAGCCATGTTTCTAAATCAATGGCCAAAAGAACAAAAAGGACAAAGAGAAACCAATTCATTAATGATTAAGGCATGCTTCCAATCAATGGCCAAAAGAACTTAAAGGACAAAGAGAAACCAATTCATTACGGATTAAGACATGTTTCCAATCAATGGCCAAAAGAACTTAAAGGACAAAGAGAAACCAATTCACATAATGACAAGAGCACTTGTTTCCAATCAATGGCAAAAAGAACTTAGAAGGACAAATTAAACCAATTCATTACGGATTGAGACATGTTTCCAATCAATGGCCAAAAGAACTTAAAGCACAAAGAGAAACCAACTCATTAATGATTAAGACTTGTCTCCAATCAATGGCCAATAGAACTTAAAGGACAAAGAGAAACCAATTCGTTAAGGATTAAGACATGTTTCCAATCAATGGGCAAAAGAACATAAAGGCCGATGTGTTATAAACTAATTCATTAACGATTAACACTTGCTTCCAATCAAATTACTAAAAGAACTTAATGGACAAAGAGAAACCAATTCATTAAGGATTAAGACACGCTTCCAATCACCCACTAAGAATCTCAGCCGACAAAGAAAAACCAATTCATTAATGATTAAGACTTGTTTCCAATCAATGGCCAACAGAACTTAAAAATGACAAAGATAAACCAATTCATTAATACTTGGATTAAGACATGTTTCCAATCAAATTACCAAAAGAATTTAAAGCCACAAAGAGAAACTAATTCATTAACGACAAGATCATGTTTCCAATCAACGGTACAATGTAACTTAAAGGACAAAAAGAGAAACCAACCCATGGATTAAGACAAGTTTCCAATCAATGGCCAAAAGTTAACTTAAAGGTTTACGTTATAAATCCAATTCATTAACGACAAGATTGCTTCCAATCAATGGCCAATAGAACGAAAGGACAAACAGAATCCAATTCATTACTGATTAACACATGTTTCCAATCAATGGCCAAGTTAACTTAAAGGACAAAGAGAAACCAATTCATTAATGATTAAGATTTGCCTCCAATCAATGGCACACAATGTAACTTAAAGGACAAAAGAGTAAACCAATTGTTACTGACAAGCATATCGCTTCCAATCAACGCCAAAAGAACTAAAAGGACAAAAGAGAAACCAATTCATTAACGATTAAGACTTGTTTCCAATCAAATTCAAGAAGGAACTTCAAGGACAAAGAGAAACCAATTCATGAATGATTAAAACTTGTTTCCAATCAAAGGCCGAAAGAACTTAAAGGACAAAGAGAAACTAACGACATGGATTAAGACATGTTTCCAATCAATGGCCAAAAGAACTTGTAAATGACAAAGAGAAACGATTTCATTAATGACAAGACCGTTTCTAATCAACACAAAAAAGAACTTAAAGGACAAAAAGAAAAACCAATTCATTAACGAATAAGACATAAGTTTCCAATCAATTACCAAAAGAACTTAAAGCACAAAGAGAAACCAACTCATTAACGATTAAGACTTGTCTCCAATCAATGGCCAATAGAACTTAAAGGACAAAGAGAAACTAATTCGTTAAGGATTAAGACATGTTTCCAATCAATGGGCAAAAGAACGTAAAAGACAAAGAGAAACCAATTCATTAATGATTAAGACTCGTTTCCAATCAAATTCGCCAATGTAATCCTAAAATGATAAAAGAAAAACCAATTCATTACGGATTAAGACATGTTTCCAATCAACGGCCAAAAGAACTTCAAGGACAAAGAGAAACCAATTCATTAATGATTAAAACTTGTTTCCAATCAATGGCCAATGTAATCTGAAAATGACAAATCGTAAACCAATTCATTACGGATTAACACATGTTTCAATCAACGCCAAAGACCAGCATGATTAAAGGACAAGAGAAACCAATTCATTAATGATTAAGACTCTTGTCTCCAATCACGCCAAATGTAACTTAAAGGACAAAGAGAAACCAATTTATTACGGATTAAGATCATGACAGCCTAATCACTGGCCAAAAGAACTAAAAGGACAAAGCATATAAACCATTTCATTAACGACAGACTTGCTTCCAATCAATTCGGCAGTTAACTTACAGACAAAGAGAAACTAATTCATGAATGATTAATACTTGTTTCCAATCAATGGCCGAGTTAACATAAAGGACAAAGAGAAACCACCCGGTTACTTGACAAGTTATAATGCTTTCCAAATCAATCACCAAAAGTTAACTAAAAGGATAAAGAGAAACTTACTTCTATTAATGACAAGACATGTTGCTTCAATCAATGGCCCAAAGAACTTAAAGCGACAGTTAGAAACCAATTCATTAATGATTAAAACTTGTTTCCAATCAATGTCTGTAAAGAACTTAAAGGACAAAGAGAAACCAACCCATTACTGACAAGACATGTTTCCAATCAATGGCCAAAAGAACTAAAAGGACAAAGAGAAACCATTTCATTAATGATTAAGGCCTGTTTCCAATCAACGGCCAAAAGAACTAAAAGGATAAAGAAAAACCAATTCATTAACGATTAAGACATGTTTCCAATCAATGGCCAAAAGAACTTAAAGCACAAAGAGAAACCAACTCATTAATGATTAAGACTTGTCTCCAATCAATGGCCAATAGAACTTAAAGGACAAAGAGATACCAATTCGTTAAGGATTAAGACATGTTTCCAATCAACGGCCAAAAGAACTAAAAGGACAAAGAAAAACCAATTCATTAACGATTAAGACATGTTTCCAATCAATGGCCAAAAGAACTTAAAGGACAAAGAGAAACCAATTCATTAATGATTAAGACTTGTCTCCAATCAATGGCCAACAGAACTTAAAGGACAAAGAGAAACCAATTCGTTACGGATTAAGACATGTTTCCAATCAATGGCCAAAAGAACTAAAAGGACAAAGAGAAACCATTTCATTAATGATTAAGACTTGTTTCCAATCAATGGCAAAAAGAACTTAAAGGACAAAGAGAAACCAATTCATGAATGATTAAAACTTGTTTCCAATCAATGGCCGAAAGAACTTAAAGGACAAAGAGAAACCAATTCATTACGGATTAAGACATGTTTCCAATCAATGGCCAAAAGAACTTAAAGGACAAAGAGAAACCATTTCATTAATGATTAAGACCTGTTTCCAATCAACGGCCAAAAGAACTAAAAGGACAAAGAACTTCAAGGACAAAGAGAAACCAATTCATTAATGATTAAGACTTGTTTCCAATCAATGGCCAAAAGAACTCAAAGGAAATAGAGAAACCAATTCATTACAGATTTAGACATGTTTCCAATCAATGGCCAAAAGAACTAAAAGGACAAAGAGAAACCATTTCATTAATGATTAAGACTTGTTTCCAATCAATGGCAAAAAGAACTTAAAGGACAAAGAGAAACCAATTCATTAATGATTAAGACTCGTTTCCAATCAATGGCCAAAAGAACTTAAAGGACAAAGAGAAACCAATTCATGAAGGATTAAGACATGTTTCCAATCAATGGCCAAAAGAACTTAAAGGACAAAGAGAAACCAATTCATTAATGATTAAGACTTGTTTCCAATCAATGGCCAATAGAACGGAAAGGACAAAGAGAAACCAATTCATTACGGATTAAGACATGTTTCCAATCACCACAAAAGAATCTTTAAAGGATAAAAGAGAAACCAATTCATTAATGATTAAGTCTTGTTTCCAATCAATGGCCGGAAGATCTTAAAGGACAAAGAGAAACCAATTTGTTACGGATTAAGACATGTTTCCAATCAATGGCCAAAAGAACTAAAAGGACAAAGAGAAACCAATTCATTAATGATTAAGACTTGTTTCCAATCAATGGCCAAAAGAACTTAAAGGACAAAGAGAAACCAATTCATTAATGATTAAGACATGTTTCCAATCAATGGCCAAAAGAACTTAAAGGACAAAGAGAAACCAATTCATTAATGATTAAGACTTGTTTCCAATCAATGGCCAAAAGAACTTAAAGGACAAAGAGAAACCAATTCATTAATGATTAAGACATGTTTCCAATCAATGGCCAAAAGAACTTAAAGGACAAAGAGAAACCATTTCATTAATGATTAAGACTTATTTCCAATCAATGGGCAAAAGAACTTAAAGGACAAAGAGAAACCAATTCATTAATGATTAAGACTTGTTTCCAATCAATGGCCAAAAGAACTTAAAGGACAAAGAGAAACCAATTCATTAATGATTAAGACATGTTTCCAATCAATGGCCAAAAGAACTTAAAGGACAAAGAGAAACCAATTCATTAATGATTAAGACATGTTTCCAATCAATGGCCAAAAGAACTTAATGGACAAAGAGAAACCAATTCATTAAGGATTAAGACATGTTTCCAATCAATGGCCAAAAGAACTTAAAGGACAAAGAGAAACCAATTCATTAATGATTAAGACTTGTTTCCAATCAATGGCCAAAAGAACTTAAAGGACAAAGAGAAACCAATTCATTAATGATTAAGACATGTTTCCAATCAATGGCCAAAAGAACTGAAAGGACAAAGAGAAACCAATTCATTAATGATTAAGACTTGTTTCCAATCATTGGCCAAAAGAACTTAAAGGACAAAGAGAAACCAATTCATTAATGATTAAGACTTGTTTCCAATCAATGGCCAAAAGAACTTAAAGGACAAAGAGAAACCAATTCATTAATGATTAAGACATGTTTCCAATCAATGGCCAAAAGAACTTCAAGGACAAAGAGAAACCAATTCATTAATGATTAAGACATGTTTCCAATCAATGGCCAAAAGAACTTAAAGGACAAAGAGAAACCAATTCATTAATGATTAAGACATGTTTCCAATCAATGGCCAAAAGAACTTAAAGGACAAAGAGAAACCAATTCATTAATGATTAAGACTTGTTTCCAATCAATGGCCAAAAGAACTTAAAGGACAAAGAGAAACTAATTCATTAATGATTAAGACATGTTTCCAATCAATGGCCAAAAGAACTTAAAGGACAAAGAGAAACCAATTCATTAATGATTAAGACTTGTTTCCAATCAATGGCCAAAAGAACTTAAAGGACAAAGAGAAACCAATTCATTAATGATTAAGACATGTTTCCAATCAATGGCCAAAAGAACTTAAAGGACAAAGAGAAACCAATTCATTAAGGATTAAGACTTACTTTCAATCAATGGCCAAAAGAACTTAAAGGACAAAGAGAAACCAATTCATTATGGATTAAGACATGTTTCCAATCAATGGCCAAAAGAACTTAAAGGACAAAGAGAAACCAATTCATTAATGATTAAGACTTGTTTCCAATCAATGGCCAAAAGAACTTAAAGGACAAAGAGAAACCAATTCATTAATGATTAAGACATGTTTCCAATCAATGGCCAAAAGAACTTAAAGGACAAAGAGAAACCAATTCATTAATGATTAAGACATGTTTCCAATCAATGGCCAAAAGAACTTAAAGGACAAATAGAACCCAATTCATTAATGATTAAGACTTGTTTCCAATCAATGCCAAAAAGAACTTAAAGGACAAAGAGAAACCAATTCATTAATGATTAAGACTCGTTTCCAATCAATGGCCAAAAGAACTTAAAGGACAAAGAGAAACCAATTCATTAATGATTAAGACATGATTTCAATCAATGGCCAAAAGAACTTAAAGGACAAAGAGAAACCAATTCATTAATGATTAAGACTTGTTTCCAATCAATGGCCAAAAGAACTTAAAGGACAAAGAAAACCCAATTCATTAAGGATTAAGACATGTTTCCAATCAATGGCCAAAAGAACTTAAAGGACAAAGAGAAACCAATTCATTAATGATTAAGACATGTTTCCAATCATTGGCAAAAAGAACTTAAAGGACAAAGAGAAACCAATTCATTAATGATTAAGACTTGTTTCCAATCAATGGCCTAAAGAACTTAAAGGACAAAGACAAACCAATTCATTAATGATTAAGACATGTTTCCAGTCAATGGCCAAAGGATTAGGACATGTTTCCAATCTCAAGGACAAAGAACCAACATGTCAATTTCAATCAAAAGAACTTAAAGGACAAAAAGAAACCAATTCATTAATGATTAAGACTTGTTTCCAATCAATGGCCAAAAGAACTTAAAGGACAAAGAGAAACCAATTCATTAAGGATTAAGACATGTTTCCAATCAATGGCCAAAAGAACTTAAAGGACAAAGAGAAACCAATTCATTAATGATTAAGACTTGTTTCCAATCAATGGCCAAAAGAACTTAAAGGACAAAGAGAAACCATTTTATTAATGATTAAGACATGTTTCCAATCAATGGCCAAAAGAACTTAAAGGACAAAGAGAAACCAATTCATTAATGATTAAGACATGTTTCCAATCAATGGCCAAAAGAACTTAAAGGACAAAGAGAAACCAATTCATTAATGATTAAGACTTGTTTCCAATCAATGGCCAAAAGAACTTAAAGGACAAAGAGAAACCAATTCATTAATGATTAAGACATGTTTCCAATCAATGGCCAAAAGAACTTAAAGGACAAAGAGAAACCAATTCATTAATGATTAAGACATGTTTCCAATCAATGGCCAAAAGAACTTAAAGGACAAAGAGAAACCAATTCATTAACGATTATGACATGTTTCCAATCAATGGCCAAAAGAACTTAAAGGACAAAGAGAAACCAATTCATTAATGATTAAGACTTGTTTCCAATCAATGGCCAAAAGAGCTTAAAGGACAAAGAGAAACCAATTCATTAATGATTAAGACATGTTTCCAATCATTGGCCAAAAGAACTTAAAGGACAAAGAGAAACCAATTCATTAAGGATTAAGACATGTTTCCAATCAATGGCCAAAAGAACTCAAAGGACAAAGAGAAACCAATTCATTAATGATTAAGACTTGTTTCCAATCAATGGCCAAAATAACTTAAAGGACAAAGAGAAACCAATTCATTAAGGATTAAGACATGTTTCCAATCAATGGCCAAAAGAACTTAAAGGACAAAGAGAAACCAATTCATTAATGATTAAGACTTGTTTCCAATCAATGGCCAAAAGAACTTAAAGGACAAAGAGAAACCAATTCATTAATGATTAAGACATGTTTCCAATCAATGGCCAAAAGAACTTAAAGGACAAAGAGAAACCAATTCATTAATGATTAAGACTTGTTTCCAATCAATGGCCAAAAGAACTTAAAGGACAAAGAGAAACCAATTCATTAATGATTAAGACATGTTTCCAATCAATGGCCAAAAGAACTTAAAGGACAAAGAGAAACCAATTCATTAATGATTAAGACTTGTTTCCAATCAATGTCCAAAAGAACTTAAAGGACAAAGAGAAACCAATTCATTAATGATTAAGACATGTTTCCAATCAATGGCCAAAAGAACTTAAAGGACAAAGAGAAACCAATTCATTAATGATTAAGACTTGTTTCCAATCAATGGCCGAAAGAACTTAAAGGACAAAGAGAAACCAATTCATTAATGATTAAGACATGTTTCCAATCAATGGCCAAAAGAACTTAAAGGACAAAGAGAAACCAATTCATTAATGATTAAGACTTGTTTCCAATCAATGGCCAAAAGAACTTAAAGGACAAAGAGAAACCAATTCATTAATGATTAAGACATGTTTCCAATCAATGGCCAAAAGACCTTAAAGGACAAAGAGAAACCAATTCATTAATGATTAAGACTTGTTTCCAATCAATGGCCAAAAGAACTTAAAGGACAAAGAGAAACCAATTCATTAATGATTAAGACATGTTTCCAATCAATGGCCAAAATAACTTAAAGAACAAAGAGAAACCAATTCATTAATGATTAAGACTTGTTTCCAATCAATGGCCAAAAGAACTTAAAGGACAAAGAGAAACCAATTCATTAATGATTAAGACATGTTTCCAATCAATGGCGAAAAGAACTTAAAGGACAAAGAGAAACCAATTCATTAATGATTAAGACATGTTTCCAAGCTATGGCCAAAATAAATTAAAGGACAAAGAGAAACCAATTCATTAATGATTAAGACTTGTTTCCAATCAAAGGCCGAAAGAACTTAAAGGACAAAGAGAAACCAATTCATTAATGATTAAGACTTGTTTCCAATCAATGGCCAAAAGAACTTAAAGGACAAAGAGAAACCAATTCATTAATGATTAAGACATGTTTCCAATCAATGGCCAAAAGAACTTAAAGGACAAAGAGAAACCAATTCATTAATGACTAAGACTTGTTTCCAATCAATGGCCAAAAGAACTTAAAGGACAAAGAGAAACCAATTCATTAATGATGAAGACTTTTTTCCAATCAATGGCCAAAAGAACTTAAAGAACAAAGAGAAACCAATTCGTTAATGATTAAGACATGTTTCCAATCAAACTTAAAGGACAAAGAGAAACCAATTCATTAATGATTAAGACTTGTTTCCAATCAATGGCCAAAAGAACTTAAAGGACAAAGAGAAACCAATTCATTAATGATTAAGACTTGTTTCCAATCAATGGCCAAAAGAACTTAAATGACAAAGAGAAACCAATTCATTAACGATTAAGACTTGTTTCCAATCAATGGCCGAAAGAACTTAAAGGACAAAGAGAAACCAATTCATTAATGATTAAGACATGTTTCCAATCAATGGCCAAAAGAACTTAAAGGACAAAGAGAAACCAATTCATTAATGATTAAGACTTGTTTCCAATCAATGGCCAAAAGAACTTAAAGGACAAAGAGAACCCAATTCATTAATGATTAAGACATGTTTCCAATCAATGGCCAAAAGAACTTAAAGGACAAAGAGATACTAATTCATTAATGATTAAGACTTGTTTCCAATCAATGGCCAAAAGAACTTAAAGGACAAAGAGAAACCAATTCATTAATGATTAAGACATGTTTCCAATCAATGGCCAAAAGAACTTAAAGGACAAAGAGAAACCAATTCATTAATGATTAAGACTTGTTTCCAATCAATGGCCAAAAGAACTTAAAGGACAAAGAGAAACCAATTCATTAATGATTAAGACATGTTTCCAATCAATGGCCAAAAGAACTTAAAGGACAAAGAGAAACCAATTCATTAATGATTAAGACTTGTTTCCAATCAATGGCCAAAAGAACTTAAAGGACAAAGAGAAACCAATTCATTAATGATTAAGACATGTTTCCAATCAATGGCCAAAAGAACTTAAAGGACAAAGAGAAACCAATTCATTAATGATTAAGACTTGTTTCCAATCAATGGCCAAAAGAACTTAAAGGACAAAGAGAAACCAATTCATTAATGATTAAGACTTGTTTCCAATCAATGGCCAAAAGAACTTAAAGGACAAAGAGAAACCAATTCATTAATGATTAAGACATGTTTCCAATCAATGGCCAAAAGAACTTAAAGGACAAAGAGAAACCAATTCATTAATGATTAAGACATGTTTCCAATCAATGGCCAAAAGAACTTAAAGGACAAAGAGAAACCAATTCATTAATGATTAAGACTTGTTTCCAATCAATGGCCAAAAGAACTTAAAGGACAAAGAGAAACCAATTCATTAATGATTAAGACTTGTTTCCAATCAATGGCCAAAAGAACTTAAAGGACAAAGAGAAACCATTTCATTAATGATTAAGACTTGTTTCCAATCAATGGCCAAAAGAACTTAAAGGACAAAGAGAAACCAATTCATTAATGATTAAGACATGTTTCCAATCAATGGCCAAAAGAACTTAAAGGACAAAGAGAAACCAATTCATTAATGATTAAGACTTGTTTCCAATCAATGGCCAAAAGAACTTAAAGGACAAAGAGAAACCAATTCATTAATGATTAAGACTTGTTTCCAATCAATGGCCAAAAGAACTTAAAGGACAAAGAGAAACCAATTCATTAATGATTAAGACTTGTTTCCAATCAATGGCCAAAAGAACTTAAAGGACAAAGAGAAACCATTTCATTAATGATTAAGACTTGTTTCCAATCAATGGCCAAAAGAACTTAAAGGACAAAGGGAAACCAATTCATTAATGATTAAGACTTGTTTCCAATCAATGGCCAATCGAACTGAAAGGACAAAGAGAAACCAATTCATTACGGATTAAGACATGTTTCCAATCAATGGCCAAAAGAACTTAAAGGACAAAGAGAAACCAATTCATTAATGATTAAGACTTGTTTCCAATCAATGGCCAAAAGAACTTAAAGGACAAAGAGAAACCAATTCATTAATGATTAAGACTTGTTTCCAATCAATGGCCGAAAGAACTTAAAGGACAAAGAGAAACCAATTCATTAATGATTAAGACTTGTTTCCAATCAATGGCCAATAGAACTGAAAGGACAAAGAGAAACCAATTCATTAATGATTAAGACTTGTTTCCAATCACTGGCTAAAAGAACTTAAAGGACAAAGAGAAACCAATTCATTAATGATTAAGACTTGTTTCCAATCAATGGCCAAAAGAACTTAAAGGACAAAGAGAAACCAATTCATTAATGATTAAGACTTGTTTCCAATCAATGGCCAAAAGAACTTAAAGGACAAAGAGAAACCAATTCATTAATGATTAAGACATGTTTCCAATCAATGGCCAAAAGAACTTAAAGGACAAAGAGAAACCAATTCATTAATGATTAAGACTTGTTTCCAATCAATGGCCAAAAGAACTTAAAGGACAAAGAGAAACCAATTCATTAATGATTAAGACTTGTTTCCAATCAATGGCCAAAAGAACTAAAAGGACAAAGAGAAACCAATTCATTAATGATTAACACTTGTTTCCAATCAATGGCCAAAAGAACTTAAAGGAGAAAGAGAAACCATTTCATTAATGATTAAGACTTGATTCCAATCATTGGCCAAAAGAACTTAATGGACAAAGAGAAACCAATTCATTAATGATTAAGACTTGATTCCAATCAATGGCCGAAAGCACTTAAAGGACAAAGAGAAACCAATTCATTCATGATTAAGACTTGATTCCAATCAATGGCCAAAAGAACCTAAATGACAAAGAGAAACCAATTCATTATGGATTAAGACTTGATTTCAATCAATGCCCAAAAGAACTTAAAGGACAAAGAGAAACCAATTCATCATTGATTAAGACTTGATTTCAAACAATGGCAAAAAGAACTTAAAAGACAAAGAGAAACCAATTCATTAATGATTAAGGAATTGTTTGCAATCAATGGCCAAAAGAACTTAAAGGACAAAGAGAAACCAATTCATTACGGATTAAGACTTGATTTCAATCAATGGCCAAAAGAACTTAAAGGACAAAGAGACACCAATTCATTAATGATTAAGACTTGTTTCCAATCAATGGCCAAAAGAACTTAAAGGACAAAGAGAAACCAATTCATTATGGATTAAGACTTGATTTCAATCAATGGCCAAAAGAACTTAAAGGACAAAGAGAAACCAATTCATTACGGATTAAGACTTGATTTCAATCAATGGCCAAAAGAACTTAAAGGACAAAGAGACACCAATTCATTAATGATTAAGACTTGATTCCAATCAATGGCCAAAAGAACTTAAAGGACAAAGAGAAACCAATTCATTACGGATTAAGACTTGATTTCAATCAATGGCCAAAAGAACTTAAAGGACAAAGAGACACCAATTCATTAATGATTAAGACATGTTTCCAATCAATGGCCAAAAGAACTTAAAGGACAAAGAGATACGATTTCATTAATGGATTAAGACTTGATTTCAATCAATGGCCAAAAGAACTTAAAGGACAAAGAGAAACCAATTCATTACGGATTAAGACTTGATTTCAATCAATGGCCAAAAGAACTTAAAGGACAAAGAGACACCAATTCCTTAATGATTAGGACTTGATTCCAATCTTTGGCCAAAAGAACTTAAAGGACAAAGAGAAACCAATTCATTACGGATTAAGACTTGATTTCAATCAATGGCCAAAAGAACTTAAAGGACAAAGAGAAACCAATTCATTAATGATTAAGACTTGATTCTAATCAATGGCCAAAAGAACTTAAAGGACAAAGAGAAACCAATTCATTATGGATTAAGACTTGAGTTCAATCAATGGCCAAAAGAACTTAAAGGACAAAGAGAAACCAATTCATTACGGATTAAGACTTGATTTCAATCAATGGCCAAAAGAACTTAAAGGACAAAGAGACACCAATTCCTTAATGATTAGGACTTGATTCCAATCTTTGGCCGAAAGAAGTTAAAGGACAAAGAGAAACCAATTCATTACTGATTAAGACTTGATTTCAATCAATGGCCAAAAGAACTTAAAGGACAAAGAGACACCAATTCTTTAATGATTAAGGCTTGATTCCAATCAATGGCCAAAAGAACTTAAAGGACAAAGAGAATCCAATTCATTATGGATTAAGACTTGATTTCAATCAATGGCCAAAAGAAGTTAAAGGACAAAGAGAAACCAATTCATTACGGATTAAGACTTGATTTCAATCAATGGCCAAAAGAACTTAAAGGACAAAGAGACACCAATTCTTTAATGATTAAGGCTTGATTCCAATCTTTGGCCAGAAGAACTTAAAGGACAAAGAGAAACCGATTCATTATGGATTAAGACTTGATTTCAATCAATGGCCAAAAGAACTTAAAGGACAAAGAGACACCATTTCATTAATGATTAAGACTTGTTTCCAATCAATGGCCGAAAGAACTTATAGGACAAAGAGAAACCAATTCATTAATGATTAAGACTTGATTTCAATCAATGGCCAAAAGAACTTAAAGGACAAAGAGAAACCAATTCATTACGGATTAAGACTTGATTTCAATCAATGGCCAAAAGAACTTAAAGGACAAAGAGACACCAATTCATTACGGATTAAAACTTGATTCCAATCTTTGGCCAAAAGAACTTAAAGGACAAAGAGAAACCAATTCATTACGGATTAAGACTTGATTTCAATCAATGGCCAAAAGAACTTAAAGGACAAAGAGAAACCAATTCATTACGGATTAAGACTTGATTTCAATCAATGGCCAAAAGAACTTAAAGGACAAAGAGACACCAATTCCTTAATGATTAAGGCTTGATTCCAATCTTTGGCCAGAAGAACTTAATGGACAAAGAGAAACCAATTCATTACGGATTAAGACTTGATTTCAATCAATGGCCAAAAGAACGTAAAGGACAAAGAGAAACCAATTCATTACGGATTAAGACTTTATTTCAATCAATGGCCAAAAGAACTTAAAGGACAAAGAGACACCAATTCCTTAATGATTAAGACTTGATTCCAATCTTTGGCCAAAAGAAGTTAAAAGACAAAGAGAAACCAATTCATTACAGATTAAGACTTGATTTCAATCAATGGCCAAAAGAACTTAGCGATACAAGGACAAAAGAGACACCAAGTCACTTAATCGATTAGAGTTTCATTCCAATCTTTAATGGCCAATAAGAACTTAATGGACAAAGTGAAACCAATTCATTATGGATTAAAACTTGATTTCAATCAAATGGCCAAAAAGAAGTATTAAAGGTCAAAGAGACACCAATTCATTACGGATTTAAGACTTGATTTCAATCAATGGCCAAAAAGCAACTTAAAGGACAAAGCCCGACACTAATTCACTTTAATGATTAGGACTTGATTCCAATCTTTGGCACAAAAGTTAACTTAAAGGAGAAAGCAGAAACCTAATTCAATACGGATTAAGACTTGATTTCAATCAATGGCCAAAAAAGAAGTTAAAGGACAAAGATGATACACTAATTCCTTGAATGATTAGGACTTCTTCCAATCTTTTGGCCAAAAGTAACTTAAAGGACAAAGAGAAAGTCCAAATTCATTACGTATTAAAACTGCATTTGTCCCAGAATCAATGGCCAAAAGAACTTAAAGGACGAAGGAAACCAATTCATTCACTGGGATTAAGACTTGATTTCAAATCAAATTCAGCCAAAAGAACTTAAAGGACAAAGCAGACACTAATTCTCTTAATGATTAGCACTTGATTCCAATCTTTGGCCAAAAAGAACTTAGGTGGACAAAGAGAAACCAATTCCGATGATAGGAATAAGACTTGGAGGTTCAGAATCAATGGCCAAAAGTTAACTTAAAGAACAAAGAGAAACCAATTCATTACTTGGATTCAAGATCTTGATTTCAATCAATGGCCAAAAGAATCCTTAAAGGACAAAGAGACACCAATTCCTTAATGATTAGATCTCTGATTCCAATCTTTGGCCAAAAGAACTTAAAGGGACAAAAGAGTAAACCAATTGATGATGGAATAGAACAGACTTGAGTTCAATCAATGGCCACAAAAGTTAACTTAAAGGACAAAGAGAAACCAATAATTCACAGTTACGGATTAAGACTTGATTTCAATCAATGGCCTAAAAAAGAACTTAAAGGACAAAGAGACACCAATTCCTTAATGATTAGACTTGATTCCAATCTTTGGCCAAAGAAAGAAGCTTAAAGGGACAAAGAGAAACCAATTCATGATGGAATAAGACTTGAGTTCAATCAATGGCCAAAAGAACTTAAAGGACAAAGAGAAACCAATTCATTACGGATTAAGACTTGATTTCAATCAATGGCCAAAAGAACTTAAAGGACAAAGAGACACCAATTCCTTAATCTTTAGGACTTGATTCCAATCTTTGGCCAAAAGAACTTAGTGGACAAAGAGAAACCAATTAATGATGGAATAAGACTTGAGTTCAATCAATGGCCAAAAGAACTTAAATGACAAAGAGACACCAATTCCTTAATGATTAAGGCTTGATTCCAATCTTTTGCCAGAAGAACTTAAAGGACAAAGAGAAACCAATTCATTACAGATTAAGACTTGATTTCAATCAATGGCCAAAAGAACTTAAAGGACAAAGAGACACCAATTCCTTAATGATTAGGACTTTATTCCAATCTTTGGCCAAAAGAACTTAAAAGACAAAGAGAAAACAATTCATTACGGATTAAAATTTGATTTCAATCAATGGCCAAAAGAACTTAAAGGACAAAGAGACACCAATTCTTTAATGATTAAGGCTTGATTCCAATCTTTGGCCAGAAGAACTTAAAGGACAAAGAGAAACCAATTCATTATGGACTAAGGCTTGATTTCAATCAATGGCCAAAAGAACTTAAAGGACAAAGAGACACCAATTCATTACGGATTAAGACTTGATTTCAATCAATGGCCAAAAGAACTTAAAGGACAAAGAGACACCAATTCCTTAATGATTAAGGCTTGATTCCAATCTTTGGTAAGAAGAACTTAATGGACAAAGTGAAACCAATTCATTATGGATTAAGACTTGATTTCAATCAATGGCCAAAAGAAGTTAAAGGACAAAGAGAAACCAATTCATTACGGATTAAGACTTGATTTCAATCAATGGCCAAAAGAACTTAAAGGACAAAGAGACACCAATTCCTTAATGATTAGGACTTGATTCCAATCTTTGGCCAAAAGAACTTAAAGGACAAAGAGACACCAATTCCTTAATGATTAGGACTTGATTCCAATCTTTGGCCAAAAGAACTTAGTGGACAAAGAGAAACCAATTGATGATGGAATAAGACTTGAGTTCAATCAATGGCCAAAAGAACTTAAAGGACAAAGAGAAACCATTTCATTACGGATTAAGACTTGATTTCAATCAATGGCCAAAAGAACTTAAAGGACAAAGAGACACCAATTCATTATGGATTAAGACTTGATTTCAATCAATGGCCAAAAGAACTTAAAGGATAAAGAGACACCAATTCCTTAATGATTAAGGCTTGATTCCAATCTTTGGCCAGAAGAACTTAATGGACAAAGTGAAACCAATTCATTATGGATTAAGACTTGATTTCAATCAATGGCCAAAAATAAGTTAAAGGACAAAGAGAAACCAATTCATTACGGATTAAGACTTGATTTCAATCAATGGCCAAAAGAACTTAAAGGACAAAGAGACACCAATTCCTTAATGCTTAGGACTTGATTCCAATCTTCGGCCAAAAAGAACTTAAAGGACAAAGAGAAACCAATTCATTCACTGGATTAAGACTTGATTTCAATCAATGGCCAAAAGAACTTAAAGGACAAAGAGACACCAAGTCCTTTAATGATTAAGGCTTGATTCCAATCTTTGGCGAGAAAGAACTTAATGGACAAAGTGAAACCAATTCATTATGGATTAAGACTTGATTTCAATCAATGGCCAAAAGAAGTTAAAGGACAAAGAGAAACCAATTCATTACGGATTAAGACTCTGATTTCAATCAATGGCAACAAGAACTTAAACGACAAAGAGACACCAATTCCTTAATGATTAGGACTTGATTCCAATCTTTGGGCGAAAAGAACTTAAAGACAAAGAGAAACCAATTCATTCACGGATTAAGACATGATTTCAATCAATGGCCAAAAGAACTTAAAGGACAAAGAGACACCAATTCCTTAATGATTAAAGGCTTGATTCCAATCTTTGGCCGTAAGACACTTAAAGGACAAAGGGAAACCAATTCATTATGGATTAAGACTTGATTTCAATCAATGGGCCAGAAGAACTTAAAGGACAAAGAGAACCCAATTCATTACGGATTAAGACTTGATTTCAATCAATGGCCAAAAGAACTTAAAGGACAAAGAGACACCAATTCCTTAATGATTAAGGCTTGATTCCAATCTTTGGCCAGAAGAACTTAGTGGACAAAGAGAGACCAATTGATGATGGAATAAGACTTGAGTTCAATCAATGGCCAAAAAAACTTAAAGGACAAAGAGAAACCAATTCATTACGGATTAAGACTTGATTTCAATCAATGGCCAAAAGAACTTAAAGGACAAAAAGACACCAATTCCTTAATGATTAGGACTTGATTGAATCTTTGGCCAAAGAACTTAGTGGACAAAGAGAAACCAATTGATGATGGAATAAGACTTGAGTTCAATTAATGGCCAAAAGAACTTAAAGGACAAAGAGAAACCAATTCATTACGGATTAAGACTTGATTTCAATCAATGGCCAAAAGAACTTAAAGGACAAAGAGACACCAATTCCTTAATGATTAAGGCTTGATTCCAATCTTTGGCCGGAAGAACTTAATGGACAAAGTGAAACCAATTCATTATGGATTAAGACTTGATTTCAATCAATGGCCAAAAGAAGTTAAAGGACAAAGAGAAACCAATTCATTACAGATTAAGACTTGATTTCAATCAATGGCAACAAGAACTTAAACGACAAAGAGACACCAATTCCTTAATGATTAGGACTTGATTCCAATCTTTGGCGAAAAGAACTTAAAAGACAAAGAGAAACCAATTCATTACGGATTAAGACATGATTTCAATCAATGGCCAAAAGAACTTAAAGGACAAAGAGACACCAATTCCTTAATGATTAAGGCTTGATTCCAATCTTTGGCCAGAAGAACTTAAAGGACAAAGGGAAACCAATTCATTATGGATTAAGACTTGATTTCAATCAATGGCCAAAAGAACTTAAAGGACAAAGAGAACCCAATTCATTACGGATTAAGGCTTGATTTCAATCAATGGCCAAAAGAACTTAAAGGACAAAGAGACACCAATTCCTTAATGATTAGCACTTGATTCCAATCTTTGGCCAAAAGAACTTAGTGGACAAAGAGAAACCAATTGATGATGGAATAAGACTTGAGTTCAATCAATGGACAAAAGAACTTAAAGGACAAAGAGAAACCAATTCATTACGGATTAAGACTTGATTTCAATCAATGGCCAAAAGAACTTAAAGGACAAAGAGACACCAATTCCTTAATGATTAGGACTTGATTCGAATCTTTGGCCAAAAGAACTTAGTGGACAAAGAGAAACCAATTGATGATGGAATAAGACTTGAGTTCAATTAATGGCCAAAAGAACTTAAAGGACAAAGAGAAACCAATTCATTACGGATTAAGACTTGATTTCAATCAATAGCCAAAAAGAACTTAAAGGACAAAGAGACACCAATTCCTTAATGATTAAGGCTTGATTCCAATCTTTGGCCAGAAGAACTGAATGGACAAAGTGAAACCAATTCATTATGGATTAAGACTTGATTTCAATCAATGGCCAAAAGAAGTTAAAGGGCAAAGGGAAAACAATTCATTACGGATTAAGACTTGATTTCAATCAATGGCCAAAAGAACTTAAAGGACAAAGAGACGCCAATTCCTTAATGATTAAGGCTTGATTCCAATCTTTGGCCAGAAGAACTTAAAGGACAAAGAGAAACCAATTCATTATGCATTAAGACGTGATTTCAATCAATGGCCAAGACAACTTAAAGGACAAAGAGAAACCAATTCATTACGGATTAAGACTTGATTTCAATCAATGGCCAAAAGAACTTAAAGGACAAAGAGACACCAATTCCTTAATGATTAGCACTTGATTCCAATCTTTGGCCAAAAGAACTTAGTGGACAAAGAGAAACCAATTGATGATGGAATAAGACTTGAGTTCAATCAATGGCCAAAAGAACTTAAAGGACAAAGAGAAACCAATTCATTACGGATTAAGACTTGATTTCAATCAATGGCCAAAAGAACTTAAAGGACAAAGAGACACCAATTCCTTAATGATTAAGGCTTGATTCCAATCTTTGGCCATAAGAACTTAATGGACAAAGTGAAACCAATTCATTATGGATTAAGACTTGATTTCAATCAATGGCCAAAAGAAGTTAAAGGACAAAGAGAAACCAATTCATTACGGATTAAGACTTGATTTCAATCAATGGCCAAAAGAACTTAAAGGACAAAGAGACACCAATTCCTTAATGATTAGGACTTGATTCCAATCTTTGGCCAAAAGAACTTAAAGGACAAAGAGAAACCAATTCATTACTGATTAAGACTTGATTTCAATCAATGGCCAAAAGAACTTAAAGGACAAAGAGACACCAAGTCCTTAATGATTAAGGCTTGATTCCAATCTTTGGCCAGAAGAACTTAATGGACAAAGTGAAACCAATTCATTATGGATTAAGACTTGATTTCAATCAATGGCCAAAAGAAGTTAAAGGACAAAGAGAAACCAATTCATTATGGATTAAGACTTGATTTCAATCAATGGCAACAAGAACTTAAAGGACAAAGAGACACCAATTCCTTAATGATTAGGACTTGATTCCAATCTTTGGCGAAAAGAACTTAAAAGACAAAGAGAAACCAATTCATTACGGATTAAGACATGATTTCAATCAATGGCCAAAAGAACTTAAAGGACAAAGAGACACCAATTCCTTAATGATTAAGGCTTGATTCCAATCTTTGGCCTGAAGAACTTAAAGGACAAAGGGAAACCAATTCATTATGGATTAAGACTTGATTTCAATCAATGGCCAAAAGAACTTAAAGGACAAAGAGAACCCAATTCATTACGGATTAAGGCTTGATTTCAATCAATGGCCAAAAGAACTTAAAGGACAAAGAGACACCAATTCCTTAATGATTAGCACTTGATTCCAATCTTTGGCCAAAAGAACTTAGTGGACAAAGAGAAACCAATTGATGATGGAATAAGACTTGAGTTCAATCAATGGACAAAAGAACTTAAAGGACAAAGAGAAACCAATTCATTACGGATTAAGACTTGATTTCAATCAATGGCCAAAAGAACTTAAAGGACAAAGAGACACCAATTCCTTAATGATTAGGACTTGATTCGAATCTTTGGCCAAAAGAACTTAGTGGACAAAGAGAAACCAATTGATGATGGAATAAGACTTGAGTTCAATTAATGGCCAAAAGAACTTAAAGGGCAAAGAGAAACCAATTCATTACGGATTAAGACTTGATTTCAATCAATGGCCAAAAGAACTTAAAGGACAAAGAGACACCAAGTCCTTAATGATTAAGGCTTGATTCCAATCTTTGGCCAGAAGAACTTAATGGACAAAGTGAAACCAATTCATTATGGATTAAGACTTGATTTCAATCAATGGCCAAAAGAAGTTAAAGGACAAAGAGAAACCAATTCATTACGGATTAAGACTTGATTTCAATCAATGGCAACAAGAACTTAAACGACAAAGAGACACCAATTCCTTAATGATTAGGACTTGATTCCAATCTTTGGCGAAAAGAACTTAAAAGACAAAGAGAAACCAATTTATTACGGATTAAGACATGATTTCAATCAATGGCCAAAAGAACTTAAAGGACAAAGAGACACCAATTCCTTAATGATTAAGGCTTGATTCCAATCTTTGGCCAAAAGAACTTAAAGGACAAAGGGAAACCAATTCATTATGGATTAAGACTTGATTTCAATCAATGGCCAAAAGAACTTAAAGGACAAAGAGAACCCAATTCATTACGGATTAAGGCTTGATTTCAATCAATGGCCAAAAGAACTTAAAGGACAAAGAGACACCAATTCCTTAATGATTAGCACTTGATTCCAATCTTTGGCCAAAAGAACTTAGTGGACAAAGAGAAACCAATTGATGATGGAATAAGACTTGAGTTCAATCAATGGACAAAAGAACTTAAAGGACAAAGAGAAACCAATTCATTACGGATTAAGACTTGATTTCAATCAATGGCCAAAAGAACTTAAAGGACAAAGAGACACCAATTCCTTAATGATTAGGACTTGATTCGAATCTTTGGCCAAAAGAACTTAGTGGACAAAGAGAAACCAATTGATGATGGAATAAGACTTGAGTTCAATCAATGGCCAAAAGAACTTAAAGGACAAAGAGAAACCAATTCATTACGGATTAAGACTTGATTTCAATCAATGGCCAAAAGAACTTAAAGGACAAAGAGACACCAATTCCTTAATGATTAAGGCTTGATTCCAATCTTTGGCCAGAAGAACTGAATGGACAAAGTGAAACCAATTCATTATGGATTAAGACTTGATTTCAATCAATGGCCAAAAGAAGTTAAAGGACAAAGAGACACCAATTCATTACGGATTAAGACTTGATTTCAATCAATGGCCAAAAGAACTTAAAGGACAAACAGACACCAATTCCTTAACGATTAGGACTTGATTCCAATCTTTGGCCAGAAGAACTTAGTGGACAAAGAGAAACCAATTGATGATGGAATAAGACTTGAGTTCAATCAATGGCCAAAAGAACTTAAAGGACAAAGAGAAACCAATTCATTACGGATTAAGACTTGATTTCAATCAATGGCCAAAAGAACTTAAAGGACAAAGAGACACAAATTCCTTAATGATTAGGACTTGATTCCAAACTTTTGCCAAAAGAACTTTAAGGACAAAGAGAAACCAATTCATTACGGATTAAGACTTGATTTCAATCAATGGCCAAAAGAACTTAAAGGACAAAGAGACGCCAATTCCTTAATGATTAAGGCTTGATTCCAATCTTTGGCCAGAAGAACTTAAAGGACAAAGAGAAACCAATTCATTATGCATTAAGACGTGATTTCAATCAATGGCCAAGACAACTTAAAGGACAAAGAGAAACCAATTCATTACGGATTAAGACTTGATTTCAATCAATGGCCAAAAGAACTTAAAGGACAAAGAGACACCAATTCCTTAATGATTAGCACTTGATTCCAATCTTTGGCCAAAAGAACTTAGTGGACAAAGAGAAACCAATTGATGATGGAATAAGACTTGAGTTCAATCAATGGCCAAAAGAACTTAAAGGACAAAGAGAAACCAATTCATTACGGATTAAGACTTGATTTCAATCAATGGCCAAAAGAACTTAAAGGACAAAGAGACACCAATTCCTTAATGATTAAGGCTTGATTCCAATCTTTGGCCTGAAGAACTTAATGGACAAAGTGAAACCAATTCATTATGGATTAAGACTTGATTTCAATCAATGGCCAAAAGAAGTTAAAGGACAAAGAGAAACCAATTCATTACGGATTAAGACTTGATTTCAATCAATGGCCAAAAGAACTTAAAGGACAAAGAGACACCAATTCCTTAATGATTAGGACTTGATTCCAATCTTTGGCCAAAAGAACTTAGTGGACAAAGAGAAACCAATTGATGATGGAATAAGACTTGAGTTCAATCAATGGCCAAAAGAACTTAAAGGACAAAGAGAAACCAATTCATTACGGATTAAGACTTGATTTCAATCAATGGCCAAAAGAACTTAAAGGACAAAGAGACACCAATTCCTTAATGATTAGGACTTGATTCCAATCTTTGGCCAAAAGAACTTAGTGGACAAAGAGAAACCAATTGATGATGGAATAAGACTTGAGTTCAATCAATGGCCAAAAGAACTTAAAGGACAAAGAGAAACCAATTCATTACGGATTAAGACTTGATTTCAATCAATGGCCAAAAGAACTTAAAGGACAAAGAGACACCAATTCCTTAATGATTAGGACTTGATTCCAATCTTTGGCCAAAAGAACTTAGTGGACAAAGAGAAACCAATTGATGATGGAATAAGACTTGAGTTCAATCAATGGCCAAAAGAACTTAAAGGACAAAGAGAAACCATTTCATTACGGATTAAGACTTGATTTCAATCAATGGCCAAAAGAACTTAAAGGATAAAGAGACACCAATTCCTTAATGATTAAGGCTTGATTCCAATCTTTGGCCAGAAGAACTTAATGGACAAAGTGAAACCAATTCATTATGGATTAAGACTTGATTTCAATCAATGGCTAAAAGAAGTTAAAGAACAAAGAGAAACCAATTCATTACGGATTAAGACTTGATTTCAATCAATGGCCAAAAGAACTTAAAGGACAAAGAGACACCAATTCCTTAATGATTAGGACTTGATTCCAATCTTTGGCCAAAAGAACTTAAAGGACAAAGAGACACCAATTCCTTAATGATTAGGACTTGATTCCAATCTTTGGCCAAAAGAACTTAAAGGACAAAGAGAAACCAATTCATTACGGATTAAGACTTGATTTCAATCAATGGCCAAAAGAACTTAAAGGACAAAGAGACACCAAGTCCTTAATGATTAAGGCTTGATTCCAATCTTTGGCCAGAAGAACTTAATGGACAAAGTGAAACCAATTCATTATGGATTAAGACTTGATTTCAATCAATGGCCAAAAGAAGTTAAAGGACAAAGAGAAACCAATTCATTACGGATTAAGACTTGATTTCAATCAATGGCAACAAGAACTTAAACGACAAAGAGACACCAATTCCTTAATGATTAGGACTTGATTCCAATCTTTGGCTAAAAGAACTTAAAAGACAAAGAGAAACCAATTCATTACGGATTAAGACATGATTTCAATCAATGGCCAAAAGAACTTAAAGGACAAAGAGACACCAATTCCTTAATGATTAAGGCTTGATTCCAATCTTTGGCCGGAAGAACTTAAAGGACAAAGAGAAACCAATTCATTATGGATTAAGACTTGATTTCAATCAATGGCCAAAAGAACTTATAGGACAAAGAGAACCCAATTCATTACGGATTAAGGCTTGATTTCAATCAATGGCCAAAAGAACTTAAAGGACAAAGAGACACCAATTCCTTAATGATTAGGACTTGATTCCAATCTTTGGCCAAAAGAACTTAGTGGACAAAGAGAAACCAATTGATGATGGAATAAGACTTGAGTTCAATCAATGGCCAAAAGAACTTAAAGGACAAAGAGAAACCAATTCATTACGGATTAAGACTTGATTTCAATCAATGGCCAAAAGAACTTAAAGGACAAAGAGACACCAATTCCTTAATGATTAAGGCTTGATTCCAATCTTTGGCCAGAAGAACTTAATGGACAAAGTGAAACCAATTCATTATGGATTAAGACTTGATTTCAATCCATGGCCAAAAGAAGTTAAAGGACAAAGAGAAACCAATTCATTACAGATTAAGACTTGATTTCAATCAATGGCCAAAAGAACTTAAAGGACAAAGAGACACCAATTCCTTAATGATTAGGACTTGATTCCAATCTGTGGCCAAAAGAACTTAAAGTACAAAGAGACATTCCAATTTGTGGCCAAAAGAACTTAAAGTACAAAGAGACACCAATTCCTTAATGATTAGGACTTGATTCCAATCTTTGGCCAAAAGAACTTAAAGGACAAAGAGAAACCAATTCATTACGGATTAAGACTTGATTTCAATCAATGGCCAAAAGAACTTAAAGGACAAAGAGACACCAAGTCCTTAATGATTAAGGCTTGATTCCAATCTTTGGCCAGAAGAACTTAATGGACAAAGTGAAACCAATTCATTTTGGATTAAGACTTGATTTCAATCAATGGCCAAAAGAAGTTAAAGGACAAAGAGAAACCAATTCATTACGGATTAAGACTTGATTTCAATCAATGGCAACAAGAACTTAAAGGACAAAGAGACACCAATTCCTTAATGATTTGGACTTGATTCCAATCTTTGGCGAATAGAACTTAAAAGACAAAGAGAAACCAATTCATTACGGATTAAGACTTGATTTCAATCAATGGCCAAAAGAACTTAAAGGACAAAGAGACACCAATTCCTTAATGATTAAGGCTTGATTCCAATCTTTGGCCAGAAGAACTTAAAGAACAAAGAGAAACCAATTCATTATGGATTAAGACTTGATTTCAATCAATGGCCAAAAGAACTTAAAGGACAAAGAGAAACCAATTCATTACGGATTAAGGCTTGATTTCAATCAATGGCCAAAATAACTTAAAGGACAAGGAGACACCAATTCCTTAATGATTAGGACTTGATTCCAATCTTTGGCCAAAAGAACCTAAAGGACAAAGAGAAACCAATTCATTATGGATTAAGACTTGATTTCAATCAATGGCCAAAAGAACTTAAAGGACAAAGAGACACCAATTCCTTAATGATTAAGGCTTGATTCCAATCTTTGGCCAGAAGAACTTAATGGACAAAGTGAAACCAATTCATTATGGATTAAGACTTGATTTCAATCAATGGCCAAAAGAAGTTAAAGGACAAAGAAAGTTAAGGGACAACGAGAAACCAATTCATTATGGATTAAGACTTGATTTCAATCAATGGCCAAAAGAAGTTAAAGGACAAAGAGACACTAATTCCTTAATGATTAGGACTTCTTTCCAATCTTTGGCCAAAAGAACTTAAAGGACAAAGAGAAACCAATTCATTACGGATTAAAGTGTGATTTCAATCAATGGCCAAAAGAACTTAAAGGACAAAGGGAAACCAATTCATTACGGATTAAGACTTGATTTCAATCAATGGCCAAAAGAACTTAAAGGACAAAGAGACACCAATTCCTTAATGATTAGGACTTGATTCCAATCTTTGGCCAAAAGAACTTAGTGGACAAAGAGAAACCAATTGATGATGGAATAAGACTTGAGTTCAATCAATGGCCAAAAGAACTTAAAGGACAAAGAGAAACCAATTCATTACTGATGAAAGGAACCCCGTGGATATAAAGATCCAGAAACCCCAGGCACACACTTTGATAGAAAACAAGATATAGAATAAAGACCCTCCCTACTAAACCCCCAAGAAACCTGTCCTTGGAAACGTAGATAACAGGGAAAAGATAGAACAGAAATTGATTGGATATCACAAGGAACTTACCTTAGGATGAATTCTCTCAATTTCTTGATGCAACAAGCAAAGCAAATCACTCACCTCACTTGCACACAAAGGAATTGTTTTCTTGAAAGAAAACAAAACAGAATTTCAATTAATCAAAACTCCTAAACAATGTGTTCCTTGAGGTATTTATAACCTCTTACACTAGGTTAGACACTTAAACTAAGTCCAAGCCCAATAAGAAGTGTTCTGATACTAAATAATATGAATTGGGTTGGATAAAACATAAAACATAAAACATGGGCCAAATAAAATAACTAAAAGTTTAGATGTCCTAAATACTTAAACTAACTAAACAGGCCAAAATAGGATAATGGCCCAATATGGCCAAAATAAGCTTCTAAGCCCAATTCGCAACAAATAACAAGATCTTGGGTTGTCCATTAGTATGAGTTGGCATCTTGGGCTCCTTGGCCCATTCTTGATACATCTCTTCCACAATTGCTTTAGCCAAGTTCCCAAAGTCTTCTCTTAACCTCTTTGCTCTTGCTCGTGTGATTGGTCCCTCTTGGCATGGTAAAATCTCCATCTTAGCCCCTTATGCTAGAATGTCCAATTTGTCCTCCGGAGCACGTATCATTCCCTCCCTCCTCAAAAAGATTCGTCCTCGAATCTGCATCCATGTCAAAAGGAGAAAGGTCAGAAATATTAAAAGTAGCTGAAACATTATACTCACCCGGAAGGTCAATCTTGTAAGCATTATCATTGATCCTCTCCATCACTTGAAATGGACCATCACCCCTTGAGTCAAGTTTAGATTTCCTATGAGTGGGAAACCTATCCTTCCTTAAATGAATCCAAACCCAATCACCAGGTTCAAAGACAACTTGTTTGTGGCCCTTGTTAACTCTTTGAGCCGTCACCTTGTTTTTCTTTTCAATCAACTCACGTGCCTTCAAGTGCATTGCTTTAACCTTCTCAGCCCTCTCATCACCATCTAAGCTAACAAGATCACTCAAAGGTAAAGGCATCAAGTCTAAAATAGTTAAAGGATTAAAGCCATACACAAGCTCAAAAGGAGAAAACCCTGTAGAAGAATGAATGGTTCTATTATATGCAAACTCAATGAAAGGCAAACAATCTTCCCAAGTTTTCAAATTCTTACCAACAACAATACGCAATAAAGTCCCCAAAGTCCTATTCACCACTTCAGTTTGACCATCAGTTTGTGGGTGACAAGTAGTAGAATATAACAATTTAGTTCCTAACTTACCCCATAACACTTTCCAAAAATGACTCAGGAACTTCACATCATGATCAGAAACAATGGTCCTAGGGACACCATGTAAACGCACCACTTCTCTAAAGAACAAATCAGCAATGTTTGTTGCATCATCAGTTTTATGGCATGCAATAAAGTGAGCCATTTTACTAAATCTGTCTACTACAACAAAAATGTTGTCTCTACCCTTCCTAGTTCTAGGCAATCCAAGCACAAAATCCATAGATATATCAACCCACGGATGAGTAGGAACAGGCAAGGGTGTGTATAAACCATGTGGCATAGACTTAGATTTAGCCTGTTTACATGCAATGCATTTAGCACAAATTCTTTCAACATCTTTTCGCATGTGTGGCCAATAAAAATGCTCATATAATACATCTAAAGTTTTATGCACACCAAAATGACCCATTAAACCACCACTATGTGATTCTTTAACAAGCAACTCTCTAACAGAGCAAATAGGTACACAAATCCTATTACCACGAAACAGTATACCTTCATGCCTATAGAATTTGTTAAATGCACCATGTTCACATGCAGCATAGATATCAGAGAAATCAGAATCAGTAGCATACAATTCTTTCAAATACTCAAATCCTAACAACTTAGTGGTAAGTGTAGTGATTAAAGCATACCTTCTAGATAAAGCATCAGCAACCACATTCTCTTTCCCTTGCTTATAAGAGATCACATATGGAAAAGTCTCAATAAACTCAACCCATTTAGCATGCCTCTTATTCAGCTTACCTTGTCCCTTTAAGTGCTTGAGAGATTCATGATCAGTATGAATCACGAACTCTTTGGAGAGCAAGTAGTGTTGCCATACCTCTAAGGCCCGAACTAAAGCATATAGCTCTTTGTCATAGGTTGAGTACCTAAGTTGAGCTCCATTCAGCTTCTCACTGAAGAATGCAATGGGACGTTTTTCCTGCATCAAAACAGCACCTATACCAATCCCAGAAGCATCACATTCTATTTCAAAGGTTTTATCAAAATTAGGCAAAACAAGAATAGGAGCAGAACACAATTTATCTTTCAAAGTATTAAAAGCAAGTTCTTGTTCCTTTCCCCATTTAAACCCAACATCCTTTTTAATAATTTCAGTCAATGGAGCAGCAATGGTTGAGAAGTTTTTCACAAATCTTCTATAAAATCCAGCTAAACCATGAAAACTCCTTACCTCAGAAGCACTTTTAGGCGTTGGCCATTCTTGAATAGCCTTCACCTTCTCCTCATCAACCTCAATACCATGAGCACTCACAATAAAACCAAGGAAAACAATTTTATCAATGCAAAAGGTGCACTTTTTAAGGTTGGCAAATAACTTTTCCTTCCTAAGCACATCTAAAACAGCCCTAACATGTGATATATGATCATCCAAACATTGGCTATAAATCATAATATCATCAAAATAAACAACCACAAATTTCCCCAAAAATTCCCTCAAAACATGGTTCATTAAATGCATGAAAGTACTAGGTGCATTAGTTAACCCAAACGGCATAACCAACCACTCATAAAGACCATATTTTGTTTTAAATGCAGTCTTCCATTCATCCCCTGGTTTCATTCTAATTTGGTGATACCCACTTTTCAAATCAATTTTAGTAAATATGCATGCACCATTTAACTCATCAAGCATGTCATCTAACCTAGGGATAGGATGGCGATACTTTACCGTTATCTTGTTGACTGCACGACAATCCACACACATCCTCCAAGTGCCATCTTTCTTTGGAACCAACAAAACTGGAACGGCACATGGACTCATGCTTTCCCTCACATACCCTTTAGCTAGCAGATCATCCACTTGCCTTTGAAGCTCCTTTGTCTCCTCAGGATTACTTCTATAGGCTGGTCTATTTGGAATACTAGCTCCAGGCACAAAATCAATCTGGTGCTCAATCCCTCTCAATGGTGGCAATCCACTTGGCACTTCACTAGAGAACACGTCCTCAAACTCCTGCAACAACGAAAGAAAACAACTAGGCAAATTTGGGTTAAGTTCAGTTTCAGAGAGCAAAATCTCCTTAAACCGAATCATAATCAAAGCTTTCTTGCCTAACAAAGCACTTTTCAAATCTCTCTCTTTTGCATAAAAACATGATTTCCTTTCACTCTCTTCATTTTTCTGACTCTTCTCTTTCTTTTCACTCTTTTCTTTCTTTGCATTTTTCTCACCTCTCTCTTTCTTTTCTTTATTTTCTCTCACCATTGGGCCTTGTTCTTTATTCTTTTCTCTCTTTTTCTTTTTCCTCACTTCCCAAATTCCCCACAAAAGTTTGTTGAAGCTTCATTTGGTCAAGATACACCTCCTTGGGTGATAATGGTGCAAGAGTGATCTTGTGGCCATTATACTCAAAGGAATACCTATTCTTGTACCCATCATGTAGCACACGCCTATCAAATTGCCATGGTCTCCCCAACAACAAATGACTAGCCTGCATGGGTACTACATCACACACTACTTCATCACTATACTTCCCAATGGAGAATGCAACCACAACTTGCCTAGTAACTTTCACTTCCCCACTATTATTCAACCATTGCAACCTATATGGATTAGGATGCTTATCATGCTGCAATCCCAACTTCTCCACTAAGGTGGTACTAGCAACATTGGTGCAACTTCCACCATCAATAATCAAACTGCACACCTTTCCACCAACCAAACATCTAGTGTGAAAGATGTTCTCTCTTTGCTCTAGACTATCCTCCTTAACCTGCATATTCAAAGCACGCCTAGCAACAAGAGACTCACCATGCACAAAGATATTCAACATTCTCATCATTATCAGAACAGTCCTCTAATGGTGGCATATCATCACTACCATCAGACTTACCATCATCATCAGATTCAGATACAACTTCACCTCCCCTAATGACCATTGTTCTCTTGTTCGGGCAATTAGATGCATAATGGCCCAAACCGTGGCACTTGAAGCATTTAACATCTCTATGTCTAGAAGTAGCAGTAGAAGAAGATGAATTAGAGGTACCTTTCTTCTTGGCCATGTCTAGTCCCTTCTCCTTGGGGTTTGAGTCCTTATTCTTCTTTGTGTCCTCATACTTAGACCATTTTGAACCCCACTTTGAGTTGGAATTCGAAAATGGCTTAGCTGCCTTTCTTTGATTTTGCTGTTTCTCCACTTTCATTGCCATGCTAACCAAATCCTCCATCTCCACATAATGGTGTAATTCTACCACATCTGCAATCTCCTTGTTCAAACCACCTATAAACCGGGCCATAGTTACTTCCATGTCCTCTTCAATGTTGGCTTTAATCATGAGCATTTCCATCTCCTTGTGGTAATCTTCTACTGACTTGGAGCCTTGAATGAGCCTATGCAATTTTTGGTGCACTTCCCTATAGTAGTGGGAAGGAACAAATCTCTTCTTCATTATCCTCTTCATCTCATCCCAAGTTTCTATGGGGTATTCCCCATTTCTCCTTCTGGACTTAACTAGCTCATCCCACCAGATTAGAGCATAATCATAAAATTCCACAAGAGCCTAATCGACCTTCTTCTCTTCGTAATAATTATGACAAGCAAAAATCATCTCCACCTTTCTTTCCCACTCTAAATAAGCTTCAAAGATCATTCCTACCCTTGAATGGTGGTATTCGCATCTTGATAGCATTAATGTTGCTATCCCAAGCTCTATTTCTAGTTCTCCTATTTCTAGTGAATCAAATTCATCGACTCCTCCCAGATAGCTCATGGTTGGAATCATGGTGACGCTGATTCCTCAAATCAACCCGCCTACTACCTTTGGACATGCTTTGTGTCATCTCCTTTCTCCATTCATCCATCTCATCAAGTCTATCATTCAACTTCTGAAATTGACTAGTGAAAGCTTGGTACATGACCTTCATGTCAAGTATCACACCAGGTTCCTCTTCATAATTTTCTCTTCCTTCCTTCCTTGAGTTGTTAGCCATTGAACAACCTGCAAAATATTAATAAAAGAAAAAGGACCTCACAAGCACTCTCTCACGTGTTTGCACGCAAAATTGGGTACGCTCGTGTTTTCACTCAATTCTTGGCTTTTACCCTCTTTTGTGCTCACCACTCTTGCCTTTTACCACTCTTGATCACTTTAGAATGTTGCACTGTAAATTAAATGAAATCAAGCAAGGCAAATCCACAAGTAATATTAAGATCAGAATTGATGCCAAGGATTACCAAGAGAAACTCAAGTTTAAGACTCAGAATGGGTTACTTAATTTGCAAGGAAAAAAAAAGACACAAAAGACACACAACTAAGGATTACTTAGACTCCAAGGAACTCAAGATAACACAAAATCTGGTGTAAATCAATTAAATCTGATATAAATCAGATTTAAAATTCAAAATTTAAATTCCAAGGGAAGACAAGATATGTAATCTGATTTGAATCAAAACTGAATCTAGACACAATCCTTTTGAATTTGAAACAAAAGATAATGCAATTTGATGTGAATCAGAACTAAATCTGAATATAATCCTTTCAATCTTTTCTAATTTCCCCTCCTTTTTTTTTTTCGTCCTTCTTTTTCTTTTTTTTCGTCCTCCTTTTTTTTTCGTTTTTTTTTTTGCACCTTTCTTTTTTTTTTTTTTTTTTAATTTCAACTAGTAACAAAGATTGAAAACAAAACAAGGGAAACACAAAGATGGAACAAAGATATGACTGCAGCACAAAAGGAAAGAATGCAAAAACACGAAAAACAAGAACGCAAACGGACAAGAAAAGAAGACAAAAGACAAACGTAAAAGACAAAGATAGATAAATAGGAATTTATCTAGACCTTGCTCTGATACCAAATGATGAAAGGAACCCCGTGGATATAAAGATCCAGAAACCCCATGTAACATCCCCAATTTTTGTCTAAGCTAATTAGTTCAGTGATCCTGACTAATTAGAGAGGTTAACGATTAACTGAGAATTAATCGGCTAATCTCGATGAGCAAGAGCTTAGAAAATTAAAGGCAAGTCAACAATTGAAACATAATGCATTAAAAGTTATATTTAAAAGCCTAATTGCCTAATCCTTATTAATCCATGATTTAGAACATAAAACCAAGGTGATCTAACCTAATTAACTAGGAGCATATAAGTATCACATCTTAATTACATGAAGATTAACCCTTACCTCTTCCTTACATAATTAATGAGAAAAATCCCTTTTTATTGAAAATGTGCTAATGTATGATTAAACCAATTGGATTAATTAACATTTAGATAATTGTAACAATCATAAAGATGTAGAAACTTCCCTCTAATTATTATTTGAAAGTTTGGTCAAAGCAAGAGCCATATCCAACCATCCATTTACTTTCTCATCATACACCACAAGATCTAGAGCCCATATTAGTAGATCCCTTAAGTCATGACAAGAGTTGTACTCTCCTTCCTCAAGATAATGACACTTGGTGTGATCCTAGCCATCCAATGCCAAATCCTAGGATGAACCATGCTTTTAACCACTAGAAAAGAAACACCTACAAGTCTTTACCCAAGTGCCAAGACTCAAAGGAAACACAACCCACCCTTTTACCCCAAAGTTCCTAGCCCTTTTGCTTGAAAAAGAAGTAAGACTCACCTACTCTCTCTTGCTTGTTGGAGAAGCAAAGCAATCAGCCCACTTCTCCCCATTTTTGCGCCTAAACTAGCCCTCCCACTCTCTCATTTGTGATTTTCATCCTCTCACTACAAGCCTAAGCTCCCACTTCTCTCTAAGCCTCATTCTAGCTCTTCTACTCTTCCAATTCCTCTTGTTCTTCCTCCCACTTTCACACCCCATCCAACTCTCTTTCCTTTCACCATTCCACTAGCCCTTCAAGGACCACCCTCTTTGGTTCTTGAGAAAGCAAAACAAACACTCACTTAGCCCCATTATCAAGCTCAAGGAGGAAGGAGGCCATCTCCAACATCTTTCTTTCTCTTCAAGCTTTCAAGAAATCCAATTGGTAGTGACTCTAACCCTTCCTCTCCATATATTTTTCAAGAACTAGAACCCCTAAGCTCTTCATAGCTAGGTGGTTTTAGGACTTGCTTCAAGGTCTCATGACCACATCTTGCCTTATGAGTGTTCTTGCTTTGATGAAAATGTTGTTTTGAAAAGAGATTTTGTGGTATGATAGTTTTTATGTATCTTGCTTTATTTTGGTTCAAAATACTGATTTGGTGACTCAAACTTTGAATATGATGATGAGTTAAAACATGAAAATGGTGATTTGAAGTGATATAACAATTTCTCCATAAGCTTGAAGTGAAAAACTTAAAAACTAGTGAATCTGGAATTCTGGCAGTCTGTAAAGCGTGCGGTATGTTTATTGCTACAAAACTCAGAATGGAACGAAACTATTTTTCTATGAAAGTAGACTCAAAGATCTTTCCATACATATAAAATACATAAGATTCGGAGTTAAAATGAGTGAGATATGATTTTTCAAAGTGGACTGTTCTCAGATTGGTTTCTGTCTGGGCAGTCTACACTAAAATGTGTATAACTCGAGCTACAAAAATGATTTTTGAGTGAGACCAAGTTCAAATGAAAGCTAAGACATAGAGGAACAAACCCATAAAACAGTTTTCTCAGATTCTTTCTGAGTAATTATAATGAGAAGTAACAATCCACTGTACCGGGAGTGAACTTAGAAACTGAACAGTCAGAATAAAATATGCATAACTCAAGCTACAAAATGAATTTTTAAGTGGGGTTTGTTTTGTTTAAAAATAGACTCAGAGGACTATATCCACACAAAAATTCGAAATAAAAGAGTAAAAGATGAAATTATGGTGAATTTTCAAAGTTACTGCCCCACTGTAAAAGTAAAAACTGGTTATGGTAAAAGTTAAAGAATAAGGAGGAATAAGCTTTAAGACATTAATATCCTTACATTAAGCATTAGAGAGCCCTCATAATTCACTTAAAAAGTATCAAAAAGGACATTAGGCAAAATTGGCATTATGCCCAATAAAAGAAGTTTACACAAGAGGCAATCTCAATTAAAAGCTTGCACCAAATTTACTAAGCTAAGCTCATAAAACTTTGCTTGAGAATATGCTTATGTTTATGTGAAAGCATGATGCTATGATGATGATGAGTAATGATGATGATATGATATGATGATGATGATTATGATATGATATGATAAGAATCATGATGATATGAATATGATATGTTGATAATATGATGTTTAATGATAAACATGAAAAGACTAATAAATATGAACACCCTGGGGACGGCGATACGTAACGCCCAGAGGTGATTAATAAAGGAACCACATTTGGGGACGGCGATACGTAACGCCTAAATGTGGAAGAGAATTAGAATAACTTTGCATCATAAGCTTTAATAAGAAGAGAAAGTAAACTAAGGGTGTGATCCTTCAAAAGGGAAGGTGACCCAAAGTAAGCTCCCCTCACCCACGACTCACATGAGGCATGGCATGACCCAGCTAGTGTGAGTATAGGGGATAGGTCTTACATGAGGCATGGCATGACCCAGCTAGTGTAAGTACCGAAATTCTATGGTGGCGACGGCCACGGTATGAGCTCATTACCACTTATGTTTAGTGGGTGAAAAGATAGAGTTAAGTTAAGAAAAGAAAAGGGACCTCGGTCTAAACCCTAGCAAGGGAAGAAGTTAAGAAAAACTTATAGCACAGTCATGCATTTTTATATGATTATACTTATGCCCATGTATGTTATGATATAAATGATTAGAGAGTATGTTAAAATTGAATCCGCTTCGGATGTTCACGATTTCGAAAAATGCAAGAATTGAACCGTATGCATGCTCACTATTTTCATTAATAAAACCGAAGTGGCTGGGACGATGACGATGACACTTTTGTGTCGGGTTCGAGTCCTACTGAGAAATTCCATTTCTCACCCTCGTTATTCTTCCGTATCGTCACCAGATCTCGAGGGCGCATCCGGTGGAGTGAAGCGTGGATCTCCAACACTGTGAGCGGGCGTATGACGTGGGATGTCAGACGATTGCTGATGTGGACTTGTCGTCGCCGTAGCTCTGCATCTCCATTCATCTCTTTTGTGACAAACGATGTCGATTTTAGTTTGTATCTAGTATTTGGACCATGGCCCGACCATGAGCCTCCTTTGATGTAATGTTGATATATATGTATGTATATATATTATGAACCCATATCGATGTAATGACTTTGCTATATAATGCAATGTACTTGTGAATTACTATTCATTTATCTTTCTCTGGTTTTATGATATTGGAGTACGTATTTTATACGACACGCCCTTACTCTGTCTAGCTTCTCGTTCAAGGCTTTACTTTTCAAAACGCTACAAAGCGACGACGTATTTCAAAGAAAAATCTTATCGTATTTTCCGCGTAACTTAATTTCAAGCAAAGTTTAGTTTTCCACGAGCATAAGTAACACTAATAAAACGCCGTAATACGACTTAAGCGTAGTATGGGTTTATTAGGGTGTTACACCCCAGGCACACACTTTGATAGAAAACAAGATATAGAATAAAGACCCTCCCTACTAAACCCCCAAGAAACCTGTCCTTGGAAACGTAGATAACAGGGAAAAGATAGAACAGAAATTGATTGAATATCACAAGGAACTTACCTTAGGATGAATTCTCTCAATTTCTTGATGCAACAAGCAAAGCAAATCACTCACCTCACTTGCACACAAAGGAACTGTTTTCTTGAAAGAAAACAAAACAGAATTTCAATTAATCAAAACTCCTAAACAATGTGTTCCTTGAGGTATTTATAACCTCTTACACTAGGTTAGACACTTAAACTAAGTCCAAGCCCAATAAGAAGTGTTCTGATACTAAATAATATGAATTGGGTTGGATAAAACATAAAACATAAAACATGGGCCAAATAAAATAACTAAAAGTTTAGATGTCCTAAATACTTAAACTAACTAAACAGGCCAAAATAGGATAATGGCCCAATATGGCCAAAATAAGCTTCTAAGCCCAATTCGCAGCAAATAACAAGATCTTGGCTTGTCCATTAGTATGAGTTGGCATCTTGGGCTCCTTGGCCCATTCTTGATACATCTCTTCCACAATTGCTTTAGCCAAGTTCCCAAAGTCTTCTCTTAACCTCTTTGCTCTTGCTCGTGTGATTGGTCCTACTGGCATGGTAAAATCTCCATCTTGGCCCCTTATGCTAGAATGTCCAATTTGTCCTCCGGAGCACGTATCAATTACGGATTAAGACTTGATTTCAATCAATGGCCAAAAGAACTTAAAGGACAAAGAGACACCAATTCCTTAATGATTAGGACTTGATTCCAAACTTTGGCCAAAAGAACTTAGTGGACAAAGAGAAACCAATTGATGATGTGATGAGAATTCAATCAAGGCCAATAATGTTCAAGATCAATTACAAGGCATGGATGGCCCAATGACCAGAGCTAGAGCAAAAAGGCTAAAAGAAGCTTTGCAAGGCCTAGTCAAGGAAGCAAAGACCAAGAGCAATCCAATTGAGCATGAGCTTCCAAAATGGACCAATCTTATTCAGCTTGAAGAATAGCCAAGTCCAACATGTAGAAGTCACTTGAAGACCCAAGATGAAGCCCAATTCAAGTGATCAAGTTGCAATCAGATTGGGCTGGAATAATTAGTTTTAATTAGGTGTAATTTGTCTTATTTTCTTGTAGTTTTCGTGCACCTTTTAATGTCTCCAATTTCAGAAGCTTTTCAATTGTTTTCCAAGTCAGTTTCAAGTTTTTAAGAGTTCCTAGGCAATTATGATAGATAATGGGTCAGTTACTTGTGTTTTCAATGTTATTGGGAGTTACTATTTAGTGGAATGTGTAGTGGCTGCAACTCAATGTGTAGTAACTTTCAGATTACAAATAGGAACTCAATGTACAAACACAAGACAGATTATGAATAGACTTCTTTTTGAGTTTTCTCCCACTTGTGAGAACTTCCCTTTTGTTCTTGGGCAAAGGACTAAATCTGATCTTATCAAGGCAACTTGTGGCGATCAAAACAAGACTTATCACTCACCTTCCCATCTTCTCTTGAGTGTGGCGTCTATATCCATTTCTGATTAAAAACAAACAAAAATAAATCACCACACTAAACTTTTCCCCCTGAATCATATCATGATGGAATAAGACTTGAGTTCAATCAATGGCCAAAAGAACTTAAAGGACAAAGGGACACCAATTCATTAACGATTAAGGCTTGATTCCAATCTTTGGCCAGAAGAACTTAATGGACAAAGTGAAACCAATTCATTATGGATTAAGAATTGATTTCAATCAATGGCCAAAAGAAGTTAAAGGACAAAGAGAAACCAATTCATTATGGATTAAGACTTGATTTCAATCAATGGCCAAAAGAACTTAAAGGACAAAGAGACACCAATTCCTTAATGATTAGAACTTGATTCCAATCTTTGGCCAAAAGAACTTAAAGGACAAAGAGAAACCAATTCATTACGGATTAAGACTTGATTTCAATCAATGGCCAAAAGAACTTAAAGGACAAAGAGACACCAAGTCCTTAATGATTAAGGCTTGATTGCAATCTTTGGCCAGAAGAACTTAATGGACAAAGTGAAACCAATTCATTATCGATTAAGACTTGATTTCAATCAATGGTCAAAAGAAGTTAAAGGACAAAGAGAAACCAATTCATTACGGATTAAGACTTGATTTCAATCAATGGCAACAAGAACTTAAAGGACAAAGAGACACCAATTCCTTAATGATTAGGACTTGATTCCAATCTTTGGCCAAAAGAACTTAAAAGACAAAGAGAAACCAATTCATTACGGATTAAGACTTGATTTCAATCAATGGCCAAAAGAACTTAAAGGACAAAGAGACACCAATTCCTTAATGATTAAGGCTTGATTCCAATCTTTGGCCAGAAGAACTTAAAGGACAAAGAGAAACCAATTCATTATGGATTAAGACTTGATTTCAATCAATGGCCAAAAGAAGTTAAAGGACAAAGAGAAACCAATTCATTACGGATTAAGGCTTGATTTCAATCAATGGCCAAAATAACTTAAAGGACAAGGAGACACCAATTCCTTAATGATTAGGACTTGATTCCAATCTTTGGCCAATCATAATTCATTATGGATTAAGACTTGATTTCAATCAATGGCCAAAAGAAGTTAAAGGACAAAGAGAAACCAATTCATTACGGATTAAGGCTTGATTTCAATCAATGGCCAAAATAACTTAAAGGACAAGGAGACACCAATTCCTTAATGATTAGGACTTGATTCCAATCTTTGGCCAAAAGAACTTAAAGGACAAAGAGAAACCAATTCATTACGGATTAAGACTTGATTTCAATCAATGGCCAAAAGAACTTAAAGGACAAAGAGACACCAATTCCTTAATGATTAAGGCTTGATTCCAATCTTTGGCCAGAAGAACTTAAAGGACAAAGAGAAACCAATTCATTATGGATTAAGGCTTGATTTCAATCAATGGCCAAAAGAAGTTAAAGGACAAAGAGAAACCAATTCATTATGGATTAAGACTTGATTTCAATCAATGGCCAAAAGAAGTTAAAGAACAAAGAGAAACCAATTCATTACGGATTAAGACTTGATTTCAATCAATGGCAACAAGAACTTAAAGGACAAAGAGACACCAATTCCTTAATGATTAGGACTTGATTCCAATCTTTGGCCAAAAGAACTTAAAAGACAAAGAGAAACCAATTCATTACGGATTAAGACTTGATTTCAATCAATGGCCAAAAGAACTTAAAGGACAAAGAGACACCAATTCCTTAATGATTAAGGCTTGATTCCAATCTTTGGCCAGAAGAACTTAATGGACAAAGTGAAACCAATTCATTATGGATTAAGACTTGATTTCAATCAATGGCCAAAAGAACTTAAAGGACAAAGAGACACCAATTCCTTAATGATTAAGGCTTGATTCCAATCTTTGGCCAGAAGAACATAAAGGACAAAGAGAAACCAAATCATTATGGATTAAGACTTAATTTCAATCAATGGCCAAAAGAAGTTAAAGGACAAAGAGAAACCAATTCATTACGGATTAAGACTTGATTTCAATCAATGGCCAAAAGAACTTAAAGGACAAAGAGACACCAATTCCTTAATGATTAGGACTTGATTCCAATCTTTGGCCAAAAGAACTTAAAAGACAAAGAGAAACCAATTCATTACGGATTAAGACTTGATTTCAATCAATGGCCAAAAGAACTTAAAGGACAAAGAGACACCAATTCCTTAATGATTAAGGCTTGATTCCAATCTTTGGCCTTAAGAACTTAATGGACAAAGTGAAACCAATTCATTATGGATTAAGACTTGATTTCAATCAATGGCCAAAAGAACTTAAAGGACAAAGAGACACCAATTCCTTAATCATTAAGGCTTGATTCCAATCTTTGGCCTGAAGAACATAAAGGACAAAGAGAAACCAAATCATTATGGATTAAGACTTGATTTCAATCAATGGCCAAAAGAAGTTAAAGGACAAAGAGAAACCAATTCATTACGGATTAAGACTTGATTTCAATCAATGGCCAAAAGAACTTAAAGGACAAAGAGACACCAATTCCTTAATGATTAGGACTTGATTCCAATCTTTGGCCAAAAGAACTTAAAAGACAAAGAGAAACCAATTCATTACGGATTAAGACTTGATTTCAATCAATGGCCAAAAGAATTTAAAGGACAAAGAGACACCAAGTCCTTAATGATTAAGGCTTGATTCCAATCTTTGGCCAGAAGAACTTAATGGACAAAGTGAAACCAATTCATTATGGATTAAGACTTGATTTCAATCAATGGCCAAAAGAAGTTAAAGGACAAAGAGAAACCAATTCATTACGGATTAAGACTTGATTTCAATCAATGGCAACAAGAACTTAAAGGACAAAGAGACACCAATTCCTTAATGATTAGGACTTGATTCCAATCTTTGGCGAAATGAACTTAAAAGACAAAGAGAAACCAATTCATTACGGATTAAGACTTGATTTCAATCAATGGCCAAAAGAACTTAAAGGACAACGAGACACCAAGTCCTTAATGATTAAGGCTTGATTCCAATCTTTGGCGTAAGAACTTAATGGACAAAGTGAAACCAATTCATTATGGATTAAGACTTGATTTCAATCAATGGCCAAAAGAAGTTAAACGACAAAGAGAAACCAATTCATTACGGATTAAGGCTTGATTTCCATCAATGGCCAAAATAACTTAAAGGACAAGGAGACACCAATTCCTTAATGATTAGGACTTGATTCCAATCTTTGGCCAAAAGAACTTAAAGGACAAAGAGAAACCAATTCATTACGGATTAAGACTTGATTTATATCAATGGGCAAAAGAACTTAAAGGACAAAGAGACACCAATTGATTACGGATTAAGGCTTGATTTCAATCAATGGCCAAAATAACTTAAAGGACAAGGAGACACCAATTCCTTAATGATTAGGACTTGATTCCAATCTTTGGCCAAAAGAACTTAAAGGACAAAGAGAAACCAATTCATTACGGATTAAGACTTGATTTCAATCAATGGCCAAAAGAACTTAAAGGACAAAGAGACACCAATTCGTTAATGATTAAGGCTTGATTCCAATACTTGGCCAGAAGAACTTAATGTACTAAGTGAAACCAATTCATTATGGATTAAGAATTGATTTCAATCAATGGCCAAAAGAAGTTAAAGGACAAAGAGACACCAATTCCTTACGGATTAAGACTTGATTTCAATCAATGGCCAAAAGAACTTAAAGGACAAGCAGACACCAATTCCTTAATGATTAGGACTTGATTCCAATCTTTGGCCAAAAGAACTTAAAGGACAAAGTGAAACCAATTCATTACGGATTAAGACTTGATTTCAATCAATGGCCAAAAGAACTTAAAGGACAAAGAGACACCAAGTCCTTAATGATTAAGGCTTGATTCCAATCTTTGGCCAGAAGAACTTAATGGACAAAGTGAAACCAATTCATTATGGATTAAGACTTGATTTCAATCAATGGCCAAAAGAACTTAAAGGACAAAGAGACACCAATTCCTTAATGATTAGGACTTTATTCCAATCTTTGGCCAAAAGAACTTAAAAGACAAAGAGAAACCAATTCATTACGGATTAAGACTTGATTTCAATCAATGGCCAAAAGAAGTTAAAGGACAAAGAGAAACCAATTCATTACGGATTAAGACTTGATTTCAATCAATGGCCAAAAGAACTTAAAGGACAAAGAGACACCAATTCCTTAATGATTAGGACTTGATTCCAATCTTTGGCCAAAAGAACTTAAAAGACAAAGAGAAACCAATTCATTACGGATTAAGACTTGATTTCAATCAATGGCCAAAAGAACTTAAAGGACAAAGAGACACCAATTCCTTAATGATTAAGGCTTGATTCCAATCTTTGGCCAAGAGTACATAAAGGACAAAGAGAAACCAAATCATTATGGATTAAGACTTAATTTCAATCAATGGCCAAAAGAAGTTAAAGGACAAAGAGAAACCAATTCATTACGGATTAAGACTTGATTTCAATCAATGGCCAAAAGAACTTAAAGGACAAAGAGACACCAATTCCTTAATGATTAGGACTTGATTCCAATCTTTGGCCAAAAGAACAAGAGAAACCAATTCATTACGGCTTAAGACTTGATTTCAATCAATGGCCAAAAGAACTTAAAGGACAAAGAGACACCAATTCCTTAATGATTAAGGCTTGATTCCAATCTTTGGCCACAAGAACTTAATGGACAAAGTGAAACCAATTCATTATGGATTAAGACTTGATTTCAATCAATGGCCAAAAGAACTTAAAGGACAAAGAGACACCAATTCCTTAATCATTAAGGCTTGATTCCAATCTTTGGCCTGAAGAACATAAAGGACAAAGAGAAACCAAATCATTATGGATTAAGACTTGATTTCAATCAATGGCCAAAAGAAGTTAAAGGACAAAGAGAAACCAATTCATTACGGATTAAGACTTGATTTCAATCAATGGCCAAAAGAACTTAAAGGACAAAGAGACACCAATTCCTTAATGATTAGGACTTGATTCCAATCTTTGGCCAAAAGAACTTAAAGAACAAAGAGAAACCAATTCATTACGGATTAAGACTTGATTTCAATCAATGGCCAAAAGAATTTAAAGGACAAAGAGACACCAAGTCCTTAATGATTAAGGCTTGATTCCAATCTTTGGCTAGAAGAACTTAATGGACAAAGTGAAACCAATTCATTATGGATTAAGACTTGATTTCAATCAATGGCCAAAAGAAGTTAAAGGACAAAGAGAAACCAATTCATTACGGATTAAGACTTGATTTCAATCAATGGCAACAAGAACTTAAAGGACAAAGAGACACCAATTCCTTAATGATTAGGACTTGATTCCAATCTTTGGCGAAATGAACTTAAAAGACAAAGAGAAACCAATTCATTACGGATTAAGACTTGATTTCAATCAATGGCCAAAAGAACTTAAAGGACAACGAGACACCAAGTCCTTAATGATTAAGGCTTGATTCCAATCTTTGGCCAGAAGAACTTAACGGACAAACTGAAACCAGTTCATTATGGATTAAGACTTGATTTCAATCAATGGCCAAAAGAAGTTAAACGACAAAGAGAAACCAATTCATTACGGATTAAGGCTTGATTTCCATCAATGGCCAAAATAACTTAAAGGACAAGGAGACACCAATTCCTTAATGATTAGGACTTGATTCCAATCTTTGGCCAAAAGAACTTAAAGGACAAAGAGAAACCAATTCATTACGGATTAAGACTTGATTTATATCAATGGGCAAAAGAACTTAAAGGACAAAGAGACACCAATTGATTACGGATTAAGGCTTGATTTCAATCAATGGCCAAAATAACTTAAAGGACAAGGAGACACCAATTCCTTAATGATTAGGACTTGATTCCAATCTTTGGCCAAAAGAACTTAAAGGACAAAGAGAAACCAATTCATTACGGATTAAGACTTGATTTCAATCAATGGCCAAAAGAACTTAAAGGACAAACAGACACCAATTCGTTAATGATTAAGGCTTGATTCCAATACTTGGCCAGAAGAACTTAATGTACTAAGTGAAACCAATTCATTATGGATTAAGAATTGATTTCAATCAATGGCCAAAAGAAGTTAAAGGACAAAGAGACACCAATTCCTTACGGATTAAGACTTGATTTCAATCAATGGCCAAAAGAACTTAAAGGACAAAGGGACACCAATTCCTTAATGATTAGGACTTGATTCCAATCTTTGGCCAAAAGAACTTAAAGGACAAAGTGAAACCAATTCATTACGGATTAAGACTTGATTTCAATCAATGGCCAAAAGAACTTAAAGGACAAAGAGACACCAAGTCCTTAATGATTAAGGCTTGATTCCAATCTTTGGCCTTAAGAACTTAATGGACAAAGTGAAACCAATTCATTATGGATTAAGACTTGATTTCAATCAATGGCCAAAAGAACTTAAAGGACAAACAGACACCAATTCCTTAATGATTAGGACTTGATTCCAATCTTTGGCCAAAAGAACTTAAAAGACAAAGAGAAACCAATTCATTACGGATTAAGACTTGATTTCAATCAATGGCCAAAAGAAGTTAAAGGACAAAGAGAAACCAATTCATTACGGATTAAGACTTGATTTCAATCAATGGCCAAAAGAACTTAAAGGACAAAGAGACACCAATTCCTTAATGATTAGGACTTGATTCCAATCTTTGGCCAAAAGAACTTAAAGACAAAGAGAAACCAATTCATTACGGATTAAGACTTGATTTCAATCAATGGCCAAAAGAACTTAAAGGACAAAGAGACACCAATTCCTTAATGATTAAGGCTTGATTCCAATCTTTGGCCAGAAGAACATAAAGGACAAAGAGAAACCAAATCATTATGGATTAAGACTTAATTTCAATCAATGGCCAAAAGAAGTTAAAGGACAAAGAGAAACCAATTCATTACGGATTAAGACTTGATTTCAATCAATGGCCAAAAGAACTTAAAGGACAAAGAGACACCAATTCCTTAATGATTAGGACTTGATTCCAATCTTTGGCCAAAAGAACTTAAAAGACAAAGAGAAACCAATTCATTACGGATTAAGACTTGATTTCAATCAATGGCCAAAAGAACTTAAAGGACAAAGAGACACCAATTCCTTAATGATTAAGGCTTGATTCCAATCTTTGGCCAGAAGAACTTAATGGACAAAGTGAAACCAATTCATTATGGATTAAGACTTGATTTCAATCAATGGCCAAAAGAACTTAAAGGACAAAGAGACACCAATTCCTTAATCATTAAGGCTTGATTCCAATCTTTGGCCTGAAGAACATAAAGGACAAAGAGAAACCAAATCATTATGGATTAAGACTTGATTTCAATCAATGGCCAAAAGAAGTTAAAGGACAAAGAGAAACCAATTCATTACGGATTAAGACTTGATTTCAATCAATGGCCAAAAGAACTTAAAGGACAAAGAGACACCAATTCCTTAATGATTAGGACTTGATTCCAATCTTTGGCCAAAAGAACTTAAAAGACAAAGAGAAACCAATTCATTACGGATTAAGACTTGATTTCAATCAATGGCCAAAAGAACTTAAAGGACAAAGAGACACCAAGTCCTTAATGATTAAGGCTTGATTCCAATCTTTGGCCAGAAGAACTTAATGGACAAAGTGAAACCAATTCATTATGGATTAAGACTTGATTTCAATCAATGGCCAAAAGAAGTTAAAGGACAAAGAGAAACCAATTCATTACGGATTAAGACTTGATTTCAATCAATGGCAACAAGAACTTAAAGGACAAAGAGACACCAATTCCTTAATGATTAGGACTTGATTCCAATCTTTGGCGAAATGAACTTAAAAGACAAAGAGAAACCAATTCATTACGGATTAAGACTTGATTTCAATCAATGGCCAAAAGAACTTAAAGGACAACGAGACACCAAGTCCTTAATGATTAAGGCTTGATTCCAATCTTTGGCCAGAAGAACTTAACGGACAAACTGAAACCAGTTCATTATGGATTAAGACTTGATTTCAATCAATGGCCAAAAGAAGTTAAACGACAAAGAGAAACCAATTCATTACGGATTAAGGCTTGATTTCCATCAATGGCCAAAATAACTTAAAGGACAAGGAGACACCAATTCCTTAATGATTAGGACTTGATTCCAATCTTTGGCCAAAAGAACTTAAAGGACAAAGAGAAACCAATTCATTACGGATTAAGACTTGATTTATATCAATGGGCAAAAGAACTTAAAGGACAAAGAGACACCAATTGATTACGGATTAAGGCTTGATTTCAATCAATGGCCAAAATAACTTAAAGGACAAGGAGACACCAATTCCTTAATGATTAGGACTTGATTCCAATCTTTGGCCAAAAGAACTTAAAGGACAAAGAGAAACCAATTCATTACGGATTAAGACTTGATTTCAATCAATGGCCAAAAGAACTTAAAGGACAAAGAGACACCAATTCGTTAATGATTAAGGCTTGATTCCAATACTTGGCCAGAAGAACTTAAAGTACTAAGTGAAACCAATTCATTATGGATTAAGAATTGATTTCAATCAATGGCCAAAAGAAGTTAAAGGACAAAGAGACACCAATTCATTACGGATTAAGACTTGATTTCAATCAATGGCCAAAAGAACTTAAAGGACAAACAGACACCAATTCCTTAATGATTAGGACTTGATTCCAATCTTTGGCCAAAAGAACTTAAAGGACAAAGTGAAACCAATTCATTACGGATTAAGACTTGATTTCAATCAATGGCCAAAAGAACTTAAAGGACAAAGAGACACCAAGTCCTTAATGATTAAGGCTTGATTCCAATCTTTGGCCAGAAGAACTTAATGGACAAAGTGAAACCAATTCATTATGGATTAAGACTTGATTTCAATCAATGGCCAAAAGAAGTTAAAGGACAAAGAGAAACCAATTCATTACGGATTAAGACTTGATTTCAATCAATGGCCAAAAGAACTTAAAGGACAAACAGACACCAATTCCTTAATGATTAGGACTTGATTCCAATCTTTGGCCAAAAGAACTTAAAGGACAAAGAGAAACCAATTCAATATGGATTAAGACTTGATTTCAATCAATGGCCAAAAGAAGTTAAAGGACAAAGAGACACTAATTCCTTAATAATTAGGACTTCTTTCCAATCTTTGGCCAAAAGAACTTAAAGGACAAAGAGAAACCAATTCATTATGTATTAAAGCGTGATTTCAATCAATGGCCAAAAGAACTTAAAGGACAAAGGGAAACCAATTCATTACGGATTAAGACTTGATTTCAATCAATGGCCAAAAGAACTTAAAGTACAAAGAGACACCAATTCCTTAATGATTAGGACTTGATTCCAATCTTTGGCCAAAAGAACTTAAAGGACAAAGAGAAACCAATTCATTATAGATTAAGACTTGATTTCAATCAATGGCCAAAAGAACGTAAAGGACAAAGAGACACCAATTCCTTAATGATTAAGGCTTGATTCCAATCTTTGGCTAGAAGAACATAAAGGACAAAGAGAAACCAATTCATTATGGATTAAGACTTGATTTCAATCAATGGCCAAAAGAAGTTAAAGGACAAAGAGAAACCAATTCATTACGGATTAAGGCTTGATTTCAATCAATGGCCAAAATAACTTAAAGGACAAGGAGACACCAATTCCTTAATGATTAGGACTTGATTTCAATCAATGGCCAAATGAAGTTAAAGGACAAAGAGAAACCAATTCATTACGGATTAAGACTTGATTTCAATCAATGGCCAAAAGAACTTAAAGGACAAAGAGACACCAAGTCCTTAATGATTAAGGCTTGATTCCAATCTTTGGCCAGAAGAACTTAATGGACAAAGTGAAACCAATTCATTATGGATTAAGACTTGATTTCAATCAATGGCCAAAAGAAGTTAAAGGACAAAGAGAAACCAATTCATTACGGATTAAGACTTGATTTCAATCAATGGCAACAAGAACTTAAAGGACAAAGAGACACCAATTCCTTAATTATTAGGACTTGATTCCAATCTTTGGCGAAATGAACTTAAAAGACAAAGAGAAACCAATTCATTACGGATTAAGACTTGATTTCAATCAATGGCCAAAAGAACTTAAAGGACAAAGAGACACCAAGTCCTTAATGATTAAGGCTTGATTCCAATCTTTGGCCAGAAGAACTTAATGGACAAAGTGAAACCAATTCATTATGGATTAAGACTTGATTTCAATCAATGGCCAAAAGAAGTTAAAGGACAAAGAGAAACCAATTCATTACGGATTAAGACTTGATTTCAATCAATGGCCAAAAGAAGTTAAAGGACAAAGAGACACTAATTCCTTAATGATTAGGACTTCTTTCCAATCTTTGGCCAAAAGAACTTAAAGGACAAAGAGAAACCAATTCATTACGTATTAAAACGTGATTTCAATCAATGGCCAAAAAAACTTAAAGGACAAAGGGAAACCAATTCATTACGGATTAAGACTTGATTTCAATCAATGGCCAAAAGAACTTAAAGGACAAAGAGACACCAATTCCTTAATGATTAGGACTTGATTCCAATCTTTGGCCAAAAGAACTTAAAAGACAAAGTGAAACCAATTCATTACGGATTAAGACTTGATTTCAATCAATGGCCAAAAGAACGTAAAGGACAAAGAGACACCAATTCCTTAATGATTAAGGCTTGATTCCAATCTTTGGCCAGAAGAACATAAAGGACAAAGAGAAACCAATTCATTATGGATTAAGACTTGTTAAAGGACAAAGAGAAACCAATTCATTACGGATTAAGGCTTGATTTCAATCAATGGCCAAAATAACTTAAAGGACAAGGAGACACCAATTCCTTAATGATTAGGACTTGATTCCAATCTTTGGCCAAAAGAACTTAAAGGACAAAGAGAAACCAATTCATTACGGATTAAGACTTGATTTCAATCAATGGCCAAAAGAACTTAAAGGACAAAGAGACACCAAGTCTTTAATGATTAAGGCTTGATTGCAATCTTTGGCCAGAAGAACTTAATGGACAAAGTGAAACCAATTCATTATGGATTAAGACTTGATTTCAATCAATGGCCAAAAGAAGTTAAAGGACAAAGAGACACCAATTCATTATGGATTAAGACTTGATTTCAATCAATGGCCAAAAGAACTTAAAGGACAAACAGACACCAATTCCTTAATGATTAGGACTTGATTCCAATCTTTGGCCAAAAGAACTTAAAGGACAAAGAGAAACCAATTCAATATGGATTAAGACTTGATTTCAATCAATGGCCAAAAGAAGTTAAAGGACAAAGAGACACTAATTCCTTAATGATTAGGACTTCTTTCCAATCTTTGGCCAAAAGAACTTAAAGGACAAAGAGAAACCAATTCATTACGGATTAAAGCGTGATTTCAATCAATGGCCAAAAGAACTTAAAGGACAAAGGGAAACCAATTCATTATGGATTAAGACTTGATTTCAATCAATGGCCAAAAGAACTTAAAGGACAAAGAGACACCAATTCCTTAATGATGAAGGCTTGATTCCAATCTTTGGCCAGAAGAACATAAAGGACAAAGAGAAACCAAATCATTATGGATTAAGACTTGATTTCAATCAATGGCCAAAAGAACTTAAAGGACAAAGAGACACCAATTCCTTAATGATTAAGGCTTGATTCCAATCTTTGGCCAGAAGAACTTAATGGACAAAGTGAAACCAATTCATTATGGATTAAGACTTGATTTTAATCAATGGCCAGAAGAACTTGAAGGACAAAGAGACACCAATTCCTTAATGATTAGGACTTGATTCCAATCTTTGGCCAAAAGAACTTAAAAGACAAAGAGAAACCAATTCATTACGGATTAAGACTTGATTTCAATCAATGGCCAAAAGAACGTAAAGGACAAAGAGACACCAATTCCTTAATGATTAAGGCTTGATTCCAATCTTTGGCCAGAAGAACATAAAGGACAAAGAGAAACCAATTCATTATGGATTAAGACGTGATTTCAATCAATGGCCAAAACAACTTAAAGGACAGAGAGAAACTGATACGTGCTCAAGAGGGTAATTTGGTTATTCGAAGATTGGAAAAGAGCTTGTTTCTAGCAAGTTGGTTCTGCCTTGGAGATCAAGCTAACTAAGAGTTTATTTCAAGTTACTTGGAGGTCAAGGAATCAAGTTTAATTAAAGTAACTTGGAAAGCAAGCAGTCCGATTATGTTGGAAATATGTTTAGATTGTAGCTAGATTCATTTTTATTTGTTTTGACTTAGTCTAGATTTAAATTGAATCAGTTTATCTTTTAGGATTTAAATCAAATCTGATCTAATCTATAAAGATCAAATCTGATTTAAATTAATTAGGAATAAATCTTTTAGAATAGAATCATATCTTTAATTTTTGAATTTTAGTTTCAAATTATATCTTTTGAAATAGGATTAGATAATTTCCATTTTTAGGATTTATGTATAAATAGGCAACTTGGCCTATAGACAGAGAGAATTATCATATAGTTTTGATCATGGTTTGACTACCAATACAGTTATGAGGTTTTCCTCACTTTATTCTGTGTGATGCAGAATTTCTACACTTTATTCTGTGTGATGCAGAATTTCTACATTTTGTTCTGTGAGATGCAGAACTTTCTATCTTTTTCCTGTTATCTACGTTTTCAAGGACAGGTTTCTTGGGGGTTTAGTAGGGATTTCCCTGTTATCTACGTTTCCAAGGACAGGTTTCTTGGGGGTTTAGTAGGGAGGGTCTTTATTCTATATCTTGTTTTCTATCAAAGTGTGTGCTTGGGGTTTCTGGATCTTTATATCCACGGGGTTCCTCCATCATCATTTGGTATTAGAGCAAGGTCTAGATAAATTCCTATTTATCTATCTTTATCTTTTACGTTCATCTTTTGTCTTCTTTTCTTGTCCTTTAGCTCTATTTATTTTTTTTTTTTTTTGTGTTTGTGCGTTCTATCCTTTTGTTTTGTCAGTCAAGGCCTTTATCTCTGGTCCCTATGTTTCTTCTCTATGTGGCATTTGTCTTTCTATAGTTAGTTTAGATCCAAAAAAAAAAAAAGGGAAAAAAAAAGGAGAAGAAATCAGAAAAAAGTGAGGATTATAAGCATAATTTCTTTTCCCGTTGATCTAGGTTGTCAAGGACATGTTCTTTGAAGGTCTAGTAGGGAAATTCTTTCCTTTGATCTAGGTTGCTATGGACAGGTTTCATAGAGGTCTAGTAGGAAAATCCTTTTCCGGTGACCTAGGTTGCTAAGAACAGGTTTCTTAGAGGTCTAGTAGGAAAACCCTATGTTTACTATCCTTTGTTTCTATTTCGTTTCTACTTTGTTAATTTTATTTCCCTAGTTTTTTTTTTCTTTGCGTTTTGAGTCTCGTTTCCTTAATTGTTGTGTCTACTTTGTCCACATTTTTTTTTTTTTGTATTTGAGATATATTCAGTTAAAAAAAACAGCAAAAAAAAAAAGAAAAAAAAAAAAGAAGGAAAAAAATGGAAAAAAAAGAAAAAGGAAGAAGGAAAAAAAAAAGAGAGAGAAAAAAAAAGGAAAAAAAAAAAGAGAATAGAGTGTTAGTGAGGTTCTTCATTTTCAGGTTCTTAGATAGCTTTTCGAAGGGAAGATAATGGTGGAGATGACTTTCAAGATTACAAAAGCAGGATTCGAGGGCGAATCTTTTTTGAAGAGGGGGAGAATGATACGTGCTCAAGAGGGTATTTTGGTTATTCCAACACTGGTAAAGAGCTTGTTTCTAGCAAGTTGATTCTGCCTTGGAGATCAAGCAAACCAAGAGCTTATTTCAAGTTACTTGGAAATCAAGGAATCAAGCATAATTAAAGTAACTTGAAGAGCAAGCAATCTGATCATGTTGGAGATATGTTTAGATTGTAGCTAGATTCTTTTTTGATTTGTTTTGACTTAGTCTAGATTTATTTAGATTTAAATTAAATTAGTTTATCTTTTAAGATTTAAATCAAATCTGATCTAATCTATAAAGATCAAATCTGATTTAAATTAATTAGGAATAAATCTTTTAGAATAGAATCATATCTTTAATTTTTGAATTTTAGTTTCAAATTAGATCTTTTGAAATAGGATTAGATAATTTCCATTTTTAGGATTTATGTATAAATAGGCAACTTGGCCAATAGACAGAGAGAATTATCATATAGTTTTGATCATGGTTTGACTACCAATACAGTTGTGAGGTTTTCCTCACTTTATTCTGTGTGATGCAGAATTTCTACACTTTATTCTGTGTGATGCAGAATTTCTACATTTTGTTCTGTGAGATGCAGAACTTTCTATCTTTTCCCTGTTATCTACGTTTTCAAGGACAGGTTTCTTGGGGGTTTAGTAGGGATTTCCCTGTTATCTACGTTTCCAAGGACAGGTTTCTTGGGGGTTTAGTAGGGAGGGTCTTTATTCTATATCTTGTTTTCTATCAAAGTGTATGCTTGGGGTTTCTGGATCTTTATATCCACGGGGTTCCTTCATCAAGTTCTTTTGGCCATTGATTGAAATCAAGTCTTAATCCGTAATGAATTGGTTTCTCTTTGTCTTTTAAGTTCTTTTGGCCAAAGATTGGAATCAACTCCTAATCATTAAGGAATTGGTGTCTCTTTGTCCTTTAAGTTCTTTTGGCCATTGATTGAAATCAAGTCTTAACCCGTAATGAATTGGTTTCTCTTTTTCTTTTAAGTTCTTTTGGCCAAAGATTGGAATCAAGTCCTAATCATTAAGGAATTGGTGTCTCTTTGTCCTTTAAGTTCGTTTGGCCATTATTTGAAATCAAGTCTTAATCCGTAATGAATTGGTTTCTCTTTGTCCTTTAACTTCTTTTGGCCATTGATTGAAATCAAGTCTTAATCCATAATGAATTGGCTTCACTTTGTCCTGTAAGTTCTTCTGGCCAAAGATTGGAATCAAGCCTTAATCATTAAGGAATTGGTGTCTCTTTGTCCTTTAAGTTCTTTTGGCCATTGATTGAAATCAAGTCTTAATCCGTAATGAATTGGTTTCTCTTTGTCCTTTAAGTTCTTCTGGCCAAAGATTGGAATCAAGCCTTAATCATTAAAGAATTGGTGTCTCTTTATCCTTTAAGTTCTTTTGGCCATTGATTGAAATCAAGTCTTAATCCGTAATGAATTGGTTTCTCTTTGTCTTTTAAGTTCTTTTGGCCAAAGATTGGAATAAAGTCCTAATCATTAAGGAATTGGTGTCTCTTTGTCCTTTAAGTTCTTTTGGCCATTGATTGAAATCAAGTCTTAATCCGTAATGAATTGGTTTCTCTTTGTCCTTTAACTTCTTTTGGCTATTGATTGAAATCAAGTCTTAATCCATAATGAATTGGCTTCACTTTGTCCTGTAAGTTCTTCTGGCCAAAGATTGGAATCAAGCCTTAATCATTAAGGAATTGGTGTCTCTTTGTCCTTTAAGTTCTTTTGGCCATTGATTGAAATCAAGTCCTAAAGATTAAGGAATTGGTGTCTCTTTGTCCTTTAAGTTCTTTTGGCCATTGATTGAAATCAACTCTTAATCCGTAATGAATTGGATTCTCTTTGTCCTTTAATTTCTTTTGGCCAAAGATTGGAATCAAGTCCTAATCATTAAGGAATTGGTGTCTCTTTATCCTTTAAGTTCTTTTGGCCATTGATTGAAATCAAGTCTTAATCCATAATGAATTGGTTTCTCTTTGTCCTTTAAGTTCTTCTGGCCAAAGATTGGAATCAAGCCTTAATCATTAAAGAATTGGTGTCTCTTTGTCCTTTAAGTTCTTTTGGCCATTGATTGAAATCAAGTCTTAATCCGTAATGAATTGGTTTCTCTTTGTCTTTTAAGTTCTTTTGGCCAAAGATTGGAATCAAGTCCTAATCATTAAGGAATTGGTGTCTCTTTGTCCTTTAAGTTCTTTTGGCCATTGATTGAAATCAAGTCTTAACCCGTAATGAATTGGTTTCTCTTTGTCCTTTAAGTTCTTTTGGCCAAAGATTGGAATCAAGCCCTAATCATTAAGGAATTGGTGTCTCTTTGTCCTTTAAGTTCGTTTGGCCATTGATTGAAATCAAGTCTTAATCCGTAATGAATTGGTTTCTCTTTGTCCTTTAACTTCTTTTGGCCATTGATTGAAATCAAGTCTTAATCCATAATGAATTGGCTTCACTTTGTCCTGTAAGTTCTTCTAGCCAAAGATTGGAATCAAGCCTTAATCATTAAGGAATTGGTGTCTCTTTGTCCTTTAAGTTCTTTTGGCCATTGATTGAAATCAAGTCTTAATCCGTAATGAATTGTTTTCTCTTTGTCTTTTAAGTTCTTTTGGCCAAAGATTGGAATAAAGTCCTAATCATTAAGGAATTGGCGTCTCTTTGTCCTTTAAGTTCTTTTGGCCATTGATTGAAATCAAGTCTTAATCCGTAATGAATTGGTTTCTCTTTGTCCTTTAAGTTGTTTTGGCCATTGATCGAACTCAAGTCTTATTCCATCATGAATTGGTTTCTCTTTGTCCACTAAGTTCTTTTGGCCAAAGATTGGAATCAAGTCCTAATCATTAAGGAATTGGTGTCTCTTTGTCCTTTAAGTTCTTTTGGCCATTGATTGAAATCAAGTCTTAATCCGTAATGAATTGGGTTCTCTTTGTCCTTTAAGTTCTTCTGGCCAAAGATTGGAATCAAGCCTTAATCATTAAGGAATTGGTGTCTCTTTGTCATTTAAGTTCTTTTGGCCATTGATTGAACTCAAGTCTTATTCCATCATTAATTGGTTTCTCTTTGTCCACTAAGTTCTTTTGGCCAAAGATTGGAATCAAGTCCTAAAGATTAAGGAATTGGTGTCTCTTTGTCCTTTAAGTTCTTTTGGCCATTGATTGAAATCAAGTCTTAATCCGTAATGAATTGGATTCTCTTTGTCATTTAATTTCTTTTGGCCAAAGATTGGAATCAAGTCATAATCATTAAGGAATTGGTGTCTCTTTACCCTTTAAGTTCTTTTGGCCATTGATTGAAATCAAGTCTTAATCCGTAATGAATTGGTTTCTCTTTGTCCTTTAACATCTTTTGGCCATTGATTGAAATCAACTCTTAATCCGTAATGAATTGGATTCTCTTTGTCCTTTAATTTCTTTTGTCCGAAGATTGGAATCAAGTCCTAATCATTAAAGAATTGGTGTCTCTTTATCCTTTAAGTTCTTTTGGCCATTGATTGAAATCAAGTCTTAATCCATAATGAATTGGTTTCTCTTTGTCCTTTAAGTTCTTCTGGCCAAAGATTGGAATCAAGCCTTAATCATTAAAGAATTGGTGTCTCTTTGTCCTTTAAGTTCTTTTGGCCATTGATTGAAATCAAGTCTTAATCCGTAATGAATTGGTTTCTCTTTGTCCTTTAACATCTTTTGGCCATTGATTGAAATCAACTCTTTATCCGTAATGAATTGGATTCTCTTTGTCCTTTAATTTCTTTTGTCCGAAGATTGGAATCAAGTCCTAATCATTAAGGAATTGGTGTCGCTTTATCCTTTAAGTTCTTTTGGCCATTGATTGAAATCAAGTCTTAATCCGTAATGAATTGGTTTCTCTTTGTCTTTTAAGTTCTTTTGGCCAAAGATTGGAATCAAGTCCTAATCATTAAGGAATTGGTGTCTCTTTGTCCTTTAAGTTCGTTTGGCCATTGATTGAAATCAAGTCTTAATCCATAATGAATTGGTTTCTCTTTGTCCTTTAAGTTCTTCTGGCCAAAGATTGGAATCAAGCCTTAATCATTAAAGAATTGGTGTCTCTTTGTCCTTTAAGTTCTTTTGGCCATTGATTGAAATCAAGTCTTAATCCGTAATGAATTGGTTTCTCTTTGTCTTTTAAGTTCTTTTGGCCAAAGATTGGAATAAAGTCCTAATCATTAAGGAATTGGTGTCTCTTTGTCCTTTAAGTTCTTTTGGCCATTGATTGAAATCAAGTCTTAACCCGTAATGAATTGGTTTCTCTTTGTCTTTTAACTTCTTTTGGCCAAAGATTGGAATCAAGTCCTAATCATTAAGGAATTGGGGTCTCTTTGTCATTTAAGTTCTTTTGGCCATTGATTGAACTCAAGTCTTATTCCATCATTAATTGGTTTCTCTTTGTCCACTAAGTTCTTTTGGCCAAAGATTGGAATCAAGTCCTAAAGATTAAGGAATTGGTGTCTCTTTGTCCTTTAAGTTCTTTTGGCCATTGATTGAAATCAAGTCTTAATCCGTAATGAATTGGATTCTCTTTGTCATTTAATTTCTTTTGGCCAAAGATTGGAATCAAGTCATAATCATTAAGGAATTGGTGTCTCTTTATCCTTTAAGTTCTTTTGGCCATTGATTGAAATCAAGTCTTAATCCGTAATGAATTGGTTTCTCTTTGTCTTTTAAGTTCTTTTGGCCAAAGATTGGAATAAAGTCCTAATCATTAAGGAATTGGTGTCTCTTTGTCCTTTAAGTTCTTTTGGCCATTGATTGAAATCAAGTCTTAATCCGTAATGAATTGGTTTCTCTTTGTCCTTTAACATCTTTTGGCCATTGATTGAAATAAACTCTTAATCCGTAATGAATTGGATTCTCTTTGTCCTTTAATTTCTTTTGTCCGAAGATTGGAATCAAGTCCTAATCATTAAGGAATTGGTGTCTCTTTGTCCTTTAAGTTCTTTTGGCCATTGATTGAAATCAAGTCTTAATCCATAATGAATTGGTTTCTCTTTGTCCTTTAAGTTCTTCTGGCCAAAGATTGGAATCAAGCCTTAATCATTAAAGAATTGGTGTCTCTTTGTCCTTTAAGTTCTTTTGGCCATTGATTGAAATCAAGTCTTAATCCGTAATGAATTGGTTTCTCTTTGTCCTTTAAGTTCTTTTGGCCAAAGATTGGAATCAAGTCCTAATCATTAAGGAATTGGTGTCTCTTTGTCCTTTAAGTTCTTTTGGCCATTGATTGAAATCAAGTCTTAATCCGTAATGAATTGGTTTCTCTTTGTTCTTTAACTTCTTTTGGCTATTGATTGAAATCAAATCTTAATCCATAATGAATTGGTTTCTCTTTGTCTTTTAAGTTCTTTTGGCCAAAGATTGGAATCAAGTCATAATCATTAAGGAATTGGTGTCTCTTTATCCTTTAAGTTCTTTTGGCCATTGATTGAAATCAAGTCTTAATCCGTAATGAATTGGTTTCTCTTTGTCTTTTAAGTTCTTTTGGCCAAAGATTGGAATCAAGTCCTAATCATTAAGGAATTGGTGTCTCTTTGTCTTTTAAGTTCTTTTGGCCATTGATTGAAATCAAGTCTTAATCCGTAATGAATTGGTTTCTCTTTGTCCTTTAACATCTTTTGGCCATTGATTGAAATCAACTCTTAATCCGTAATGAATTGGATTCTCTTTGTCCTTTAATTTCTTTTGTCCGAAGATTAGAATCAAGTCCTAATCATTAAGGAATTGGTTTCGCTTTATCCTTTAAGTTCTTTTGGCCATTGATTGAAATCAAGTCTTAATCCATAATGAATTGGTTTCTCTTTGTCTTTTAAGTTCTTTTGGCCAAAGATTGGAATCAAGTCCTAATCATTAAGGAATTGGTGTCTCTTTGTCCTTTAAGTTCGTTTGGCCATTGATTGAAATCAAGTCTTAATCCATAATGAATTGGTTTCTCTTTGTCCTTTAAGTTCTTCTGGCCAAAGATTGGAATCAAGCCTTAATCATTAAAGAATTGGTGTCTCTTTGTCCTTTAAGTTCTTTTGGCCATTGATTGAAATCAAGTCTTAATCCATAATGAATTGGTTTCTCTTTGTCTTTTAAGTTCTTTTGGCCAAAGATTGGAATAAAGTCCTAATCATTAAGGAATTGGTGTCTCTTTGTCCTTTAAGTTCTTTTGGCCATTGATTGAAATCAAGTCTTAACCCGTAATGAATTGGTTTCTCTTTGTCCTTTAACTTCTTTTGGCCAAAGATTGGAATCAAGTCCTAATCATTAAGGAATTGGTGTCTCTTTGTCATTTAAGTTCTTTTGGCCATTGATTGAACTCAAGTCTTATTCCATCATTAATTGGTTTCTCTTTGTCCACTAAGTTCTTTTGGCCAATGATTGGAATCAAGTCCTAAAGATTAAGGAATTGGTGTCTCTTTGTCCTTTAAGTTCTTTTGGCCATTGATTGAAATCAAGTCTTAATCCGTAATGAATTGGATTCTCTTTGTCCTTTAATTTCTTTTGGCCAAAGATTGGAATCAAGTCATAATCATTAAGGAATTGGTGTCTCTTTATCCTTTAAGTTCTTTTGGCCATTGATTGAAATCAAGTCTTAATCCATAATGAATTGGTTTCTCTTTGTCTTTTAAGTTCTTTTGGCCAAAGATTGGAATAAAGTCCTAATCATTAAGGAATTGGTGTCTCTTTGTCCTTTAAGTTCTTTTGGCCATTGATTGAAATCAAGTCTTAATCCGTAATGAATTGGTTTCTCTTTGTCCTTTAACATCTTTTGGCCATTGATTGAAATAAACTCTTAATCCGTAATGAATTGGATTCTCTTTGTCCTTTAATTTCTTTTGTCCGAAGATTGGAATCAAGTCCTAATCATTAAGGAATTGGTGTCTCTTTGTCCTTTAAGTTCTTTTGGCCATTGATTGAAATCAAGTCTTAATCCATAATGAATTGGTTTCTCTTTGTCCTTTAAGTTCTTCTGGCCAAAGATTGGAATCAAGCCTTAATCATTAAAGAATTGGTGTCTCTTTGTCCTTTAAGTTCTTTTGGCCATTGATTGAAATCAAGTCTTAATCCGTAATGAATTGGTTTCTCTTTGTCTTTTAAGTTCTTTTGGCCAAAGATTGGAATCAAGTCCTAATCATTAAGGAATTGGTGTCTCTTTGTCCTTTAAGTTCTTTTGGCCATTGATTGAAATCAAGTCTTAATCCGTAATGAATTGGTTTCTCTTTGTTCTTTAACTTCTTTTGGCTATTGATTGAAATTAAGTCTTAATCCATAATGAATTGGCTTCACTTTGTCCTGTAAGTTCTTCTGGCCAAAGATTGGAATCAAGTCATAATCATTAAGGAATTGGTGTCTCTTTATCCTTTAAGTTCTTTTGGCCATTGATTGAAATCAAGTCTTAATCCGTAATGAATTGGTTTCTCTTTGTCCTTTAAGTTCTTTTGGCCAAAGATTGGAATCAAGTCCTAATCATTAAGGAATTGGTGTCTCTTTGTCTTTTAAGTTCTTTTGGCCATTGATTGAAATCAAGTCTTAATCCGTAATGAATTGGTTTCTCTTTGTCCTTTAACATCTTTTGGCCATTGATTGAAATCAACTCTTAATCCGTAATGAATTGGATTCTCTTTGTCCTTTAATTTCTTTTGTCCGAAGATTAGAATCAAGTCCTAATCATTAAGGAATTGGTGTCGCTTTATCCTTTAAGTTCTTTTGGCCATTGATTGAAATCAAGTCTTAATCCGTAATGAATTGGTTTCTCTTTGTCTTTTAAGTTCTTTCGGCCAAAGAATGGAATCAAGTCCTAATCATTAAGGAATTGGTGTCTCTTTGTCCTTTAAGTTCTTTTGGCCATTGATTGAAATCAAGTCTTAATCCATAATGAATTGGTTTCTCTTTGTCCTTTAAGTTCTTCTGGCCAAAGATTGGAATCAAGTCCTAATCATTAAGGAATTGGTGTCGCTTTATACTTTAAGTTCTTTTGGCCATTGATTGAAATCAAGTCTTAATCCGTAATGAATTGGTTTCTCTTTGTCCTTTAAGTTCTTTTGGCCAAAGATTGGAATCAAGTCCTAATCATTAAGGAATTGGTGTCTCTTTGTCCTTTAAGTTCTTTTGGCCATTGATTGAAATCAAGTCTTAATCCATAATGAATTGGTTTCTCTTTGTCCTTTAAGTTCTTCTGGCCAAAGATTGGAATCAAGCCTTAATCATTAAAGAATTGGTGTCTCTTTGTCCTTTAAGTTCTTTTGGCCATTGATTGAAATCAAGTCTTAATCCATAATGAATTGGTTTCTCTTTGTCTTTTAAGTTCTTTTGGCCAAAGATTGGAATAAAGTCCTAATCATTAAGGAATTGGTGTCTCTTTGTCCTTTAAGTTCTTTTGGCCATTGATTGAAATCAAGTCTTAACCCGTAATGAATTGGTTTCTCTTTGTCTTTTAAGTTCTTTTGGCCAAAGATTGGAATCAAGTCCTAATCATTAAGGAATTGGGGTCTCTTTGTCATTTAAGTTCTTTTGGCCATTGATTGAACTCAAGTCTTATTCCATCATTAATTGGTTTCTCTTTGTCCACTAAGTTCTTTTGGCCAAAGATTGGAATCAAGTCCTAAAGATTAAGGAATTGGTGTCTCTTTGTCCTTTAAGTTCTTTTGGCCATTGATTGAAATCAAGTCTTAATCCGTAATGAATTGGATTCTCTTTGTCCTTTAATTTCTTTTGGCCAAAGATTGGAATCAAGTCATAATCATTAAGGAATTGGTGTCTCTTTATCCTTTAAGTTCTTTTGGCCATTGATTGAAATCAAGTCTTAATCCATAATGAATTGGTTTCTCTTTGTCTTTTAAGTTCTTTTGGCCAAAGATTGGAATAAAGTCCTAATCATTAAGGAATTGGTGTCTCTTTGTCCTTTAAGTTCTTTTGGCCATTGATTGAAATCAAGTCTTAATCCGTAATGAATTGGTTTCTCTTTGTCCTTTAACATCTTTTGGCCATTGATTGAAATAAACTCTTAATCCGTAATGAATTGGATTCTCTTTGTCCTTTAATTTCTTTTGTCCAAAGATTGGAATCAAGTCCTAATCATTAAGGAATTGGTGTCTCTTTGTCCTTTAAGTTCTTTTGGCCATTGATTGAAATCAAGTCTTAATCCATAATGAATTGGTTTCTCTTTGTCCTTTAAGTTCTTCTGGCCAAAGATTGGAATCAAGCCTTAATCATTAAAGAATTGGTGTCTCTTTGTCCTTTAAGTTCTTTTGGCCATTGATTGAAATCAAGTCTTAATCCGTAATGAATTGGTTTCTCTTTGTCCTTTAAGTTCTTTTGGCCAAAGATTGGAATCAAGTCCTAATCATTAAGGAATTGGTGTCTCTTTGTCCTTTAAGTTCTTTTGGCCATTGATTGAAATCAAGTCTTAATCCGTAATGAATTGGTTTCTCGTTGTTCTTTAACTTCTTTTGGCTATTGATTGAAATGAAATCTTAATCCATAATGAATTGGTTTCTCTTTGTCTTTTAAATTCTTTTGGCCAAAGATTGGAATAAAGTCCTAATCATTAAGGAATTGGTGTCTCTTTGTCCTTTAAGTTCTTTTGGCCATTGATTGAAATCAAGTCTTAATCCGTAATGAATTGGTTTCTCTTTGTCCTTTAAGTTCTTTTGGCCAAAGATTGGAATCAAGTCCTAATCATTAAGGAATTGGTGTCTCTTTGTCCTTTAAGTTCTTTTGGCCATTGATTGAAATCAAGTCTTAATCCGTAATGAATTGGTTTCTCTTTGTCCTTTAACTTCTTTTGGCCATTGATTGAAATCAAGTCTTAATCCGTAATGAATTGGATTCTCTTTGTCCTTTAATTTCTTTTGTCCGAAGATTAGAATCAAGTCCTAATCATTAAGGAATTGGTGTCGCTTTATCCTTTAAGTTCTTTTGGCCATTGATTGAAATCAAGTCTTAATCCATAATGAATTGGTTTCCCTTTGTCTTTTAAGTTCTTTTCGCCAAAGATTGGAATCAAGTCCTAATCATTAAGGAATTGGTGTCTCTTTGTCCTTTAAGTTCGTTTGGCCATTGATTGAAATCAAGTCTTAATCCATAATGAATTGGTTTCTCTTTGTCCTTTAAGTTCTCTGGCCAAAGATTGGAATCAAGCCTTAATCATTAAGGAATTGGTGTCTCTTTGTCCTTTAAGTTCTTTTGGCCATTGATTGAAATCAAGTCTTAATCCGTAATGAATTGGTTTCTCTTTGTCCTTTAAGTTCTTTTGGCCAAAGATTGGAATCAAGTCCTAATCATTAAGGAATTGGTGTCTCTTTGTCCTTTAAGTTCTTTTGGCCATTGATTGAAATCAAGTCTTAATCCGTAATGAATTGGTTTCTCTTTGTCTTTTAAGTTCTTTTGGCCAAAGATTGGAATCAAGTCCTAATCATTAAGGAATTGGTGTCTCTTTGTCATTTAAGTTCTTTTGGCCATTGATTGAACTCAAGTCTTATTCCATCATTAATTGGTTTCTCTTTGTCCACTAAGTTCTTTTGGCCAAAGATTGGAATCAAGTCCTAAAGATTAAGGAATTGGTGTCTCTTTGTCCTTTAAGTTCTTTTGGCCATTGATTGAAATCAAGTCTTAATCCATAATGAATTGGTTTCTCTTTGTCATTTAATTTCTTTTGGCCAAAGATTGGAATCAAGTCATAATCATTAAGGAATTGGTGTCTCTTTATCCTTTAAGTTCTTTTGGCCATTGATTGAAATCAAGTCTTAATCCGTAATGAATTGGTTTCTCTTTGTCCTTTAAGTTCTTTTGGCCAAAGATTGGAATCAAGTCCTAATCGTTAAGGAATTGGTGTCTCTTTGTCCTTTAAGTTCTTTTGGCCATTGATTGAAATCAAGTCTTAATCCGTAATGAATTGGTTTCTCTTTGTCCTTTAACATCTTTTGGCCATTGATTGAAATCAACTCTTAATCCGTAATGAATTGGATTCTCTTTGTCCTTTAATTTCTTTTGTCCGAAGATTTGAATCAAGTCCTATTCATTAAGGAATTGGTGTCTCTTTATCCTTTAAGTTCTTTTGGCCATTGATTGAAATCAAGTCTTAATCCATAATGAATTGGTTTCTCTTTGTCCTTTAAGTTCTTCTGGCCAAAGATTGGAATCAAGCCTTAATCATTAAGGAATTGGTGTCTCTTTGTCCTTTAAGTTCTTTTGGCCATTGATTGAAATCAAGTCTTAATCCGTAATGAATTGGTTTCTCTTTGTCCTTTAACATCTTTTGGCCATTGTTTGAAATCAACTCTTAATCCGTAATGAATTGGATTCTCTTTGTCCATTAATTTGTTTTGTCCGAAGATTGGAATCAAGTCCTAATCATTAAAGAATTGGTGTCTCTTTATCCTTTAAGTTCTTTTGGCCATTGATTGAAATCAAGTCTTAATCCATAATGAATTGGTTTCTCTTTGTCCTTTAAGTTCTTCTGGCCAAAGATTGGAATCAAGCCTTAATCATTAAAGAATTGGTGTCTCTTTGTCCTTTAAGTTCTTTTGGCCATTGATTGAAATCAAGTCTTAATCCGTAATGAATTGGTTTCTCTTTGTCTTTTAAGTTCTTTTGGCCAAAGATTGGAATCAAGTCCTAATCATTAAGGAATTGGTGTCTCTTTGTCCTTTAAGTTCTTTTGGCCATTGATTGAAATCAAGTCTTAATCCGTAATGAATTGGTTTCTCTTTGTCCTTTAACATCTTTTGGCCATTGATTGAAATCAACTCTTAATCCGTAATGAATTGGATTCTCTTTGTCCTTTAATTTCTTTTGGCCAAAGATTGGAATCAAGTCCTAATCATTAAGGAATTGGTGTCTCTTTATCCTTTAAGTTCTTTTGGCCATTGATTGAAATCAAGTCTTAATCCATAATGAATTGGTTTCGCTTTGTCCTTTAAGTTCTTCTGGCCAAAGATTGGAATCAAGCCTTAATCATTAAAGAATTGGTGTCTCTTTGTCCTTTAAGTTCTTTTGGCCATTGATTGAAATCAAGTCTTAATCCGTAATGAATTGGTTTCTCTTTGTCTTTTAAGTTCTTTTGGCCAAAGATTGGAATCAAGTCCTAATCATTAAGGAATTGGTTTGGAATCAAGTCCTAATCATTAAGGAAATGGTGTCTCTTTGTCCTTTAAGTTCTTTTGGCCATTGATTGAAATCAAGTCTTAACCCGTAATGAATTGGTTTCTCTTTGTCTTTTAAGTTCTTTTGGCCAAGATTGGAATCAAGTCCTAATCATTAAGGAATTGGTGTCTCTTTGTCCTTTAAGTTCTTTTGGCCATTGATTGAAATCAAGTCTTAATCCGTAATGAATTGGTTTCTCTTCGTCCTTTAACTTCTTTTGGCCTTTGATTGATATCAAGTCTTAATCCATAATGAATTGGCTTCACTTTGTCCTGTAAGTTCTTCTGGCCAAAGATTAGAATCAAGCCTTAATCATTAAGGAATTGGTGTCTTTTTGTCCTTTAAGTTCTTTTGGCCATTGATTGAAATCAAGTCTTAATCCATAATGAATTGGTTTCTCTTTGTCCTTTAAGTTCTTCTGGCCAAAGATTGGAATCAAGCCTTAATCATTAAAGAATTGGTGTCTCTTTATCCTTTAAGTTCTTTTGGCCATTGATTGAAATCAAGTCTTAATCCGTAATGAATTGTTTTCTCTTTGTCTTTTAAGTTCTTTTGGCCAAAGATTGGAATAAAGTCCTAATCATTAAGGAATTGGTGTCTCTTTGTCCTTTAAGTTCTTTTGGCCATTGATTGAAATCAAGTCTTAATCCATAATGAATTGGTTTCTCTTTGTCCTTTAACTTCTTTTGGCCATTGATTGAAATCAAGTCTTAATCCGTAATGAATTGGTTTCTCTTTGTCCTTTAAGTTGTTTTGGCCATTGATTGAACTCAAGTCTTATTCCATCATGAATTGGTTTCTCTTTGTCCACTAAGTTCTTTTGGCCAAAGATTGGAATCAAGTCCTAATCATTAAGGAATTGGTGTCTCTTTGTCCTTTAAGTTCTTTTGGCCATTGTTTGAAATCAAGTCTTAATCCGTAATGAATTGGTTTCTCTTTGTCCTTTAAGTTCTTCTGGCCAAAGATTGGAATCAAGCCTTAATCATTAAGGAATTGGTGTCTCTTTGTCATTTAAGTTCTTTTGGCCATTGATTGAACTCAAGTCTTATTCCATCATTAATTGGTTTCTCTTTGTCCACTAAGTTCTTTTGGCCAAAGATTGGAATCAAGTCCTAAAGATTAAGGAATTGGTGTCTCTTTGTCCTTTAAGTTCTTTTGGCCATTGATTGAAATCAAGTCTTAATCCGTAATGAATTGGATTCTCTTTGTCCTTTAATTTCTTTTGGCCAAAGATTGGAATCAAGTCCTAATCATTAAGGAATTGGTGTCTCTTTGTCCTTTAAGTTCTTTTGGCCATTGATTGAAATCAAGTCTTAATCCATAATGAATTGGTTTCTCTTTGTCCTTTAAGTTCTTCTGGCCAAAGATTGGAATCAAGCCTTAATCATTAAAGAATTGGTGTCTCTTTGTCCTTTAAGTTCTTTTGGCCATTGATTGAAATCAAGTCTTAATCCGTAATGAATTGGTTTCTCTTTGTCCTTTAAGTTCTTTTGGCCATAGATTGAAATCAAGTCTTAATCCATAATGAATTGGTTTCTCTTTGTCCTTTAAGTTCTTCTGGCTAAAGATTGGAATCAAGCCTTAATCATTAAAGAATTGGTGTCTCTTTGTCCTTTAAGTTCTTTTGGCCATTGATTGAAATAAGTCTTAATCCGTAATGAATTGGTTTCTCTTTGTCCTTTAAGTTCTTTTGGCCATTGATTGAAATCAAGTCTTAATCCATAATGAATTGGCTTCACTTTGTCCTGTAAGTTCTTCTGGCCAAAGATTGAAGTCAAGTCTTAATCCATAATGGATTGGTTTCTCTTTGTCCACTAAGTTCTTTTGGCCATTGATTGAAATCAAGTCTTAATCTGTCATGAATTGGTTTCTCTTTGTCCTTTAAGTTCTTTTGGGCAAAGATTGGAATCAAGTCCTAATCATTAAGGAATTGGTGTCTCTTTGTCCTTTAAGTTCTATTGGCCAAAGATTGGAATCAAGTCTCATTCATTAAGGAATTGGTTTCTCTTTGTCCTTTAAGTTCTTTTGGCCATTGATTGAACTCATGTCTTATTCCATCATGAATTGGTTTCTCTTTGTCCACTAAGTTCTTTCAGCCAATGATTGGAATCAAGTCTTAATTATTACGGAATTGATTTCACTTTGTCCTTTAAGTTGTTTTGGCCATTGATTGGAATCAAGTCTTAATCCGTAATGAATTGGTTTCTCTTTGTCCTTTAAGTTCTTTTGGCCATTGATTGAACTCAAGTCTTATTCCATCATGAACTGGTTTCTCTTTGTCCACAAAGTTCTTTTGGCCAAAGATTGGAATCAAGTCCTAATCATTAAGGAATTGGTGTCTCTTTGTCCTTTAAGTTCTTTTGGCCATTGATTGAAATCAAGTCTTAATCCATAATGGATTTGTTTCTCTTTGTCCTTTAAGTTCTTCTGGCCAAAGATTGGAATCAAGCCTTAATCATTAAGGAATTGGTGTCTCTTTGTCCTTTAAGTTCTTTTGGCCATTGATTGAACTCAAGTCTTATTCCATCATTAATTGGTTTCTCTTTGTCCACTAAGTTCTTTTGGCCAAAGATTGGAATCAAGTCCTAATCATTAAGGAATTAGTGTCTCTTTGTCCTTTAAGTTCTTTTGGCCATTGATTGAAATCAAGTCTTAATCCGTAATGAATTGGCTTCACTTTGTCCTGTAAGTTCTTCTGGCCAAAGATTGGAATCAAGCCTTAATCATTAAGGAATTGGTGTCTCTTTGTCCTTGAAGTTCTTTTGGCCATTGATTGAAATCAAGTCTTAATCCGTAATGAATTGGTTTCTCTTTGTCCTTTAAGTTGTTTTGGCCATTGATTGAACTCAAGTCTTATTCCTTCATGAATTGGTTTCTCTTTGTCCACTAAATTCTTTTGGCCAAAGATTGGAATCAAGTCCCAATCATTATGGAATTGGAGTCTCATTGTCCTTTAAGTTCTTTTGGCCATTGATTGAAATCAAGTCTTAATCCGTAATGAATTGGTTTCTCTTTGTCCTTTAACTTCTTTTGGCCATTGATTGAAATCAAGTCTTAATCCATAATGAATTGGCTTCACTTTGTCCTGTAAGTTCTTCTGGCCAAAGATTGGAATCAAGCCTTAATCATTAAGGAATTGGTGTCTCTTTGTCCTTTAAGTTCTTTTGGCCATTGATTGAAATCAAGTCTTAATCCATAATGAATTGGTTTCTCTTTGTCCTTTAAGTTCTTCTGGCCAAAGATTGGAATCAAGCCTTAATCATTAAGGAATTGGTGTCTCTTTGTCCTTTAAGTTCTTTTGGCCATTGATTGAACTCAAGTCTTATTCCATCATTAATTGGTTTCTCTTTGTCCACTAAGTTCTTTTGGCCAAAGATTGGAATCAAGTCCTAATCATTAAGGAATTGGTGTCTCTTTGTCCTTTAAGTTCTTTTGGCCATTGATTGAAATCAAGTCTTAATCCGTAATGAATTGGTTTCTCTTTGTCCTTTAACTTCTTTTGGCTATTGATTGAAATCAAGTCTTAATCCATAATGAATTGGCTTCACTTTGTCCTGTAAGTTCTTCTGGCCAAAGATTGGAATCAAGCCTTAATCATTAAGGAATTGGTGTCTCTTTGTCCTTGGTGTCTCTTTGTCCTTTAAGTTGTTTTGGCCATTGATTGAACTCAAGTCTTATTCCATCATGAATTGGTTTCTCTTTGTCCACTAAGTTCTTTTGGCCAAAGATTGGAATCAAGTCCTAATCATTAAGGAATTGGTGTCTCTTTGTCCTTTAAGTTCTTTTGGCCATTGATTGAAATCAAGTCTTAATCCATAATGAATTGGTTTCTCTTTGTCCTTTAAGTTCTTCTGGCCAAAGATTGGAATCAAGCCTTAATCATTAAGGAATTGGTGTCTCTTTGTCCTTTAAGTTCTTTTGGCCATTGATTGAAATCAAGTCTTAATCCGTAATGAATTGGTTTCTCTTTGTCCTTTAAGTTCTTTTGGCCATTAATTGAAATCAAGTCTTAATCCATAATGAATTGGCTTCACTTTGTCCTGTAAGTTCTTCTAGCCAAAGATTGAAATCAAGTCTTAATCCATAACGGATTGGTTTCTCTTTGTCCACTAAGTTCTTTTGGCCAAAGATTGGAATCAAGTCCTAATCATTAAGGAATTGGTGTCTCTTTGTCCTTTAAGTTCTTTTGGCCATTGATTGAAATCAAGTCTTAATCCATAATGAATTGGTTTCTCTTTGTCCTTTAAGTTCTTTTGGGCAAAGATTGGAATCAAGTCCTAATCATTAAGGAATTGGTGTCTCTTTGTCCTTTAAGTTCTATTGGCCAAAGATTGGAATCAAGTCTCATTCATTAAGGAATTGGTTTCTCTTTGTCCTTTAAGTTCTTTTGGCCATTGATTGAACTCATGTCTTAATCCATCATGAATTGGTTTCTCTTTGTGTACTACGTTCTTTCGGCCAAAGATTGGAATCAAGTCTTAATCATTAAGGAATTGGTGTCTCTTTGTCCTTTAAGTTCTTTTGGCCATTGATTGAAATCAAGTCTTAATCCGTAATGAATTGGTTTCTCTTTGTCCTTTAAGTTCTTTTGGCCATTGATTGAACTCAAGTCTTATTCCATCATGAATTGGTTTCTCTTTGTCCACTAAGTTCTTTTGGCCAAAGATTGGAATCAAGTCCTAATCATTAAGGAATTGGTGTCTCTTTGTCCTTTAAGTTCTTTTGGCCATTGATTGAAATCAAGTCTTAATCCATAATGAATTGGTTTCTCTTTGTCCTTTAAGTTCTTCAGGCCAAAGATTGGAATCAAGCCTTAATCATTAAGGAATTGGTGTCTCTTTGTCCTTTAAGTTCTTTTTGGCTATTGATTGAAATCAAGTCTTAATCCGTAATGAATTGGTTTCTCTTTGTCCTTTAAGTTCTTTTGGCCAAAGATTGGAATCAAGTCCTAATCATTAAGGAATTGGTGTCTCTTTGTCCTTTAAGTTCTTTTGGCCATTGATTGAAATCAAGTCTTAATCCATAATGAATTGGTTTCTCTTTGTCCTTTAAGTTCTTTTGGCCAAAGATTGGAATCAAGTCCTAATTATTAAGGAATTGGTGTCTCTTTGTCCTTTAAGTTCTTTTGGCCATTGATTGAAATCAAGTCTTAATCCATAATGAATTGGTTTCACTTTGTCCTGTAAGTTCTTCTGGCCAAAGATTGGAATCAAGTCCTAATCATTAAGGAATTGGTGTCTCTTTGTCCTTTAAGTTCTTTTGGCCATTGATTGAAATCAAGTCTTAATCCATAATGGATTGGTTTCTCTTTGTCCACTAAGTTCTTTTGGCCAAATATTGGAATGAAGTGCTAATCATTAAGCAATTGGTGTCTCTTTGTCCTTTAAGTTCTTTTGGCCATTGATTGAAATCAAGTCTTAATCCATAATGAATTGGTTTCTCTTTGTCCTTTAAGTTCTTTTGGGCAAAGATTGGAATCAAGTCCTAATCATTAAGGAATTGGTGTCTCTTTGTCCTTTAAGTTCTTTTGGCCAAAGATTGGAATCAAGTCTCATTCATTAAGGAATTGGTTTCTCTTTGTCCTTTAAGTTCTTTTGGCCATTGATTGAAATCAAGTCTTATTCCATAATGAATTGGTTTCTCTTTGTCCTTTAAGTTCTTCTGGCCAAAGATTGGAATCAAGCCTTAATCATTAAGGAATTGGTTTCTCTTTGTCCTTTAAGTTCTTTTGGCCATTGATTGAAATCAAGTCTTAATCCGTAATGAATTGGTTTCTCTTTGTCCTTTAAGTTCTTTTGGCCATTGATTGAACTCAAGTCTTATTCCATCATGAACTGGTTTCTCTTTGTCCACAAAGTTCTTTTGGCCAAAGATTGGAATCAAGTCCTAATCATTAAGGAATTGGTGTCTCTTTGTCCTTTAAGTTCTTTTGGCCATTGATTGAAATCAAGTCTTAATCCGTAATGAATTGGTTTCTCTTTGTCCTTTAAGTTCTTTTGGCCAAAGATTGGAATCAAGTCCCAATCATTAAGGAATTGGTGTCTATTTGTCCTTTAAGTTCTTTTGGCCATTGATTGAAACCAAGTCTTAATCCGTAATGAATTGATTTCACTTTGTCCTGTAAGTTCTTCTGGCCAAAGATTGGAATCAAGTCCTAATCATTAAGGAATTGGTGTCTCTTTGTCCTTTAAGTTCTTTTGGCCATTGATTGAAATCAAATCTTAATCCATAATGGATTGGTTTCTCTTTGTCCACTACGTTCTTTTGGCCAAATATTGGAATCAAGTCCTAATCATTAAGCAATTGGTGTCTCTTTGTCCTTTAAGTTCTTTTGGCCATTGATTGAAATCAAGTCTTAATCCATAATGAATTGGTTTCTCTTTGTCCTTTAAGTTCTTTTGGGCAAAGATTGGAATCAAGTCCTAATCATTAAGGAATTGGTGTCTCTTTGTCCTTTAAGTTCTTTTGGCCAAAGATTGGAATCAAGTCTCATTCATTAAGGAATTGGTTTCTCTTTGTCCTTTAAGTTCTTTTGGCCATTGATTGAACTCATGTCTTATTCCATTATGAATTGGTTTCTCTTTTTCCACTAAGTTCTTTCAGCCAATGATTGGAATCAAGTCTTAATCCGTAATGAATTAATTTCTCTTTGTCCTTTCAGTTGTTTTGGCCATTGATTGAAATCAAGTCTTAACCCGTAATGAATTGGTTTCTCTGTGTCCTTTAAGTTCTTTTGGCCATTGATTGAAATCAAGTCTTAATCCGTAATGAATTGGTTTCTTTTTGTCTTTTAAGTTCTTTTGGCCAAAGATTGGAATCAGTCCTTAATCATTAAGGAATTGGTGTCTCTTTGTCCTTTACGTTCTTTTGGCCATTGATTGAAATCAAGTCTTAATCCATAATGAATCGGTTTGTCTTTTTCCTTTAAGTTCTTCTTGCCAAAGATTGGAATCAAGCCTTAATCATTAAGGAATTGGTGTCTCTTTGTCCTTTAAGTTCTTTTGGCCATTGATTGAAATCAAGTCTTATTCCATCATGAATTGGTTTCTCTTTGTCCTTTAAGTTCTTTTGGCCAAAGATTGGAATCAAGTCCTAATCATTAAGGAATTAGTGTCTCTTTGTCCTTTAAGTTCTTTTGGCCATTGATTGAAATCAAGTCTTAATCCGTAATGAATTGGTTTCTCTTTGTCCTTTAAGTTCTTTTGGCCAAAGATTGGAATCAAGTCCTAATCATTAAGGAATTGGTGTCTCTTTGTCCTTTAAGTTCTTTTGGCCATTGATTGAAATCAAGTCTTAATCCGTAATGAATTGGTTTCTCTTTGTCCTTTAAGTTCTTTTGGCCATTGATTGAAATCAAGTCTTAATCCATAATGAATTGGCTTCACTTTGTCCTGTAAGTTCTTCTGGCCAAAGATTGGAATCAAGTCTTAATCATTAAGGAATTGGTGTCTCTTTGTCCTTTAAGTTCTTTTGGCCATTGATTGAAATCAAGTCTTAATCCATAATGAATTGGTTTCTCTTTGTCCTTTAAGTTCTTTTGGCCAAAGATTGGAATCAAGTCCTAATCATTAAGGAATTGGTGTCTCTTTGTCCTTTAAGTTCTTTTGGCCATTGATTGAAATCAAGTCTTAATCCATAATGAATTGGTTTCTCTTTGTCCTTTAAGTTCTTTTGGCCAAAGATTGGAATCAAGTCCTAATCATTAAGGAATTGGTGTCTCTTTGTCCTTTAAGTTCTTTTGGCCATTGATTGAAATCAAGTCTTAATCCATAATGAATTGGTTTCTCTTTGTCCTTTAAGTTCTTTTGGCCATTGATTGAAATCAAGTCTTAATCCATAATGAATTGGGTTCTCTTTGTCCTTTAACTTCTTTTGGCCATTGATTGAAATCAAGTCTTAATCCATAATGAATTGGTTTCTCTTTGTCCTTTAAGTTCTTTTGGCCAAAGATTGGAATCAAGTCCTAATCATTAAGGAATTGGTGTCTCTTTGTCCTTTAAGTTTATTTTGGCCATTGATTGAAATCAAGTCTTAATCCGTAATGAATTGGTTTCTCTTTGTCCTTTAAGTTCTTTTGGCCAAAGATTGGAATCAAGTCCTAATCATTAAGGAATTGGTGTCTCTTTGTCCTTTAAGTTCTTTTGGCCAAAGATTGGAATCAAGTCCTAATCATTAAGGAATTGGTTTCTCTTTGTCCTTTAAGTTCTTTTGGCCATTGATTGAACTCAAGTCTTATTCCATCATGAATTGGTTTCTCTTTGTCCACTAAGTTCTTTTCGCCAAAGATTGGAATCAAGTCCTAATCATTAAGGAATTGGTGTCTCTTTGTCCTTTAAGTTCTTTTGGCCATTGATTGAAATCAAGTCTTAATCCGTAATGAATTGGTTTCTCTTTGTCCTTTAAGTTCTTTTGGCCAAAGATTGGAATCAAGTCCTAATCATTAAGGAATTGGTGTCTCTTTGTCCTTTAAGTTCTTTTGGCCATTGATTGAAATCAAGTCTTAATCCGTAATGAATTGGTTTCTCTTTGTCCTTTAACTTCTTTTGGCCATTGATTGAAATCAAGTCTTAATCCATAATGAATTGGTTTCTCTTTGTCCTTTAAGTTCTTTTGGCCAAAGATTGGAATCAAGTCTTAATCCGTAATGAATTGGTGTCTCTTTGTCCTTTAAGTTCTTTTGGCCATTGATTGAAATCAAGTCTTAATCCATAATGAATTGGTTTCTCTTTGTCCTTTAAGTTCTTTTGGCCATTGATTGAACTCAAGTCTTATTCCATCATGAATTGGTTTCTCTTTGTCCACTAAGTTCTTTTGGCCAAAGATTGGAATCAATTCTTAAACATTAAGGAATTGGTGTCTCTTTGTCCTTTAAGTTCTTTTGGCCATTGATTGAAATCAAGTCTTAATCCATAATGAATTGGTTTCTCTTTGTCCTTTAAGTTCTTTTGGCCAAAGATTGGAATCAAGTCCTAATCATTAAGGAATTGGTGTCTCTTTGTCCTTTAAGGATTTTGGCCATTGATTGAAATCAAGTCTTAGTCCATAATGAATTGGTTTCTCGTTGTCCTTTAAGTTCTTTTGGCCAAAGATTGGAATCAAGTCTTAATCATTAAGGAATTGGTGTCTCTTTGTCCTTTAAGTTCTTTTGGCCATTGATTGAAATCAAGTCTTAATCCATAATGAATTGGTTTCTCTTTGTCCTTTAAGTTCTTTTGGCCATTGATTGAAATCAAGTCTTAATCCATCATGAATTGGTTTCTCTTTGTCCACTAAGTTCTTTTGGCCAAAGATTGGAATCAAGTCCTAATCATTAAGGAATTGGTGTCTCTTTGTCCTTTAAGTTCTTTTGGCCATTGATTGAAATCAAGTCTTAATCCATAAAGAATTGGTTTCTGTTTGTCCTTTAAGTACTTGTGGCCAAAGATTGGAATCAAGTCTTAATCCATAATGAATTGGTTTCTCTTTGTCCTTTAAGTTCTTTTGGCCAAAGATTGGAATCAAGTCCTAATCATTAAGGAATTGGTGTCTCTTTGTCCTTTAAGTTCTTTTGGCCATTGATTAAAATCAAGTCTTAATTCATAATGAATTGGTTTCTCTTTGTCCTTAAAGTTCTGTTCGGCAAAGATTGGAATCATGTCCTAATCATTAACGAATTGGTTTCTCAATGTCCTTCAAGTTCTTTTCGCCATTGATTGAAATCAAGTCTTAATCCTAATGCATTGGTGTCTAATTGTCCTTTAACTTCTTTTGGCCATTGATTGAAATCAAGTCTTAATCCATAATGAATTGGTTTCTCTTTGTCCTTTAAGTTCTTTTGGCCAAAGATTGGAATCAAGTCCTAATCATTAAGGAATTGGTGTCTCTTTGTCCTTTAAGTTCTTTTGGCCATCGATTGAAATCAAGTCTTAATCCATAATGAATTGGTTTCTCTTTGTCCTTTAAGTTCTTCTGGCCAAAGATTGGAATCAAGTCCTAATCATTAAGGAATTGGTGTCTCTTTTGTCCTTTAAGTTCTTCTGGCCATTGATTGAAATCAAGTCTTAATCATTAATGAATTGATTTCTCTTTGTCCTTTAAGTTCTTTTGGCCATTGATTGAAATCAAGTCTTAATCCATAATGAATTGGTTTCACTTTGTCCTTTAAGTTCTTTTGGCCAAAGATTGGAATCAAGCCTTAATCATTAAGGAATTGGTGTCTCTTTGTCCTTTAAGTTCTTTTGGCCATTGATTGAAATCAAGTCTTAATCCATAATGAATTGGTTTCTCTTTGTCCTTTAAGTTCTTTTGGCCAAAGATTGGAATCAAGTCCTAATCATTAAGGAATTGGTGTCTCTTTGTCCTTTAAGTTCTTTTGCCATTGATTGAAATCAAGTCTTAATCCATAATGAATTGGTTTCTCTTTGTCCTTTAAGTTCTTTTGGCCAAAGATTGAAATCAAGTCTTTATCGATGAGGAATTGGTTTCTCTTTGTCCTTTTAGTTCTTTGGGCCAAAGATTATAATCAAGTCTTAATCATTAACGAATTGGTTTCTCCTTGTCCTTTAAGTTCTTTTGGCCATTAATTGAAATCAAGTCTTAATCCGTAATGAATTAGTTTCTCTTTGTCCTTTAAGTTCTTTTGGCCATTGATTGAACTCAAGTCTTATTCCATCATGAATTGGTTTCTCTTTGTCCACTAAGTTCTTTTGGCCAAAGATTGGAATCAAGTCCTAATCATTAAGGAATTGGTGTCTCTTTGTCCTTTAAGTTCTTTTGGCCATTGATTGAAATCAAGTCTTAATCCATAAGGAATTGGTGTCTCTTTGTCCTTTAAGTTCTTTTGGCCATTGATTGAAATCAAATCTTAATCCATAATGGATTGGTTTCTCTTTGCCTTTTAAGTTCTTTTGGCCAAAGATTGGAATCAAGTCCAAATTATTAAGGAATTGGTGTCTATTTGTCCTTTAAGTTCTTTTGGCCATTGATTGAAATCAAGTCTTAATCCGTAATGAATTGATTTCTCTTTGTCCTTTAAGTTCTTTTGGCCATTGATTGAAATCAAGTCTTAATCCATAATGAATTGGTTTCACTTTGTCCTGTAAGTTCTTCTGGCCAAAGATTGGAATCAAGTCCTAATCATTAAGGAATTGGTGTCTCTTTGTCCTTTAAGTTCTTTTGGCCATTGATTGAAATCAAGTCTTAATCCATAATGGATTGGTTTCTTTTTGTCCACTAAGTTCTTTTGGCCAAATATTGGAATGAAGTGCTAATCATTAAGCAATTGGTGTCTCTTTGTCCTTTAAGTTCTTTTGGCCATTGATTGAAATCAAGTCTTAATCCATAATGAATTGGTTTCTCTTTGTCCTTTAAGTTCTTTTGGCCATTGATTGAAATCAAGTCTTAATCCGTAATGAATTGGTTTCTCTTTGCCTTTTAAGTTCTTTTGGCCAAAGATTGGAATCAAGTCCAAATTATTAAGGAATTGGTGTTTATTTGTCCCTTAAGTTCTTTTGGCCATTGATTGAAATCAAGTCTTAATCCGTAATGAATTGATTTCTCTTTGTCCTTTAAGTTCTTTTGGCCATTGATTGAAATCAAGTCTTAATCCATAATGAATTGGTTTCACTTTGTCCTTTAAGTTCTTTTGGGCAAAGATTGGAATCAAGTCCTAATCATTAAGGAATTGGTGTCTCTTTGTCCTTTAAGTTCTTTTGGCCATTGATTGAAATCAAGTCTTAATCCATAATGAATTGGTTTCTCTTTAAGTTCTTTTGGCCATTGATTGGAATCAAGTCTTAATCCGTAATGAATTGGTTTGTCTTTGTCCTTTAAGTTCATTCAGCCAAAGATTGGAATCAATTCTTAATCATTAAGGAATTGGTGTCTCTTTGTCCTTTAAGTTCTTTTTGGCCATTGACGAACGTTTTAACTGTATCTGATTCTAGTTTTCTTATCCTTATTCTTTCAAGATTGAAATCAAGTCTTAATCCATAAATTAAATGTGGTTTCTCTTTGTCCTTTAAGTTCATGGCCAAAGATTGGAATCAAGTCTTAATCATTAAAGTGAATTGGTGTCTCTTTTTGGTCCTTTAAGCTTTTGGCCATTGATTGAAATCAAGTCTTAACTCCATAATGAATTGGTTTCTTGTCCACTAAATGCCACAATGATTGAATCAGTCTTGTCTCATTACGAATGATTCACTTTGTCCTTTAAGTTCTTTTGGCCAAAGATTGAACTCAAGTTTAATCCATAATGAATTGGTTTCACTTTGTCCTTTAAGTTCTTTTGGCCAAAGATTGGAATCAAGTCTTAACTCATTAAGGAATTCGTGTCTCTTTGTCCTTTGCTCTTTTTCGGCCATTGATTGAAATCAAGTCTTAATCCATAATGAATTGGTTTCTTTTTGTCCTCTAAGTTCTTTTGGCCACAAAAGATTGGAATCAAGCCTTAATCATTAAGTGAATTGGCGTCTCTTTGTCCTTTAAGTTCTTTTTGGCACATTGATTGACAAATCAAGTCTTAAATGTCCATAAATGAATTTGGTTTCTCTTTTCGTTCTTTAAGCTCTTGGCCAAAGATTGGAATCAAGTCCTAATCATTAAGGAATTGGTGTCTCTTTGTCCTTTTTAAGTTCTTTTGGCCATTGATTGAAATCAAGTCTTAATCCGTAATGAATTGAGTTTCTCTTTGTCCTTTAAGTTCATTTGGCACAAAGATCAATCAAGCTCCTAATCATTAATGAAATTGGTGTCTCTTTGTCGCTTTAAGCTTCTTTTCTTACTACTTATCATGAAATCAAGTCTTAATCCCTATAATGAATTGGTTTCTCTTTCGTCCTTTAAGCTTCTTTTTGGCCGTGGATTGAACTGCCTTAATCATTAAGGAATTGGTGTCTCTTTGTCCTTAAGTTCTTTTGGCCATTGATTGAACTCAAGTCTTATTCCATCATTAATTGGTTTCTCTTTGTCCTTTAAGTTCTTTTGGCCAAAGATTGGAATCAAGCCCTAATCATTAAGGAATTGGTGTATTTTTTGTCCTTTAAGTTCTTTTGGCCATTGATTGAAATCAAGTCTTAATCCGTAATGAATTGGTTTCCCTTTGTCCTTTGGGAGTTCTTTTGGCCAAAGCATCGAAATCAAGTCTGAATTATTAAGGAATCTGGTTTCGTCCCTTTAAGTTCTTTTCACAAGATTGGAATCAACCCTCTAATCATTAGTAATTCGTGTCTCTTTTGTCCTTTAAGTTCTTTTTGGCCTATTGATTGAAATCAAGTCTTATTCCATAATGAATTGGTTTCTCTTTTTGTCCATTAAGTTCTTTCTACAAAGATTGAAATCAAGTCCTAATCATTAAGGAATTGATGTCTCTTTGTCCTTTAAGTTCTTTTGGCCATTATGATTTAGAAATCAAGTCTTAATCCGCAATGAATTTGGGTTTCTCTTTGTCCTTAAGCTCTTTTGGCCATTTATCATCGAAATCAAGTCTTAATCCATTTAATGAATTGGTTTCTCTTTGTCCTCTCTAAGTTCTTTACCAAAGATTTAATCAAGTCCCAATCACGCTTAGGAATTGCGTGTCTCTTTGTCCTTGTAAGTTCTTTTTGGCCATTGATTGAAATCAAGTCTTAACTGAATGAATTTGCAGTTTCTCTTTGTCCTTTAAGTTCTTTTTTGGCCATTGATTGAACTCAAGTCTTATCTCCATCATGAATTGGTTTCTCTTTGTCCACTAAGTTCTTTTGGCTCATTGATTGCAATCAAGTCTTAATCATTAATGAATTGGTGTTCTCTTTGTCCTTGTTCTTTTGGCCATCGATTGAAATCAAGTCTTAATCCGTGAATGGTAATCGTGGATTCTCTTGTCCTTTGGAGTTCTTTTCGCCAAAGACATTTAATCAAGTCCTAATCTAATTACAGTAATTGGTGTTTCTTTGTCCTTCTTAAGTTCTTTTTCGTGGCCATTGATTGGAAATCAAGTCTTAATCCATACCATGAATTTAGCGTTTCTCTTGTGTCCTTTAAGTTCTTCTCGCCAAAGACGCAATCAAGTCCTATTCATTAAGGAATTCGTGGTGTCGTTGTCCTTTAAGTTCTCTTGGCCATTGATTCAATTCAAGTCTTAATCCTGAATTAATTGGTTTCTCTTTATCCTTTAAGTTCTTTGGGCCAAAGATTAAAATCAAGTCCCAATCAGCTAAGGAAATTGGTGCCTCTTTGTCCTTTAAGCTCATAATACAAAGATTGGAATCAAGTCTCATTCATTAAGGAATTGGTTTCTCTTTGTCCTTCTTAAGTTCTCATTGGCCATCGATTGAACTCATGTCTTATTCCATCAATGAATTGGTTTCTCTTTTGTCCACTAAGTTCTTTTGGCTAATACGATTGGAAATCAAGTCTTAATCATTAACGAATTGATTTCACTTTGTCCTTTAAGTTCTTTTGGCCACGATTGCAAAATCAAGTCTTAACCGTGAATGAATTAGCTTCACTTTGTCCTCGATGTTCTTTTTCCGGCCAAAGATCGGAATGCAGTCTTCTCAATCATTACGACCGCAAGGTTTCTCTTTGTCCTTTAAGTTCTTTTGGCTATTGATTGAAATCAAGTCTTAATCAGAATGAATTGGTTTCTTCTTGACTTTAAGTTCTTTTGGCCAAAGATTGGAATCAAGCCTTAATCATTAAGGAATTGGTGTCTCTTTGTCCTTTAAGTTCTTTACTGTATTGATTGAAATTCAAGTCTGAATCCAGGTAGTCGAATTGGTTTCTCTTTGTCCTTTAAGTTCTTTTTTGGTCATAAAGATTGAAACCAAGCCTTAATCATTAAAAGAATTGGTGTCTCTTTGTCCTTTAAGTTCTTTTGGCCATTGATCAAAATCAAGCCTTTAATCCGTGAATTTAATTGGTTTCTCTTTGTCCTTTAAGTTCTTTTGGGCAAAGATTGGAATCAAGTCCTAATCATTAAGGAATTGGTGTCTCTTTGTCCTTTAAGTTCTTTTGGCCAAAGATTGGAATCAAGTCTCATTCATTAAGGAATTGGTTTCTCTTTGTCCTTTAAGTTCTTTTGGCCATTGATTGAACTCATGTCTTATTCCATCATGAATTGGTTTCTCTTTGTCCACTAAGTTCTTTCAGCCAATGATTGGAATCAAGTCTTAATCATTACGGAATTGATTTCACTTTGTCCTTTAAGTTCTTTTGGCCATTGATTGGAATCAAGTCTTAATCCGTAATGAATTGGTTTCACTTTGTCCATTAAGTTCTTCTGGCCAAAGATTGGAATCAAGCCTTAATCATTAAGGAATTGGTGTCTCTTTGTCCTTTTAAGTTCTTTTGGCCATTGATTGAAATCAAGTCTTAATCCGTAATGAATTGGTTTCTCTTTGTCTTTTAAGTTCTTTTGGCCAAAGATTGGAATCAAGCCTTAATCATTAAGGAATTGGTGTCTCTTTGTCCTTTAAGTTCTTTTGGCCATTGATTGAAAGCCTGAAGTTCTGTCCTGAAGCTGAATTGGTGTCTTTTTGTCCTTTAAGCTCTTTTTGGCCAAAGATTGGAATCTGCCTTAATCATTAAGGAATTGGTGTCTCTTTGTCCTTCAAGTTCTTTTGGTTATTGATTTAAATTCAAGTCTTAATCCGTAATGAATTGGTTTCTCTTTGTCCTTTAAGTTCTTTTTGGCAAAGATTGGAATCACGTCCTAATCATTAAGGAATTGGTGTCTCTTTGTCCTTTAAGTTCTTTTGGCCATTGATTGTACTCAAGTCTTACCCATTCATCAATTGGTTTCTCTTTGTCCACTAAGTTCTTTTCACCAAAGATTGTAATCAAATCTTGATCCGCATGAATCGATTTCACTTTGTCTCTTATGTTCCTTGGCCATTGATTGGAATCAAATCTTAATCCGTGAATTAATTTGCTTACTTTGGCCTTTAAGGTCTTTTGGCCATTGATTTGGATCAAGTCTTAATCCACAATGAATTGGTTTCTCTTTGTCCATTAAGTTCTATTCGCCATTGCAGATTAGAATCAAGTCTTAATCTTTATTAAGGAATTGGTTTCTCATTGTCCTTTAAGTTCTTTTGGCCATTGATTGAAATCTAGTCTTAATCCATAATGAATTGGTTTCTCTTTGTCCTTTAAGTTCTTTTGACCAAAGATTGGAATCAAGTCATAATCATTAACGAATTGCTTTCTCTTTGTCCTTTAAGTTCTTTTGGCCATTGATTAAAATCAAGTCTTAATCCGTAATGAATTAGTTTCTCTTTGTCCTTTAAGTTCTTTTGGCCATTGATTAAAATCAAGTCTTAATCCGTAATGAATTAGTTTCTCTTTGTCCTTTAAGTTCTCTTAGGCAAAGATTGGAATCAAGTCCGAATCATTAAGGAATTGGTGTCTCTTTGTCCTTTAAGTTCTTTTGGCCATTTATTGAAATCAGGTCATAATCCGTAATCAATTGGTCTCTCTTCGTCCTTTAAGTTCTTTTGGCCGTTGATTGAAATCAGGTCTTAATCCGTAATGAATTGGTCTCTCTTCGTCCTTTAAGTTCTTTTGGGCATTGATTGAAATCAAGTCTTAATCCATAATGAATTGGTTTCTCTTTGTCCTTTAAGTTCTGCTGGCCAAAGATTGGAATCAAGCCTTATTCATTAAGGAATCTGTGTGTTTGTCCTTTAAGCTTCTTTTTTGGCTACATTGATTGAAACCAAGTCTTAATCCGTAATGAATTGGTTTCTCTTTGTCCTTTAAGTTCTTCTTGCCAAAGATTGAAACCAAGTCCTAATCATTAAGGAATTGGTTTCTCTTTGTCCTTTAAGTTCCATGGGCTTTCAAAGATTGGAATCAAGTCTTCATCTAGTTAAGGAATTACCCTCTTTGTCCTTTAAGTTCTTTTTGGCCATTGATTGAACTCATGTCTTATTCCAATATGAATTGGTTTCTCTTTGTCCACTAAGTTCTTTTCACCAATGATTGAAATCAAGTCTTTAATCCATTACGAATTGGATTTCACTTTGTCCTTTTAAGTTCTTTTGGCCTATCATTCAAATCAAGTCTTAATCCGTAATGAATTGGTTTCACTTTTGTCCATTAAGTTCTCTGTGCCAAAGATTGAAATGAAGCTCTTAATCCATAATGAATTGGTTTCTCTTTGTCCTTTAAGTTCTTTTGGCCATTGATTGAAATCAAGTCTTAATCCATAATGAATTGGTTTCTCTTTGTCCTTTAAGTTCTTTCGGCCAAAGATTGGAATCAAGTCCTAATCATTAAGGAATTGGTGTCTCTTTGTCCTTTAAGTTCTTTTGGCCATTGATTGAAATCAAGTCTTAATCCGTGATGAATTGGTTTCTGTTTTCCTTTAAGTTCTTTTGGCCATTGGTTGGAGTCAAGTCTTAATCCATAATGAATTGGCTTCTCCTTGCCCTTTAAGTTGTTTTGACCAAAGATTAGAATCAAGTCTTAATCATTAAGGAATTGGTTTGTCTTTGTCCTTTAAGTTCTTTTGGCCATTGATTGGAATCAAGTCTTGGTCCATCATGAATTGGCTTCTCTTTGTCCCTTAAGTTATTTTGGCCAAAGGTTGGAATAAAATCTTGATCATTAAGGAATTGGCTTTTCTTTTCCCTTTAAGTTCTTTTGGCCATTGATTGGAATCAAGTCTTAATCCATAATGAATTGATTTGTCTTTGTCCTTTAAGTTCTTTTGGCCATTGATTGAAATCAAGTCTTAATCCATAATGAATTGGTTTCTCTTTGTCCTTTAAGTTCTTCTGGCCAAAGATTGGAATCAAGGCCTAATCATTAAGGAATTGGTGTCTCTTTATCCTTTAAGTTCTTTCGGCCATTCATTGAAATCAAGTCTTAATCCGTAATGAATTGGTTTCTCTTTGTCCTTTAAGTTCTTTTGGCCGAAGATTGAAATCAAGTCTTAATCCATAATGAATTGGTTTGTCTTTGTTCTTTACGTTCTTTTGGCCATTGATTGGAATCAACTGTTAGTCCATAATGAATTGGCTTCTCTGTCCTTTAAGTTCTTTTGGCCAAACATTGGAATCAAATCTTAATCATTAAGGAATTGGTTTTTCTTTGTCCTTTAAGTTCTTTTGGCGATTGATTGCAATCAAGTCTTAATCCATAATAAATTGGTTTGTCTTTGTCCTTTAAGTTCTTTTGGCCAAAGATTGAAATCAAGTCTTAATCATTAAGGAATTGGTGTCTCTTTGTCCTTTAAGTTCTTTTGGCCATTGATTGAAATCAAGTCTTAATCATTAAGGAATTGGTTTTTCTTTGTCCTTTAAGTTCTTTTGGCGATTGATTGCAATCAAGTCTTAATCCATAATAAATTGGTTTGTCTTTGTCGCTTAAGTTCTTTTGGATATTGATTGAATGCAAGTCTTAATCATTAAGGAATTGGTGTCTCTTTGTCCTTTAAGTTCTTTTGGCCATTGATTGAAATCAAGTCTTAATCATTAAAGAATTGGTTTCTCTTTGTCCTTTAAGTTCTTTTGGCCATTGATTGAAATCAAGTCTTAATCCATAATGAATTGGTTTCTCTTTGTCCTTTAAGTTCTTTTGGCCAAAGATTGGAATCAAATCTTAATCATTAAGGAATTGGTGTCTCTTTGTCCTTTAAGTTCTTTTGGCCATTGATTGAAATCAAGTCTTAATCCGTAATGAATTGGTTTCTCTTTGTCCTTTAAGTTCTTTTGGCCATTGATTGAAATCAAGTCTTAATCCATAATGAATTGGTTTCTCTTTGTCCTTTAAGTTCTTTTGGCCAAAGATTGGAATCAAGTCCTAATCATTAAGGAATTGGTGTCTGTTTGTCCTTTAAGTTCTTTTGGCCATTGATTGAAATCAAGTCTTAATCCATAATGAATTGGTTTCTCTTTGTCCTTTAAGTTATTTTGGCCATTGATTGAAAACAAGTCTTAATGATTAATGAATTGGTTTCTCTTTGTCCTTTAAGTTCTTTTGGCGATTGATTGGAAACAATTCTTAATCATTAATGAATTGGTTTCTCTTTGTCCTTTAAGTTCTTTTGGCCATTGATTGAAATCAAGTCTTAATCCATAATGAATTGGTTTCTCTTTGTCCTTTAAGTTCTTTTGGCCATTGATTGAAATCAAGTCTTAATCCATAATGAATTGGTTTCTCTTTGTCCGTTAAGTTCTTCTGGCCAAAGATTGGAATCAAGCCTTAATCATTAAGGAATTGGTGTCTCTTTGTCCTTTAAGTTCTTTTGGCCATTGATTGAAATCAAGTCTTAATCCGTAATAAATTGGTTTCTCTTTGTCCTTTACGTTCTTTTGGCCAAAGATTGGAATCAAGTCCTAATCATTAAGGAATTGGTGTCTCTTTGTCCTTTAAGTTTTTTGGCCATTGATTGAAATCAAGTCTTAATCCGTAATGAATTGGTTTCTCTTTGTTCTTTATGTTCTTTTGGCCATTGATTGAAAGCAAGTCTTAATCCTTGATGAATTGGTTTCTCTTTGTCCTTTAAGTTCTTTTGGCCAAAGATTGGAATCAAGTCCTAATCATTAAGGAATTGGTGTCTCTTTGTCCTTTAAGTTCTTTTGGCCATTGATTGAAATCAAGTCTTAATCAGTAATGAATTGGTTTCTCTTTGTCCTTTAACTTCTTTCGGCCAAAGATTGGAATCAAGTCTTAATCCTTAATGAATTGGTTTCTCTTTGTCCTTTAAGTTCTTTTGGCCATTGATTGAAATCTCGTCTTCATCCATAATGAATTGGTTTCTCTTTGTCCTTTAAATTCTTCTGGCCAAAGTTTGGAATCAAGCCTTAATCATTAATGAATTGGCGTCTCTTTGTCCTTTAAGTTGTTTTGGCCATTGATTGAAATCACGTCTTAATCCAGAATGAATTGGTTTCTCTTTGTCCTTTAAGTTCTTTTGGCCATTGATTGGAATCAAGTCTTAATCATTAATGAATTGGTTTCTCTTTGTCCTTTAAGTTCTATTGGCCATTGATTGGAAACAAGTCTTAATCATTAAGGAATTGGTTTCTCTTTGTCCTTTAAGTTCTTTTGGCCATTGATTGAAATCAAGTCTTAATCCATAATGAATTGGTTTCTCTTTGTCCTTTAACTTCTTTTGGCCAAAGATTGGAATCAAGTCTTAATCCTTGATGAATTTGTGTCTCTTTGTACTTTAAGTTCTTTTGGCCAAAGATTGAAATCAAGTCTTAATCATTAAGGAATTGGTGTCTCTTTGTCCTTTAAGTTCTTTTGGCCATTGATTGAAATCAAGTCTTAATCCGTCATGAATTGGTTTCTCTTTGTCCTTTAAGTTCTTTTGGGCAAAGATTGAATCAAGTCTTAATCATTAATGAATTGGTGTCTCTTTGTCCTTTAAGTTCTTTTGGCCATTGATTGAAATCAAGTCTTAATCATTAATGAATTGGTTCCTCTTTTGTCCTTTAAGTTCTTTTGGCCAACGATTGGAATCAAGTCTTATTCCAAATGGAATTGGTTTCTCTTTGTCCTTTAAGTTCTTCTGGCCAAAGATTGGAATCAAGCCTTAATCATTAAGGAATTGGTGTCTCTTTGTCCTTTAAGTTCTTTTGGCCATTGATTGAAATCAAGTCTTAATCCATAATGAATTGGTTTCTCTTTGTCCTTTAAGTTCTTTTGGCCATTGATTGAAATCAAGTCTTAATCCGTAATGAATTGGTTTCTCTTTGTCCTTTAAGTTCTTTTGGCCAAAGATTGGAATCAAGTCCTAATCATTAAGGAATTGGTGTCTCTTTGTCCTTTAAGTTCTTTTGGCCATTGATTGAAATCAAGTCTTAATCATTAAGGAATTGGTGTCTCTTTGTCCTTTAAGTTCTTTTGGCCATTGATTGAAATCAGTCTTAATCAGTAATGAATTGATTTCACTTTGTCCTTTAAGTTCTTCTGGCCAAAGATTGGAATCAAGCTTTAATCATTAAGGAATTGGTGTCTCTTTGTCCTTTAAGTTCTTTTGGCCATTGATTGAAATCAAGTCTTAATCCGTAATGAATTGGTTTCCCTTTGTCCTTCTACTTCTTCTGGCCATTGATTGAAATCAAGTCTTAATCCGTAATGAATTGGTTTCTCTTTGTCTTTTAAGTTCTTTTGGCCAAAGATTGGAGATCAAGCCTTAATCATTAAGGAATTGGTGTCTCTTTGTCATTTAAGTTCTTCTGGCCATTGATTGAAATCAAGTCTTAATAAGTAATGAATTGGTTTCTCTTTGTCCTTTAAGTTCTTTTGGCCATTGATTGAAATCAAGTCTTAATCCATAATGAATTGGTGTCTCTTTGTCCTTTAACTTCTTTTGGCCAAAGGTGGAATCAAGTCTTAATCATTAAGGAATTGGTGTCTCTTTGTCCTTTAAGTTCTTTTGGCCATTGATTGAAATCAAGTCTTAAGTCCGTAATGAATTGGTGTCTCTTTGTCCTTTAAGTTCTTTTTGGCCATTGATTGAAATCAAGTCTTATTCCATAATAAATTGGTTTCTCTTTGTCCTTTAAGTTCTTTTGGCCAAAGATTGAAATCAAGTCTTAATCATTAATGGAATTGGTGTCTCTTTGTCCTTTGAGTTCTTTTGGCCATTGATTGAAATCAAGTCTTAATCATCATCAATTGGTTTCTCTTTGTCCCCTAAGTTCTTTTGGCCAAAGATTGCAATCAAGTCCTAATCATTAAGGAATTCGTGTCTCTTTGTCCTTTAAGTTCTTTTGGCCATTGACTGAAATCAAGTCTTAATCCGTAATGAATTGGTTTCCCTTTGTCCTTTAAGTTCTTTTGGCCAAAGATTGAAATCAAGTCTTAACCATTAATGAATTGGTGTCTCTTTGTCCGTTAACTTCTTTTGGCCGATTGAAATCAAGTCTTAATCCATAATGAATTGGTGTCTCTTTCTCCTTTAACTTCTTTTGGCCGTTGATTGAAATCAAGTCTTAATCCATAATGAATTGGTGTCTGTTTGTCCTTTAAGTTCTTTTGGCCATTGATTGAAATCAAGTCTTAATCCATAATGAATTGGTTTCTCTTTGTCCTTTAAGTTCTTTTGGCCATTGATTGAAATCACGCTTTAATCATTAAGGAATTGGTGTCTCTTTGTCCTTTAAGTTCTTTTGGCCATTGATTGAAATCAAGTCTTAATCCGTAATGAATTGGTGTCTCTTTGTCCTTTAAGTTCTTTTGGCCATTGATTGAAATCAAGTCTTAATCCATAATGAATTGGTATCACTTTGTCCTTTAAGTTCTTTTGGCCAAAGATTGGAATCAAGCCTTAATCATTAAAGAATTGGTTTCTCTTTGTCCTTTAAGTTCTTTTGGCCCTTGATTGAAATCACGTCTTAATCGATAATGAATTGGTTTCTCTTTGTCCTTGAAGTTCTTCTGGCCAAAGATTGTAATCAAGTCCTAATCATTAAGGAATTGATGTCTCTTTGTCCTTTAAGTTCTTTTGGCCATTGATTGAAATCAAGTCTTAATCCGTAATGAATTGGTTTCTCTTTGTCCTTTAAGTTCTTTTGGCCATTGATTGAAATCAAGCCTTAATCCATAATGAATTGGTGTCACTTTGTCCTTTAACTTCTTTTGGCCATTGATTGGAAACAAGTCTTAATCATTAATGAATTGGTTTCTCTTTGTCCTTTATGTTCTTTTGGCGATTGATTGAAATCAAGTCTTAATCATTAAGGCAATTGGTGTCTCTTTGTCCTTTCAAGTTCTTTTTGGCCATTGATTGAAATCAAGTCTTAATCCGTAATGAATTGGTTTCTCTTTTGTCCTTTAAGTTAACTTTTTTGGCCAAGATTGGAATCAGTCTTAAATCCATAAGGAATTGGTTTCTCTTTGTCCTTTAAGTTCTTTTGGCCCATTGGGTGGAATGCAAGTCTTGTAATCATTAAGGAATTGGTTCTCTCTTTGTCCTTTAAGTTCTTTTGGCCATTGATTGAAATCGAGAGTCTTAATCCATAATGAATTGAGCTTTCTCTTTGTCCATTCTAAGTTCTTACGGCCATTGATTGGAATCAAGTCTTAATCAATTAAAGAATTGGTGTGCTCTTTGTCCTTTAAGTTCTTTTGGCCATTGATTGAAATCAAGTCTTAATCCAGTAATGAATTAGGTATTCTCTAACTTTGTCCTTTAAGTTCTTTTGGCCATTGATTGGAATCAGAGTCGAATCATTAAAGAATTGGTGTCTCTTTGTCCAGCTTACGAGTTCTTTTGGCCATTGAGTTTGAAATCAAGTCTTAATCATAATGAATTGGTTTCTCTTTGTCCCCTTTAAGTTCTTTTGGCCATTGATTGGAAATCAAGTCTTAATCCATAATGAATTGGTTTCTCTTTGTCCTTTACAAGTTCTTTTGGCCAAGATTGGGAATCAAGCCTTAATCATTAAGGAATTGGTGTCTCTTTGTCACTTTAAGTTCTTTTGTATTGATTGGAAATCAAGTCTTAATCCCAGTAATGAATTGGTGGTTCTCTTTGTCCTTTAAGTTCTTTTGGCCATTGATTGAAATCAAGTCTTAATTCCATTAATGAATTGGTTTCTCTTATTGTCCTTTAAGTTCTTTTGGCCATTAATTGAAATCAAGTCTTAATCATTAATGAATTGGTTTCTCTTTTGTCCTTTAAGTTCTTTTGGCCATATGATTGGCGAAATCAAAGTCTTAATCTAAGTAATGAATTGGTTTCTCTCTTACCATAACTAGTTCTTTAGTATTAATTAGAAATCAGATTACAATCAATAGTTGATTTCCCTCTTGTCCTTTAAGTTCTTTTGGCCCAAAAGATTGGAGATTCAAGTCTAATCATTAAGGAATTGGTGTCTCTTTGTCCTTTAAGTTCTTTTGGCCATTGATTGAAATCAAGTCTTAATCCATAATGGAATTGGTTTCTCTTTGCAATCCTTTAAGTTCTTTTGGCCATTGATTGAAATCAAGTCTTAAGATCATAATGAATTGGTGTTCTCTTTGTCCTTTATGTTCTTTTGGCAATTGATTGAAATCAAAGTCTTAATCCAGTAATGAATTGGATTCCTCTTTGTCCATTCTAAATTCTTCGGCCAAAGAGAGTTGGGAATCAAGTCTTAATCCATTAAAGAATTGGGTGTCTCTTTTATCTTGTATGTGTTCTTTTTGGCCATTGATTGAAATCAATTTGTCACTTAATCCGTAATGAGATTGGATTCTCTCTTTGTCCTTTCAGTTCTTTATGGCCAAAAGATTGGAATCAAGTCCTAATCATTTAAGAATTGGTGTCTCTTTGTCCTTTAAGTTCTTTTGGCCATTGATTGAAAATCAAAACAGAGTCTTAATCCACTAATGACAGTTGGTTTCTCTTTGTCCTTTAAGTTCTTTTGGCCAAAGATTGGAATCAAGTCCTAATCATTAAGGAACTGGTGTCTGTTTGTCCTTTAAGTTCTTTTGGCCATTGTATTGAAATCAAGTCTGTAATCCGTAATAAATTGGTTTCTGCTTTTTGTCACTTTAACTTCTTTTTTGTGGCCATTGATTGAAATCAAGTCTTAATCCATTAATGAATTGGCTTCTGTTTTGTCCTTTAAGTTCTTTTGGCCCAAGATTGAAATCAGAGTCTTACGATCATTAATGAATTGGTGTCTCTTTGTCCTTCTAAGTTCTATTCGTATTAGATTGAAATCAAGTCTTAATCATTAATGAATTTGGTTTCTCTTTGTCTTCAACTTCTTTTTAGCCGTAAAGATTGGAATCAAGTCTTAATCCATTAATGAATTGGTTTCTCTTTTGTCCTTCGTTCTTTTGGCCATTGATTGAAATCAAGTCTTAATCATTAATGAATTGGTTTCTCTTTGTCCTTTAAGTTCTTTTGGCCCATTGATTGAAATCAAGTCTTAATCCATAATGAATTGGTTTCTCTTTGTCACTTCCCTAAGTTCTTACAGCCAAAGATTGGAATCAAGTATGTCATCGTTAAGAATTGGTGTCTCTTTGTCCTTTAAGATTCTTTTGGCTGGCTTGGTTGAAATCAAGTCTTAATCCGTAATGAATTGGTTTCTCTTTTTGTCCTTTAAGTTCTTTTGGCCGTTGATTGAAATCAAGTCTCATAATCCATAATCAATTGGTTTCTCACTTTGTCCTTTAAGTTCTTAACAATAAGATTAGAATCAAGTCTTAATCCTTAATGAATTGGTATCTCTTTGTCCTTCAAGTTCTTATTACATGGACATTGATTGAAATCAAACGTCTTAATCTATTAAAATTGAATTGGTTTCTCTTTGTCCTTTAAGTTCTTTTGGCCATTGATTTGAAATCCAAGTGCTTAATCAGTAATGAATTGGTTTCTCTTTATGTCCTTTAAGTTCTTTTGGCCAAGATTGGAATCAGAGTCCTAATCATTAGGAATTAAGTGTCTCTTTTGTCCTTTGCCAACCTTTTGGCCATTGATTGGAATCAAGTACTTGTCAATCTGTAATGGAATTGGTTTTCTCTTTGTACACGGCTACTAAGTTCTTTTGGCCATTGATTGAAATCAAGATCTTAATACCATAATGTATTGGTGGGTTCTCTTTGTCCTTTAAGTTCTTATGTGGCCAAAGATTGGGGTCAAATACAGCAATGTTACTGAATTGATACTATCTTTTATTACTGGATTCTTTGACTATTACAGAATCAAGTCTTAATCCCATTAATGAATTGGTGTCTCTTTGTCCTTTAAGTTAACTTTTGGCCATTGAGTTGAAATCAAGTCTGTAATCGTAATGAATTGGTGTCTCTTTGTCCTTTAAGTTCTTTTGGCCATTGATTGAAATCAAGTCTTAATCCATAATGAATTGGTTTCTCTTTGCATCCTTGAAGTTAACTGGTAATAAGATTGGAATCTTCATCATTAAAGTGTAATCATTGTGCTAGTTCTGCAGCCGTGGTTAAATCTACCGGAACCAGCTCCGTAATGAATTAGTCAGTCTCTTTGTCCTTTAAGTTCTTTTGGCCATTGATTGAAATCAAAGCTTGTCCAAGTACCAATGAATTGAAGATGTTTCTCTTTGTCGGCTTAAGTTCTTTTGTGCCGTTGATTGAAAATGTCTGCGTCTTAATCGTGTAATGAATTGGTTTCCTCTTTGTCCTTTGCTTAAGTTCTTTTGGCCATTGATTGAAATCAGGAGTCTTGTCAGTAATGAATTAGAGTGTCTCTTTTGTCCTTTAATTTCTTTTGGCCATTGATTGAAATCAAGTCTTAATCCATAATAGATTGGTTTCTCTTTTGTCCTTTAAGCTTCTTTTGGCTAAGATTGGAGATCAAGTCCCTTAATCATTAAGGAATTGGTGTCTCATTTGTCCATTAAGTTCTTTTGCAGCCATTGGATTGGAAATCAAGTCTTAATCCGTAAATGAATTGGTGTCTAGCATCATGTACATTTAAGTTCTTACCTGGCCATTGATTGAAGTAAAGTCTTAATCAACAAATATTAAAATGAATTGGTTTCTCTTTGTCCTTTAAGTTCTTTTGGCCAATTGTAAATCCAAGTCTTAATCTATTAATGAATTGGTGTCTTGTTTTGTCGCTTCAGTTCTTTTTGGCCCCGTTGAGTTGAAATCAGAGTCTTAATCGATTAATGAATTGGTTTCTCTTTGTCCTTTAAGTTCTTTTTGAAAGCTGCATTGATTGAATCAAGTCTTAATCCATAATGTAATTGGTTTCTCTTTGTCCTTCAAGTTCTTCTGGCCATTAAGGTGGAATCAAGAGTAATCACATGTGTTAAAAAAGAATTGGTGTCTCTTTGTCCTTTAAGTTCTTTTGGCCATTGGTTTGGTGAAATCAAGTCTTAATCCGTAATGAATTGGTTTCTAACTTTGTACTTTTATGATTCTTTTTAGCTGAAAGATTGCAGAATAAAGTCCCTAATCATTAAGGAATTGGTGTCTCTTTGTCCTTTAAGTTCTTTTGTGTTAATAGTTTGAAATCAAGTCTTAAATCATGTGAATTGGTTTCTCTTTGTCGCTTCAACTTCTTTTTGTATTGATGTTAGAAATCAAGTCTTAATCCAAGTAATGAATTTGGTTTCTCTTTGTCCCTTTAAGTTCTTTTTGGCAAAGATTGTTAAATCAAGTATTAATCATTAATGAATTGGTGTCTCTTTTGTCCTTTAAGTTCTTTTATTGAGCTATTGATTGAAATCAAGTGCTTAATCCATAATCAATTGGTTTCCTCTTGTGTCCTTCCCAAGTTCTTTTGGCACAAAGATTGGAATCAAGTCTTAATCATTAAGGAAATTGGTGTCTCTTTGTCCTAATTCTCACAATGTGTCTTTTGGCCATTGATTGAAATCAAGTCTCTCTAATCCATATATAAGTCTGTCAGAATTGGTTTCTCTTTGTCACTTTTAAGGATTCTTTTGGCCGTTAGGAATTGGAAATCAAGCTTTAATCATTAATGAATTGGTGTCTCTTTGTCCTTCAGAGTTCTTTTGGCCATTGATTGGAATCAAGTCTTAATCCGTAATGAATTGAGATTTCTCTTTGTCCTTTAAGCTTCACTTTTGGCCATTGATTGAAATCAAGTCTTAATCCATAATGAATTGGATTTCTGCTTTGTCCTGTAAGATCTTTGTAAGGCCGTTGATTGGAATCAAGTCTTAATCCATTAAGGGTGGTTTCACTTTGTCCATTAAGTTCTTTTGGCCAAGATTGAAATCAAGTGCTTAATCGTAAAGGAATTGGTGTCTCTTTTGTCACTTTAAGAAAGTTCTTTGTGGCCATTGATTAGAAATCATAAGTCTTCAATCAGTAATGAATTGGTTTCGCTTTGTCCGCTAAGTTCTTTGTGGCCGTTGATTGAAATCAAGAATTCCTTTGTCTAGCATAATGAATTGGTTTCTCTTTGTCCCTTTAAGTTCTTTCGGCCATAGATTCGTATCATGTCTTAATCGTTAAGTTTTTGGTGTTTCTTTGTCCTTTTAGTTCTTTTGGCCATTGATTGAAATCAAGTACTTAATCCAATAATGAATTGGTTTCTCTTTGTCCTTTAAGTTCTTTTTGCAATTGATTGAAATCAAGTCTTAATCCATAATGAATTGGTTTCTCTTTGTCCCTTTAAGTTCTTTTGGAGCCCAAAGATTGAAATCAAGTCTTAATCCATTAATGAATTGGTGTCTCTTTGTCGCTTTAAGTTTAACTTTTTGGCCAAGGTTGGTTGAAATCGAGTCTTAATCAGTAATGAATTGGTGTCTCTTTGTCTTTTAAGTTCTTTTGTGTCATTGAATTGAAATCAAGTCTTAATCCATTAATGAATTGGTTTCTCTTTTGTCCTTCTAAGTTCTTTTGGCACAGTCAAAAATTGAAATCAAGTCTTAATCAGTAATGAATTGAGTTTCTCTTTGTCCTTTAAGTTCTTTAGGCCATTGATTGAAATCAAGTCTTAATCCAGTCAATGAATTGGTTTCTCTTTGTCCTTTAAGTTCATTGTGGCCATTGATTGGAATAAAGTCTTAATCATTAAGGAATTGGTGTCTCTTTGTCACTTTGAGTTCTTTTGGCCATTGAACAAATCAAGTCTCGACCCATTAATGAACTGGTTTCTCTTTGTCCCTTTAGTTCTTTTAAGCCATTGATTGAAATCAGGTCTTAATCAGCGTAATGAATTGGATTCTCTTTGTCCTGTAATTTCTTTTGACAAAGATTGGAATCAAGTCCTAATCCATTAATGGATTTGTGTCTCTTTATCCTTTAAGTTCTTTTTGTATTGATTGAAATGAAGTCTTAATCCTGTGAATTGGTTCTCTCTTTGTCCTTTAAGTTCTTTTGGCCATTAGTTTAGATCAAGCCTTAATCCATTAAAGGGTGGTGTCTCTTATCTCAACTTTAAGTTCTTTGTGGCCATTGTTTGAAATCTAGTCTTAATCATTGTGAATTAGTTTCTCTTTGTCTTTTAAGTTCTTTTGGCCAAAGTGAAATCAAGTCCTAATCCATTAATGAATTGGTGTCTCTTTGTCCTTTAAATTACTTTTTGTCATTGATTGGAAACATGTCTTAATCATTAATGAATTGGTGTCTCTTTGTCCTTTAAGTTCTTTTGGCCATTGATTGAAATCAAGTCTTAATCCGTAATGAATTGATTTCTCTTTGTCATTTAACGTCTTTTGGCCATTGATTGAAATCAAGTCTTAATCATAACAAATTGGTTTCTCTTTGTCCTTTAAGTTCTTTTGGCCATTGATTGAAATCAAGTCTTAATCCATAATGAATTGGTTTCTCTTTGTCCTTTAAGTTCTTTTGGCCATTGATTGGAATCAAGCCTTAATCATTAAGGAATTGGTGTCTCTTTGTCCTTTAAGTTCTTTTGGCCATTGATTGAAATCAAGTCTTAATCCGTAATGAATTGGTTTCTCTTTGTCCTTTAAGTTCTTCTGGCCAAAGATTGGAATCAAGTCCTAATCATTAAGGAATTGGTGTCTCTTTGTCCTTTAAGTTCTTTTGGCCATTGATTGAAATCAAGTATTAATCCGTAGTAAAGAATTGGTTTCTCTTTGTCCTTTAAGTTCTTTTGGCCATTGATTGAACTCAAGTCTGATTCCATCATCAATTGGTTTCTCTTTGTCCTTTAAGTTCTTTTGGCCATTGATTGAAATCAAG